>KB671247.1:223687-246725 GCA_000349105.1 Anopheles epiroticus | reverse complement strand
CGCGGTCGGTAGAATTCTTCCAGCAGCAGGTCAGAACCTGAACCGCACGATCCGCTTCTATTTTATTTTCCCTGTCTCTTCCCTACTATCTCTTCCAGTGCGTGAACGTGTGTGTGTGTGTGTGTGTGTGTGTGTGTGTGTATTGTTGATGTTTGGCAAAAGCCCGCTTGGGATGCCGTAGCTAGTGATAACACGCGATAGGAGAAAGGTGTGAAAGAAAGGGCAAAGGGTGCAGCTGTGCTGCTGTTGTGGTTTTGTGTTGTGTGGTGTTGGTGCTGCCCGGTCTTGGCCAGTGATCTTCATCCATTGTGTGCGTGTGTGTGCGAGTGTGCTTTGGTGTTGATCTCGGATAAGGGCTGATTAGAAGAATCGCTGTCCGCGGGCCAGCCCGTCCTCTCCAGAATCCAGAACAAAACCAAACAACCGAGCAGGCTGTGGGAAGGAAAAAGTCGAGCGCTGTGCGCTTCCGTCCTGCTCTTTCATTGGAGTGTCTCAGCTCAGCTGTCCGCGAGTCCGGCAGCTTCCACCGAGACTAAATAGGAGGCGCTATCAGCAAACGCTTATCGATCGGTGTGTGCGGATGAGTATGTGGATGTGTGTGTATGCTGTCTCTCTCTCCCTCTCTCACACACACCTGAAAGAAAGCGTACCGGTCTGTCTCACTCTTGCTCTGTTTTCATCTGGTCCGTCCCTCGACCGACTCCACCGAGTCACGATCAACCGAACGGAACCGGATCCGGATGAGCGTACCTCTGCGGCCAGGTGAAGGGAAGAAGATACAACAATAACACAAACGCAAAGGTAAGTACGAACCGTTGCGCGCAAACTGTGTATCCGTGTGTGTATGTGTGTGTGTGTGTGTGTTTTGGGGGAACGGACGGAGGTTGTAACACGATCCATCGAGAAGTCTGACTGATTGCGAATGGGACGGATGGAGTCTGCTCCCCCCCCCCCAACCTAACCCCTAACCTCTTGCTGATTCCCCTCATCGTCCGGTTCCGTCTCCTTCCTTTCCGGCATGAAGATGCTGGAAAGCGAACCGAACCCGCACAGCGGGCAACAGGGGCGCGGTTCGAGTGCAGCAAGGTCGTCGTCGAATTGCAGTCGTATATCGAGACGCATTTTGCTGAGATTGATCGAATGTGTCCGAATGGTGGAGATGCACACATGTAGTGGGACAGACAAAGAGGGAGAGAGAGAGAGAGAGAGAGTAAGGTATCGTTTCGAACGGATGGCGCCTACTGCGTCCGGTGATGATGCCGAGCCAATACGATCGCTGTTGGTGCACCCGTCACGCGAACCGGTTTGTTCCTGTACCCTTGCCGGTAACTTTCTCGCCCTCGGCCCTCCTGCTTTGGGCCGTTGCGATAGTGCCCCTTCTTCCCCTTTCCCGGGACCAAAAGAATCGAACTCGTGTTGCATTCTAACTGTCCACATGCTAGCAGCTCCAAAATGGAAGGGCTGCCTGGGTGTTTGATCGGAATAGACACCTTGATTCGGTGTTGAGTTTTAATGCTTACTTCGATGCACCAAAGACCTTGTGTGAGGCATCTCATCACTGGATGCCTGGATAAGAGAGAACCCAAGGGACGAGTGTTGGGTAAAACTGAATCGGATTCATGAATTCGATTGATCTTTGAAATGAGTCAATAAATATTAAACTCGATTGAAGAGATTCATAAATCTTGGGATCTTGAACCTTATGATATTCACCACTTTTGGCAATCCTGAATCGTGAAAAATGTTAGAAGTTGGAAGGATGAATGAATGTTTTAAAATACACCGTACTGTGAAGGGCTAATCATAAATTAATCTTCATAAATCTTATGATTTGGATTCAGGATTCGCTACTTCATATGAATGCAACTCACACGCTTTATTGCATTATGAAAACGAACGGTAATCAGAATATTACATCTCGTTAAAATATTGTACCTGGCCTGGCCTGGCCGTCACTACCGAAATAAAAACAAATATTGTACCATTGCGCTGGAAGTGATAAGAGGCGTGCAAGATTTTGATTATTGTTGCCCGTAATGTCAACAAAAGTAATGAAATATGACGATCCCGTGATCATCATTGTGACTGTTCTCACACCGTACCCCCTTGACGGCCCTGGCAGCAAATGATACGGACGATAGCAGGAGCATTTTAATCTCTTCAGCCTTTTCGCCTTCGGGGTCTCACATGCGCTTGGGTGACTCTAAGAGTGCACAAGTCTACTCGGGTCGTTAGTTCAAATCTGTTCCCATGCGGATCTTTGAGTCGCATCGTGAGAAAACGGCTTGAGTTTAGGTGTGTTGCAATGTGTCGTTTGCTGCGTAGTTATGTATTTCTATTGTAATCTTAGCCTTAACGTTCATTATGCATTGCCTTAAATATCTTAAAAATCAAAGCTTTAATCCAATTGCCAAGAAAACTGTCAATTCTTGGATACATTTATGAAGACTAAAGGACAACTTCACGATCAGAACGATTTCTCTATGGCCAAATTTGTCAAATAAAAATTGGCTCCGGGACTTCCGGGATCTAATCTGCATTATAGCTGAATTCTGTGCTCTGGTTCGTTTGATCCACTCTCAATTACTGCTGCATTGTTTGGTTTCCTCAATCAGCACAATACATCAATCGCATAGAGAGTCTTCAACGGAAATCTACACGTTACACGACTTGACCTTTCCCTTGGCGTAATAGCCAGGAGTATTTCTACAACTATTAATGTCTTTGACTACGTGCGGAATTCCTAGTCATACGATTTTACCTTCTGAGCTGGGCGTACAAAGACGAGTTTTGCACAATACGGTTCATTGCAGCTCATGTGGTGCCATTTTAATAGTGTCCTGGAATTGTCCTGGTAACTTTAATAAGACAACGCCTGTCTTTAAAAAGCACTTTCGTCGCCGTCCGGTGTAATGTCTGTCAAGCGTCTCTAATATTGTATTGTCATAGTAACAATTAGCTGCGAAGGAGATTACTTCCATAAAATATTTGGAAACGTCATACTCACATACTCACATACATACTCACAGCTCTTTAAGGCATAACAGACTATCTTTAAAGCACAATACGTTCGCTGAGCCATAACGATTGACGTTGGACGATGTATAATTACGTTCAGTAAGTCAAATTCCAAAGTCTCACAAAGTCCATTGCTGTCCACACGGGACAATGGTAGCGATTTGGTAGCGGTCGAAAAGGGCGATGGTGAATTGAATTAACTTCCAAAAGGCCTCCCACTGCTGCCACCGGAAGTGGTTTGTTAGATGTACCGGTGATAATGGTGCGTCGTTGTACCATGTCTACCAAGGAAGCGCTGAGCGCCTAGACTGTGCCAACACACTGCACCTAACAAGCGGGTCTTTTCTCCCTTTGTAAAGTAGGAGAGCCGATTGAGCACATCTGACGCGATCGGGAAAGTGTTTTGCCAAGAGTTTTCATTGTTCCGCGTTGGAAGAGATAAATTCATCAAATGGAAGGGTACGCATAGAAACCCGAATCGCACCAAACAAACTTCGGAACCCGATCTGATGAGGTTTGTAAAGTATGAATTAGCTGTGAGACAGATTGTTCACACCTTTTTTTTATGGCAGCGATTGTCGAGCCTGAACTGAACTAAAAATGACACCGTTTGTGGTTTGTGCATATTATTAGCAAGGTATATTTATGGACTACGATCGACCATGTGTGATTGGGGATCAATTTGGGGAATAAACATGTTTCGCTGTTCGTAACTTACTCCATTTGATAAAACACAAACTTTACCAGTTTTAGCCCAAAAGCGGCCTAGCAAAAGTTGAGCAAAGCTGTCTCCTCACCTTTCGTTCCGTTTCTTTAATTAATGCTCATCATCTCAACCCAAATTCAACTGCACTCGCGCGATCGCACTCGCAATATTTATTGCACTTGCGCGGGAAAGGACTGAATCGCAGCAGAAGAAAGTGAGGCCGACGGTGTCGTGCGCTAATGAATTTAAATAAATACTCCTCCTCCTCCTCCACCACCCTCCACCGTCATCACCCATCGAAGCGTGATCGCGTTTCGTGCGTTCAATTTTGTGTTGTGACCGCGACAAGATTTTGTTCGTCATCGGTTCGTCTCGTCGGCCCCGTTTCGGTTTTATGGCTGCAGCTCAGTCGGGTCGGGCCGTGGTTTTTCTTTTATTAATGTATATCGCGCGTTACTATCGGTGTGCCTTACCGCGGTTGCAATTGTAATGGGCTGCCCGGTTGATAAATGCAGTTACTGTTGGCGAACCCGAACAAGGTTTCTCCAAAGATGCATTTAAAGGAAAGTTGATCGCCAAAAACGCATGTAGATGAACCTTCTCTCCCATGTACAGTGCTCCGATATCTTTGTAAACCAAACCCAAAATTATTGAAACACTTGCCAGCAGGATTAAAACCGTCCAAAGTTTAGCTATTTGCTCGGGCAGCTCCTCTTACTCTTACCATGATCGCGTGCTGAGGAATAAACGCTGAACCGCGTACACATAAATCAGTCTATTTTGAGTAAATAAATAAATAAGTCGTTTTGCTTACGGTGTGGTGTGGTGTGTTTGTGTATGTGTGTATGCCGCACGCTCAAACAGCAAACGTCACGATTTACGCAAACGTAATTAAAGCGTAAAGTTTAAACTAAAGAGGGGCAAAGAACAAAAACAATCCAGATGGGAGGGATCTTTTTTTTTTTGGGAGGTAAGGGACGCATCTTTCTTGCTGGTTGAGCATCTAAAAGAGTTCAATTTCAGTCTAGAAGCAACCAAACTGTATGCAATAAGATAATTGTTGCCAATAGCTAATGAAGCATAGTGTCTCGGAAACGTTTCTTTTTGAGTAAGACTCAAAACGTTTTAATATAGTCTTCTGTTTGCTATGGTGTTATTTTTTCGGGAAAACCTCAACTAAGCAAACACCCGTTTGGTTCGGTTCTTGCCTTATCACCTCATGGCAGCGACGGTTCGCATAGCGAGACCGTCTCTTCTCGCAGCATAGCAGCCGATAAGCTGGTTGGAAAGTGGTAAAAAAAGTATGTAAATATAGCATATCTTTTTCGGACCTAGCAGCAGCTGCCTCCACTCAATCGTGATAGTTGCAGGAAAGGCTGTGCTTCTGAAAATGTACTCGATATAAAGAGCACATTTATTAGTTTGTTCCAATTTGTTTTTACAGTTTTATCTCTTGCCTCTCGTTCGTCCCGAGTCCCGATGTCTCACTCTTGGGGCGAATCGGATTGTCAATCTTTTTCTCTGCGGCTTGTCTGCAAGACTGTCTAAAGTTTGCCGTTCTTGTTAGAATGTGTCACCAGTGGGACCAGCAGTCACGAATATTGTTGCACGTCGATAACACCCCGCCAGCCCCGCCATTTCGTAAGGTGTTGAAATGATGTGCGTGCTCTGCTTCGTTTGCTGTCTGAGTTAATGCGTGCAAGCCTCAATTCTGGCGCATGGAAAAGTTTGCGGCTGCGTGTTCCATTTATGATGGAATTCGAACGATCGTAAATGAATCCGCCCAGCTCGTCGGCGTCGTGCAGCTTGTACGGAGTGTAAACCTTGAGTGAGCTTACCTGTTTGTTCGGGTGGTTATTTTAATTAGAGGCCGCTGTTATATTATCCTTCATTTTTAGCGGGAGCGTTTCATTTTTGCTTGAAACGTAATAATGTTGTTAAAGGTGGTGTTCTCCTCGAGAACTTTTTTTTTCTTAGTTTCTCTCGTTCTTTCAATTCCATGCAAGGTCTTGCAGGACAACATGCTTAACAGGCTGCTGGTATCTTGTAAAGGTCCCGCCACTGGCTGGACTCATGTACAACAGGTTGTTTTTTTGTGTATACCATTTATTCAGTGGCATAATTTAATCAATTCACTTGTTTTGCTACCTCAATAGCCATCGGGGAACGAATTCGATGAGCGCTGTATTTTTAGAACTGCAATCGCTGTGCAACACCTCTCCGGCACCGATGCACAAGCGCGTTAGGACAGTGTATCGGATTACATTTACCGTTTCGTCACCAGCGGTGAGAGGACGTCTCCGTTCCATATGGATTCTTGTAACGGTCCAGATTTTACACCCTTCTCCCCCCCTTCACACTTCACGAGACGAGTTGTGCCCGCCAATGCAACCCTTCCCAGTGCGCCTCTTTGATTGATCGACACATACGGCCACGCAACACGTTGTCGCACGCCAAACACTCCTCCTCCCTCCCCCCCCTCTCCCATCGGTTGGTTGGTGGAAACACAGGTGGAAAATTGTACCACCCGTGCCAGGTCGTCCGCTCGCAACGCTGTCCATTCAACGGCGGCGTTTCTATCCCGCTTGCATCTTGCCTTCATCGATGAGCGATCGATTGTCGGTGATCTGCATTGGTGCGGGTACATTGGTGCCCTGCTGGAACAACCAGGAACGAGTTGTTGTTTCCCCTCTATTCCCCTCCCCCCTCCCCCCTCTCCAGCTTTACGACGGGTACTGGGCATGCCGTTGTTTGTGTGTGTCCACCGGGGTGTTTGCCGTTTTTGTTTTTCTCCTTTCCATCTTTTACATCCAAAGCAAACCCCCCAGTGGCTGGCTCGGTGAAGCTGTTCGCGGAATTTTTCACTCTGGTCATCGCCGTCGCCGTCATGTCGCGTCATCCCGCCATCGGAATGTGCGCCCTGGAAGCGTCCGCCCTGCCCTCCCCAGTTCGCCTTCCCCCTTCCTGCGGGCGGTTTGTGGGGCCCGTGGGATGTCAGATTTTTGCATGTTGCCCCTCCCTGCCCGTCCCGTGCGGATGGAGTTTGAGAAAGTAGTTTACGGTGCGGAACGGATACGTTTGCACGACCGGGCCGGTGAGGGAAGAGGCTGTGTATTGGTTGCCGGAAAGTCACTAGAATAGTTATGAACAAATCTTTTCTAAGCTATTTTCTGGTGTCTGTAATATGCTTGATTATCTAGCAGTTGGAATTCGTCAAGCATTGTACAGAAACTGTGACCAAATATATGTAGTACTGCTGTGCACACAGCTACAGAAATAGCTTTTTTTTCCAACTGGACAAATACGTCTGGTGATCGATAGACGGATCGAGACGCGGAAAGACAGTGCAGTAAGCATCGCTACGTTAGGAACACATTGCGTTAAAGAAGAGTGTCCAGCAGAGGAATGGCTTGTCGCAACAGTAGTAAGTATGCTTTACTCAAAACTGAGTGTTATTCGATAAAAAGCAATTTAATGATTTTTTTTTAAATTTTGAGTAAACTGTAAACAAAAGCGAACGGAAAGAGACAGCAGTTTGAGACGAGATTGCTGAGGTCTTCTCGCTGCACGCGCTTTTTCTACCGCTACAGCACCAGCAATAAAAGGCTAAACAAGTTCGCTGCCCACACTGGCCGCCAACCTGAAGGGTCCTCTGTTCGTTAGCACCATCGATCCGGCCACTTCATTCCATCCGGCTTCATTCCACCCTGGGCGTGTCGTGTGTGTCTCTTTTAATCGTCCCACCGTTCCAGACCCAATACCACCACCCTGCCGCAAAACCCCAAAGTACCGAAGGTCGTTTACACGGCCTTCACATTGGCACAGAGCAGCATGAGCAGCAGCGGAAGCCTTCGGTTGAGGTCAGCGAGAGGGATCATCGGTAAAGACGCACGGAATCTGGTTTACGCCAAGAGGAAAGGGCTGTCTTTAAGCGTGCGCGCTCTCTCTCTCTATCTCTTTCTCTCCATTTCTTTGTATATTTTTCTGTTTGCTGGTTTTGGTTCTCTTGCTTGGTTTGTATTCGTGATGTGTTATGGTGTTGTGCAAATGCCGAGATACGGAACACTCCAGAAAAGTGTCGGGAGTGATGATTGAAATGCGAAAGCTCGGCCAGCAGGAAAGATCTCTGAAGGCAGACTCGAGTTCGAGCCGACTATCTTAATCGAATATTAATGTCCCTTTAACTGACTGGCGGTAACCGTTACGCATGGGCGAGCAACAGGCGCAACAAGAGGACGACGGTCTTGGTGGTGCATTCCTTCGTGAACATGTCTTTATTGTTGCGTTAGCCAATGCGCTAGCCCGAGTTTCTAGATTGCAGGCCTTGTTACTTTGTCTTCCCGCGGGAATACTTTGGAATTATGCTAATCAGAGGAATGGCTTTTGCATGCATCGAACTGCTGTTAAGCAGTTAAAGGTTGCAGCATATCATTAAGTTTCGATTAATGTCACGACAGTTGGTGTGTGCCTGTGCTTGAACCGTGCAGTGGTGCTCCCGAGAAATTGCTTACGTCGAAGAGTTGCTTAGTTTGCATTGCTTAGCTTAATTGCAGTGCTGCAATCAATAGAAAAACGCTTACTGGTATTTCGCTTTGCTTGGATTTGTTGCAAAAAAAAGTAATTTCTTCGTGCTCTCGCTGCTTGAAGGGTTGTGTTGTTATGCTTGTATTACCATCTTTTTTCTATGATGGCTGGCGATGTTTTGTTGAGCGTTTTTTTTTTTTAGCTCCAGGGGGTTGGTGCAAGGTGAATAAAATTCTGTTAAGCAGCTTAAAGGTGGATATGTTTCTATGCATTTTCTGTTTCTTTGTTATCTCACAACAATTTGCAGTGCTTTAACCCGCTGGTGCCTAGCTGCACACAAACGTTAATGATGGTAGATCAACATTTGTCAATAAGTATTTAAACGGAATGCAACTGTATTTTATTTGTTGCTAAATATGGTTTAATGCTCTTGTTTTGGATTGTTAATTTTTATTTTTTGTGTTTTCTAATTTTACTTTCTTTGTGAGGTGTTTAGATAAATAAACGCAACACAAACTTCGAATTGGCTCTAGAATTTCTTTGTAGTTTTTAATGGCAGAAATTTCTATTAATTTAATAACCCTCGGCACAATTGGGTTACTTTCTTGCGTTGGTCGTTTTTAGTTTTTCCCGTCTTATGCTTCACTCTATGGACAGCTCTAAACCGTGGGCGGTTCTATCTATTCTATTTGCTGAATAGTGTGAGCAGCATCCTAGCTTTAACCTAATTAGTGTTGAGGATCAAAATCATACAGCTGAGAGATATTTGGCCTGTAAACTGTCTGACGTTTAAAACGCATCAAAAGTCTTAATGTGTGTGTTTCAAACTGTCTGATATACTGACTCTATAATCAGGATTAAATCATTCGGACAATGATTTAGACAATTACTTCCGCCAGTTTGCCGGTTGGTCTGTTACTACTGAGAATGGAAATCAGACGTGGCACTAAACGCTCTTGTGGCAGAGTTAGCTGCTGGCAAAGGTTCGGTACAAAGGTAGGAAGAGTATCAGTTTCATCGGTACCCTTATTGCTGTTATTTCTGCAACCCTGCTATTCTGGATTTGCTCCGGTAGGGTGGTAAAATGGTGCGTAGGTTGTGTGCGCAACTGTGTGGGTGTGTAATATCCGGAATCGTAATATCATCCCTAACGCAGCTCTATGGGTATTGTTCGACGTAGACAATCAGATTGCGAAAGTGGTACTGCACACAATTCGATTCGTGTTTTCCACCTCACCAGACATCCGTCCTTTGTTGCTCCATTGGTTTTGTGATTGTTGTAATCATACAGGTGTCACATATCTGGTGCGTGTGTGTATTGCATCGGATGTGACCAGCCGTGTGCAGGTGCCAAATGCGTATTGATATCGGTTTGTCTGAGTTAGCGATGTGTGTTGCGAGTCGAGAATGTCCTTGTACAGTGTAAGAAAAGTTTAGAAAAGGTGGTTTACGCTGAATAAATTTTTGAATGCAATGAATAACTCAGAATCATTAGCATTGACATTTATGAGCGATTTTACTATCCTTTTTTGGGGATCCGTTCGTTAAGTCCCACACATTGAGCGAAGATGATTGATGATGGTTAGTATTGTGAGCAGTTTTTGGAGCTATTTTTCACATGAACAACGCCACAAATTGGTGTGTATGGTGGACGTGCAAGGGTTTTCAACAAATAAGTCTTTCGGTGCTCGGGAAATCTGCAATCTTTAAAGATAGCAAAAAACAACAGCAAAACACCATTAATCATAACATGCATCTTCGCACTGCACCGCGCCCATTTTCCACTAAAAACTTTAGGCGTACCAGTTTTTCGATGCGATGTTAGTGGAAAACGACAGACGATGTTACTTTGTAGCTGCAGGACGCCACTACGTTTTCAATGTTTTTTTTTCCATCGTTTGGCTGTTGGAAGCGCGGGGTCCGGTGGTTGGCGTTTATTTACCCTCCATTCCTCGATCAGCTGTAATGGTGTGGAAAGAACACATTCAGCAAGTGATGAAAGCGATGACGTTTGCCTGCAAATCATCAGCTTCCTTGTCCTTTCCTTCGCTGGTTGGCCCAGTTTTTCCTTCGACCACACCTATCCCTTCCACACCTGTATTCTTGATCGAGCATGTTCTTTCCCGGACACCGGCAATCGGTTTCGCTCTGCTGTGGGGATTAAAGGTACACGTGCCAGGTGCTGATGTATGTGTGAGTGTGCACCATTAATTCTATTGTGATTAATGGTGGCATCGGTAACGTAAACCGACGTACCTTTTAGTACGTACACACTGGCAGCTCCCTGTATCCCCATTGGGGGTTTGTTTATCCAGCACCAGTAGCCACGGGGATTGTTGATGTGGCAATACGTTTGCTTTATTTGATTTTCGCAGGCAGGAAAACAAACTAAGGATGTGTGTAAGAATATAAAACCCTGGTCAAAATGGGGGTTTTGTGCGTGAGAGTGCACGCAAACGGCTCGAGACAATAGGGGGTTGGATAAGGACAAAGGTAAAGGGTAAGAATGTTCCATTATTTGTAGTCATTGTTGTGGAAGATGAGTTTAGTAAAGGTAGCTACGGAATGTCATATTTGGCTGGCATACAGTGTGTACATTTTACGTTGGGACAGTTGGTGTTTTGTTTTTCTAAATAATTTATACACATGTAAGGTTCCTGTATGATAAAAGGTATCTCAATTAAAATTTATTATGGCAGACTTTCAGTGCTTTGATCTCTGAATGAATTTATAACGACTGACATAAAATTTAAAAAACATCCAAATTTGTTGAGAATTACAACAAAAATATTCAGTTTCAATAAGTTTTTATAAAATTCGTAAAATATACGAAAAAATCGTAAAAGAAGTCCCATCAAAGATGATGAGATCGATCCTATTCGGCGATCGAACAGATAAAGATTGTTAGTCTGCCATAAAAATGCCATAAACGACGGTAGAAATTATTCCCGGATGAGCGTGAAAGCGTAACGTGTCAAAGTTAAAGTCCGCTGCAAGAAAATATGCCAATGTACGTTGTTTTGATAATTAATTAAATTCAATTTTTATTTACAGATTTTTAATAGCATTCAATATGAATTAGTTTCCTATGCAGCCATAAATACATAACAGGTTACGATGTTTGGTAACGAATACTTAATGACATACATTGTACCGCTAAACCAACACCGATGTCCAGCTGTTTTACGTGAGCTGCTAATTATGACAGTTGCATAATGCATTTGCGGTCTTTCAGCGCACCGGACCCCGCGGAGCGTTTTATTTTTAGCCCGCACTTCGCCTTCTACCATACCACCTTTGCCGATTGCCTGCAGTGTTTGTTTGTCTTAGCCGCCGATGCCAAACATCCGCGACTGTTCAGGTGTTGCAGAAAACGTTCCAAATTTGGCCCCTCGTCTTGAGCGTTCCGTCCCAATAAAGGATGCTGCAGTAAATGCATCGCGATCGCACGTTTGCGTTGGACCAGGTTCAAGTACGTACCGGTCGGTTTATGGAACGGTTATGGAAATTGAAAAACGACTACTCTACGGGATAGGCCAATAAATTTCCCTAAGCAAAACACAGCCCTCTTACTCACTTACTGTACAGTCCCTGTTGCCGCCTGCTCGCCTGTTCGGTTCGGTTAGCTTCCTTTTCCATCTCATTGCACGTCGAATTGGCTCGCTCTAGAATGGATGAGAAGCAAATGCTGCTGCTCGCCGGTCGAAGGAAATGCTGGAAGGTAATGGAGCGCGGTGTACCAACTCGCCAAAGGTGAATCGACCTCGTGTCAACGGGTTGACGGCGTTTCGTACTGCGGATCTCCGCGCGTAACGTGTCGTGGATCCGGGTGAGAATATTAGATGAGCACCGCGTCCGCACACTGGTGCTTGTGGCGTCAAACCCTTTGACTTCTTCCCATTTTTCTCATCGACGCCGAGTTGATGGGTCGTGGATGATAAATAGGACTTTTGGCTACTCCGTTGGACGGCCCGTTGGTGAATGGAGCGGACGAAGCTAAGGAAGCGGCCGGTATGCCGGATATGGTGCCAGCAGAACTTGTCAGCTTGTTGCGCCGATGAGGAGGCGAGACGTTCCACTACTTTAAAATGCAGTCCAACAGCTGCAATGGTTCGGTGTCGAGTTCCGCCGATACGATCACGATCGAGCTGAGGCTGGCCAAAGGTTGTGTAATTTTATCTGGTAGTGTGGTGTGAAAATGAAGCTAAACAATTCCACTCCTGCTTGGGAGATGTTTCCCACATACCACCGTGAGGGGGGGGGGGGCAGGCGAAGCTTTCATGATCGATTGGTCAGACGGCACAAAACAATACCTCAATGTCAAATGGTGTTAAATTTATGGCATTATTTATACGTACGTACATACACACCCAGATCCCGCGTATGCCCTTTTCGTAGCGATACTGATAAAATCGCAACCCAGCGAGCGAGGTTTGCTGTAGCCCTTTTTCAATTAAACTTTAGATGACATTCCCGGTAGGTGGTGCGCACTTTTTGAAATGCATTTACCTCGCAATCTATCAGGCGCGGGCTTCGTTGGTTCGTTCGTTTTGTCCGGGCTTGGTGAAGAGATTAGTGTTTCCAAGTTTCCTTTTTCCGCTAGCTCCCAAAACTCAGCGCAACCGCCTACCAATGGCACTCCATTGCATAACCAGGCTTTGTCTGACCCATCCGTGTTCGGTTTTGCATTGCTCGAGGGGGCAGAGCGCCCATTAGCATACGTGCAAATATGCATGAGCGTAGGTCCACCGTTTCCTCCGTTCTCCGGCCGGTGTGGTCCGGGTTTGGGAAGAAGACAGGCACCGATCGCAATGGAATTCCCCTCCGGAATGGATAACAAAGGGCACTGTACTAGCAAACTGCCTGGACCATGGCAAAAAGTTGGAACGGGAAGATGGGCTGCCGCCTTTGTCACCGCGGTGTCTCGGAGGATGTACAAGACCTTAAGAAGCATCGGTAATGCCTTTCGGCGGCGCACTTTGACGGTACGGTGAATTGTTTGTGGATGAAAATTGTGATTGCTCAGCCGATGGCAAACAACGAAGTGTGGTTCAGGCATGGACGCAATCGTCCGTCCATTGTGAAGCTGGTTGCAACAAGAGCCGTGGATGGTGGAGGCCGTCTCAGGCAAGACGGTTGTGTGCTGAACTTGTGGTTCAGTTGGACAATTCGATTACATGTTGCAATTGACGTTGCGATTGTAAGGCAGTCCGAAGATTTAGCCTATTTTAAAACAAGATATTGGTTTGTTTCAATTTATTTAACTCCATTCTGATAATATAGCAAGCTAGAACTGGTGCATAACTTCAGGCGCAAAGTATTCTTTTTATGGCAAATAGCGTTTACATTCTTTATATGGAAATTAGTCTATTACAACTTGTGTATGTACATTATTTCCAGTAGGTAGTAAACTACCGTTGTAATGCTGGTCATATAATTGGGATTATTAAATCCTCCTAGGGTGGTCCTGCTGGGTTACAAACCACATCCGATGTAAAACGTTTCCCCCTAGTGAGAACTTGCGCTATACAACTCGTAACAACAATAGTAGGCCAGAAATGACTGTCGTAACCCAGAAGGTCGTTAAGGAAAGAAAAGGAAGTTATCGTATGACCATCATTATCCAAATGCATTAAAAACAGTACAGCTCCGGTCCAAAAGTCGAGCAAAACTCTCGCTTATTTCAAATCAATTTTATTAATTATTATGGTTTACAAATTCAGGTCGTCCCATGAATCGTCCTCAAAATTAAGACCATTCATATGTTACAGGTACTCCATTTTCGTACAGCTTATCTATGTAAAGAGATGACCTACATTTTCTTCGAATAAAGAAATTTCGCGTAAAGAAAACATGTAACGGGGACCACCTTAAGTAAAACCAAAACCAACGAACGGTGCGCGTATTCTAGGTGCGTTCTATCATATCGTTTACATCGAAAGCTACCTCTTCACAGGTCACTTTCGATCGTCTTACAGCACCGGGATGGTCCCGACCCTGATTCGGTGTTGGTTTTAATTAATTGGGAAAATTTTCTAATTTAATCAACCATCAGCTTGCGGACGTGTTTGCCACTGCCCGACCGAACCGCTTCCACACTCTTTCCCTCGCACATCCCGTTGGCTGCTATTATTGGTAGCCACCTTTCAGAGTCGATGCATACGGATGCATGCACTCACAGTTGCATACTAAAATCTGCAGAAGATGATTCCGCTCCGTTCAAGGAATCCCATTCACGGCACGGTGGTTTGTTGGTTTTGTGTAATACTGCAAGCGTACTTTGTATGTAGCCTTGCCGGGAAGCTTGCAGGGCCGTCCTGCCACAAGAAGGACCCGTTTTCGGTGTTCGGTCTTAGGGATTGCTTTTCGAGACGGTTATCATGCCAAGAAGCGCAACCACTTTTGTACCGTCTCGGTGCCTTTTGTCGAAGGCAACAGGGAAAAAGCGTCCGTGGCAGCGCAAATCCTTTCCAAAACAGCACACATCCTGCTTGGTGCACGGCGAACGGCGGTTTGCGGAAGACAAGCCAATCATTTGGTGCATTCTCGAATGTCGGACCATCGTTCCGGTCCACGCCACCGACCGTCCGCAAGAAAAGGGCGTGAGAGCTGTAACAAAGCACGACGATCGTTTAGCCGGTGGACGGAAATGGGAGAGGATGGGAGTGTTTATTTACGAAGGTGCACTTCCGGTGCATCGGTGGGGATGGAATATCACCGAAGCCCAGAAATAGCAGTCATCCTCTCCGCACCACCGCTTCCGGTCGGTTGTTCCGTGCCGACCCGTTTGCCGCTGGCAGCCATTCGGTAAAGAGCTTCCGTTACGGGTGAAGCTTTAAGGTGAAAATATTCAATAGATGTCTGTGCCCGCCGTCGGGTGCCGCTGGTCCGCTTTTCGGTTGCAGCAGAAGGAAGACATTACATTGTGGCGGAAGGGCGTGCTAGGAGCGGGTGGGGACAGGAATGGTATGTTTTATAATATTTTATTTAATCAGTGCACCGTCCGGAATGGTTGGTGCTGCTGTATTGTAAGGGCAGATTCGTTGCCTGTTTTCTCTCGCTTCTGCTGATGGGATGAGAAAAATATTTTAGCATGCGATCATAAATTTACTATTCAATCTGTAGCAGGAAACATAAACTGGGATGCTTTTAGGAGTAGGGTCGGGTCGGGGACGGGAATCGTGGATCAGTTTTCGTGCTGAGGGAAGCATTTTCCCAGGTGCATGAAAATAAAATAAAAAAATATGTCGGGTTGCTACAACCATCAACTATGTTTATTTGAAATCGGTAATCCCTGTCATCGCACGTAAAATTAACAGCATGCAGTGGGATTCTCCTGGAATTCGACAGTCTTGAGCCTCTCCAGCAACGAATTCTTCCTCGTTGCTAATTTACTTGGAAAATGATTTCAAGATGCTGTTTTCCTTTTCTATCCTCTACTAACTTGTACACTATAGTCTAGTTTTGAATTCTAGGAGTCTTTTAGGTTACAGATTCTTCTTGGATATTATACGTTAAATTATTTAATCTTTAAAATTAATGTGTAATTTTACTACAAAGTAATACTGGCAACAGAAATTCAAAAAGGGTCTTGAGTTATGGATCTGTGTCTCAGTATCCTCTTTACTCGGTTTGCTTACTTACACACAACTTCAAAAAACAGCTTGAAGAATTGACCTTATTTGATACGGTCAAACGTTTTTCCAGTTTGCGTAAAACTCATTTTTCTTGGCAATTATTTAAAGGCATTTATCCATCTTTTAAGCATTGTGGCTGCATTAAAAGCGCATTATTGCACCGTACCGTACTGCAACACCATCGGTTACATTAAATTACATTAGTCCAGGTTGTTCCCTCCCAAAGAATACAGACAGTAAGAGGGATACACACGATGGACATACATTTTCCCAAGCCCCTCAGGTTTTTCCCCATCAACCAGCGAGCGCAGTAAGTTTGTTCGAGAAAAGCGTATTATTTTTTGCTTCCATTTTCTTGGAAACAGACGGGACGGCACTGGTGACATGGCGTAGTTTATTGCCAGCGATGGCACAGAATGCGTTTGCCGTCATTGGAT
Source organism: Anopheles epiroticus (assembly GCA_000349105.1). Taxonomy (NCBI): domain Eukaryota; kingdom Metazoa; phylum Arthropoda; class Insecta; order Diptera; family Culicidae; genus Anopheles; species Anopheles epiroticus. The sequence goes on along the minus strand of KB671247.1, from coordinate 230,403 downwards.
GCACTTTATTATCCTCCGCTGCCATTAATCTGGGCAATCATTTCTTAGTGTCTTAGCTACATTGGACGTGACCGCGGTCGTTGGGAGGGTAATTATGATCTACTTTTGCTTTTCCTTTTCTGTACCATTCTTAACTAATTGATCGTTTTCTTGTGACGGTAGTTTGTCTGTTAGTTTTTAAAGTTACATAAAAACATTACAATAATCTACCCAAAGATACATTAGAAAATAAATCATTATCGCGCATTCGTACCTGTTAAACAAAAGCATCTGCAAAGTTAAATAGCATTAACGTGTTCAATATGGTCCGGAACAGTTAGAAAGGATTCACAAAGTGTATGATGCATGTAGCACACTGTATCCACACAGCCTGTAGTTGCTATCAACTTTTCGTTCCAGCATTGGTTATGGTTCGATTTTTACAGTTCAATTGGAAAGTGTCCGATGCAACTGTGTAACCTGAGCGACCTCCCCAGTCTCCCTAGGGGCTTCCTTCATTTCTCTATCGGTGCATGAAGGCAGAAGGAAGCACTTCCAGCTCGGTCCCGCGGGGGAAGATTGTTGTTATTCGGAGTGTAACTTAATTATCGGTCGTCATTGTGCCACGCGTTCGGTTCGCGTGTTTGGTTTTGTGTCGGGTGCAGCACTCTCGCCGCCCCGGATATCCGGTCGCTTGGATAGCCGTGTGCGGGGGGGGGGGTAACTTTTTTTCTTCTCTATTTTCTTGCCAAGGATGCAATCTATACTAGGAGCAGTAATTAGTTTTGTCTTACTCTTTTTGCCTCTGGCATGTTTTATGTTTTATTCTTCTATTGAATGTTTCTTATTGAACAATATCTGGCCAAACGCTTTGTAAAATATTTAAATTAAATTTAAAATATAATGCAATAAAAATATTCCACTCTCTAGGTGTGAAACTATTGAATCCGTTTCAAAATATGAACTTAAATGAAATAGTTTCTTTTGAATGAAAATAGTTCAATATTAGAATATTGTTTGCACACCCAGTAGTATCCTGAACCGACACGGTAGAGACAGCAGGCAGTACGGATACTTGTACTCGGCTGTCCCGTGTGTACAGAAGCACAGGATGTTAGTGATGCACACTGGATCCGGTCAAACGGGTGAGGGTGTTGTGCTAGTGATTGCTTCCGTTGTGGCGAACGAAAGAGGCGTGCAGCAAAAAAAATGAAGCTAAAATAAACCTCACCGTTAGAAGCGGACCAACGGCACTATGTGTTCTTGTTACTCATTCGTAAACTAAATCAATATTGAAACAATCCTTGCCATTTCGGTTTATCACTGGTAAATGATAATTAATTTAATCATTGCCTATTCATCGTACCGAAACTAGATGCCAATGAGCTATTCCTCCGTCTCTGTGGAGATGCAGCTTCATAGGCACATACCGACAAGTGAGCACACACACACATACACATTCGCGAGGCATACGTACAGCTGTAGCACATGTAAGCTGCAAAGCAATCTCACCCACGCGCGAAAGCAAGCTGGTAACAACTTTAATTACAAGCAATTAAGCACGTTAATGTTGAGTGTGAGCGTAAAATCCACTGGGCATCGGTGTCGCTAGGTGACGGCCGTCCAACTCATCCGCCCTGACAGGACTGGGAAGGAGGAGGGCGTTAAAATCAAAAGTTCATGCTGCCTACAAAGCACCAGGCGTCTCCATGGAAAGGATACGATGGACAGGAAGCGTCGAGGTCACCGTTGCAGTTTGAACAAACTCCCACCCCCCTTCCCACGGAGCATAGGTTCAATTCATCCTGGACGTTTGCTTTTTTTTTTTTTATTTTTGCTTTTGTTGCTTTACTTAATCTTTTCTGTTTCTTATCTTTCGATCGATCCCGTTCCACAGACAATGTGGACTTGTAGAAGGTGGATGAAAATTAAAATGCTTCGTTTGGGTTGAGGGAAGGAAGGTGCTGGCCCTGACGATTAAAAGGGAAAAAAACACATACACACAAAAAGGTCAATTCACGTCCCATTTCCATCTGTCCCTTTCCACCGGCTAATGTGTATCGTGGGGTCGTTGTACGAACATCGGCAGCTGAGAAGACGAGAAGGCGGAGGAGGGTGACTGTTCGGGACTACTGAGCAGTCAGCAAGCTACAGTCTTTATCCTCCCATTGCCACAGTTCGTTGATGAGAAGAAGAGAGCGGAGTTGTTACAGTTCAACGAGGCAGGCAGCCATATTGTGTCGCGACGCAGTAACGTCGTTTGGATCATTTTTCGTGCTGTCTTCCTGCGTTTGTTTTTTATTGTGTGTGTTCCACTGGTAAACTTTTCTTGTTGTTACTGTTGCCGATGGAAGCCGGAAGGCAATATGTTTGCTGCTTTACTCTTTCCGTGTTGATGGCACACAGAAACACACACATGTGAGTGTGCCGGGCCGAGGGGGGGGGGAGGTAGATTTCGATGGCTGAGCTGCTGCTAAATGATATGCATAAAGCTATCATAATTATGATAACGTTTATGTTTATTTCCACCCCCTCCCCCCTCTTTATGCCACCATCCTCCGCGAGAAATGCTAACACACCGAAAACAAAGGCACCATGGCCTGACGGGGTCCGTCACCCGGCCGTGGTGCCATAAAGTGCCTGAACTGATGATGTCCTTGTTTTCTTTTTTTGTTTTCGTTTTAATCGTCACTCATCCTTTTTTCCCTTCTCGGTGGAGGGACGGCTGATACACAGCAACAATAAGAAGAAAAAAAAACGACAAAATGCCTGTCGTGTTGGGTTTTGCATTTTTATTCGCGCGTTTTTAACCTCCACTGGATCACATTGTTGATTTTGCCTTATGGTTTATTTTGGTCCCTGTGTGTTGGTGAGTGTACAGAAGTGTTTGTTGCTTGCCGCTCCTCTGCTGTTGATTAAGGCACCCGTTGCTTCGCTCACCCGGGTTAGTGCCGGGCGATTTCGTGTCCGTTTAATTTTGCAAAGCTTTTTGTGTGTCTTTTTCCCACTTCCTATGGATTGCTTTTTTCTCTCTCTCTCTTTCCCTCGCTTCAGTATGTTTAGTCGAGTGAGTGCTGTTTATCGGTGTTAAGGCTGCTGGTTCGCGAAAAATGACCATTCGAATGTGGCGCGGTCGGACACGTTCGGTCGTCGGCTGACCGGGCGGGAAAGGACATTACTGGGTAAAGTTCGTTGACTTTCCGCTAGTGCGCTAAAGGGAAGGAAGGTGTCACAAATGGTGTTTGCATTCCACCGGTTGTTTTCTCATATTTTCCAAAAAGCTACGATGCGGGAAGGTGCTGTAAAATGAGAAATTTGATAAATATTGTATTACACTACCTTTTGTATTATATCATGTCAACGATTTTTATAAATTAAAATTTGCATTTTATCGAAGCTTTTGTCTGAAAAATAATGATTAATGACAATTTACATAAGTCGTACAATTATAATCTTTGCAGACAGTACGAAAAATGTTGCAGATGATATGCCTATTGCAATAATACTACATAATTTAGGTAATGAGTCATATGTCATATTAAAATGTTTAAAGTTCGGTGATATCGGAAATTTAATCTGATTTAGAACATGAATGAAATATCTAATATTTTAAGCCTTTCTAAAGTTATTCATTGAAATAGTATGACTCATAAAAACAAATTAAAATGCCATACCTTTGGGTCGGCAATGCTGCATAATGTAAAACGGCAGCAGGATACGAGCGCTCCATTGTCGGCGGGGTATTAAAGAGTGGGGTTTATGCTTGTGGAGAAAGTTTCGCATGCAGGACGAACAACAACAGTAGTGTAGGAGGAAGTAGTTGCATGTGTTGAATTTGAACGGGGGTAAAAACTATGTGCGGCTCGCTTCGTTGCACATAGGCTGGTTTTGCAGGAAATTAGTTTCTGCATGGGCTTTTCTTTTGTTATATGCAACAGGATAGGGTGTCGTTATGTTACATTTAAAATACCTACTAGTGGAAGTGAAAGAACAAGCTGCACTGGTTTTGTTTTCCGTTTTTTTCTCTTTAGTTTTTTGTGTGTGGAAAATCGGAAAACAGTGTACATTATTATTCCATGCCGAGGTTTTATCAGTGCTTTTACTGAACAATAATTGCGTTTCGTACAACATAACCTACATTTTTCAGACAATGAGAATCGATGGGTTTTTTTTCGATATCACGCCCAACGTCTCAGTGTGGTTGCAAGTTAGATTGCATCGCACAAAAACAAACTGTACCATAGATTTACTTCTGCTCGCACCTATCGCTCTCCGAAAGGTCCTAAGGGGTGAATGGTTGATGTAAGGATGGACGAAACTTTGCACAAAGCGATGGTTGGCGTAGCTGGATGCTGAGGTTTCCATTTCGTGCTGCTGATTATGCTTCACCGAAGTCGGGTTATTGTGCTTCAATTAATGAAAACAGGCGACCTTCTTGATGCACTGCGTAGGTAGGTGCACGAAACGTAACAAAACAGGTCAATGTGCATTTCTGCTAAATAATGCATTGCATTTGTTCAGCGAAGAGCGATGCTGGTTCTCTTGTTGCTAGCTGGGGCAGGAATCCCAATCCAGTCAATCTTAATAGGACCTTGTTCTTTGACCCTGTTCGTTACATGCTGAGAAGAAGCGAAGTGGTTCTTTGACCTGTTTTAAAGAGAAACCAACCATTAGATAGGTAACATTGACATTTAGTGATGCATCTTTCGCTATAAAACTAAACAAGATTTAAACACGTAAATTTATATCAACCCTGTACTCTTCCCCCAGTTAAAAGATCTACTCAAATTTACAATTTCGATTTGTATTCCTAATTCATCAATCCTTCATAATCCTGCACTGCAAAGTTGCAGAAAATGTAAACCCACAATAACGACGGGCTTAAGCGAAATTGCAAAGCGAATCGAAAGAAACGATTACAGAGAATGAGTAGTTTGAAAACATTTAAATTACCATCCTTGTCAGCTCGTTACCAGCCACACTCGTCCAGCCCACTTGATGCTGTTCACGCTTGTTGATCTTAATAAACGAGAATCTTAAGCTCAAGATCATTGCGGCGAACGGTGTACCGTGCAGCATGCTTTGTGCGTTGAAATTATGCTGCAGTAAAGCTTTCAGCTCAGCTGAGTTGCTTTTCGATTGCAAGAAAGTATCACCACCACCCTTCACTGCATTCGCTTCGCCCCGGTGTTCTGCTTTCTAAACTGGCGTTGCTGGATCTTCCATTTTCCGACAGTGCACTTTCGCTTTTGCAATAATTGCATAGATTTATGCACAATTTCCGTTCTCGTCTCGCCGTCATTCTGAGACCACCTTTCTCACACGCCCAGGCGAGCACAACGATCGGAGATGATTGTCTTGTATCGGTACACCGCTGGCAGGTTTGGGCGGTTTCAAGGGGGGAAGAAGCAAAGGTGGACTCTGTGTGGTTTCGAGTTTTCCATTCGACCACCCTATTGGCACAAGCTCTCACCAACCAGAGTCTTCCCGTACACCTAGCAGCCCCGGGACAGCCAGGGCATCCTCTTGCGAAATGCAAATCGAGATGGCGAGAGGGAGACCGGGGGGGGGGGGGGGTTGGGTCGAAGGAAATCGATTTCTAAATTTAATCTTCCGACTTGGTCCGATCGTGGAAAAGCGGCCAGCCCCAACCCTGTGTGTACGGTTTCGGATGGGGCAGGTTGTGGTTGTTGCGGTGCCCCCTTCATTTTGGGGCTGCCAGAACCGATGAATGAAAAGTTTTCCATCCGAAGGTACTTTTTTTTTTGTACTGGGAGGGGCTTTAACCTGTTCCGCTTTCTCCCGGGGTGATGAATTTTATTTCATCATGCTTCAGGTTAGGTTGGAGCTGCCGAGGCGGAAAGGTGGGGCTTGCCACAGAATTCAATCACCAGGAAAGAATTGAGCTCTATTTGGAAGAATAATTAAACTTTACGGTCATTGAATAGCACACTTTTGCGGGCGAAAACGTTTGTTGGTGAATTTATTAAATATGTTATGAGGCAAAGAAAAGATTTGAAAACGGACAATTGTTTGCTCTCATGTGTAAGTTTTTTTTGTACTGTTTGTAATCCAAATAAGAAGAAGAAGTCATTTAAATAACCGCTTACCTTCAAGCGCACTCTTTGCATGTTCCAAAATCATGTTACTATGTTAACTATAGTGTCTGTATTAGCGTGAACATGCAACCGATGGTCGTGAATTATCGCTTCTTAAAAACACTGCTAATTGATCATAAGCTAGTTGAAATGTCTAACCTTCCACTATGCAAACATGACGCTCGTCTCGAACCGTGGGAAAACCTACCTTACCAACCTTTATGCTAATCACACACCCGCCGGGGCGATGGTCGGCAAGTTTTTGCCGGTTTTACAAAATTAGGGCCGACTATCGTATCACACCTCCCGATGACAACCCTTGGTTGCCCTTGTCCTTGAGCGGTGACGGCGAGGGGGAAAACGATGCTACAACCATTATCGGCACGGAAGGTGGGCTTCATTTATGCAAAACCAGCTCGTGCCCGGCAGGGGGAGAGACACTATTGTTACGGAATTTTAATGCACCAGCCCAGTCTTTACCAGTGTGTGTGCCTGAGCTTGTCAGTTGTCACCTTCGCCGTGAACGTACAGGTGAAGCTAATTGTTTGCATTCGAATAACATTTTCACTGTAAAACTGTCGTAAAGATAATGGGACACCTCTTAGTGAGGTGCCGTTGACGTGTGACAGTAGGTGAAGG
>KB671247.1:154317-220151 GCA_000349105.1 Anopheles epiroticus | reverse complement strand
CAAGGCTCCATAAGTCTAGCAATGCGTTTTCTACTTATACACCGATTTAAAGCTTATTAGTAATGCAGTGTTCCTTTATTTGTTCCCTAAACATTAGTCCCTTCTTCCTCGCAGATCAGAAAGTTATTTCATCAGGGATTAATATTCCAAACTTTTCCTAGCGAACAGTGCGACCGTTCCATTCACCGTCGACAGCCGAACGGCTTTTATTTGAAGCACATTCATCACTACCAAACATAATGGAAATCGAAAATGCACCGGATTTGGCGCCTCGCAGCCTTCCTAATCGATAAAGCTTCCAATTTTGTGTAACTAGCTGTGCGTCACGGTCAAAACAGGGCGATCCAAATACAATGTTCATAATGATGCTCATAATGGTGAAACAGTTGATGGGCCTCTCCTACTCGGCTCGATTGCGCAATGTAATGTTGCAGTGTTGTACGTGCTTGAGGTTGCACTGTAAAGTACGTCCAAAGTTAAAGATTGAGTAGAGCGAAACGGTCGCGGGGAAGCGTTATGCTACGTCGGCTGGCAACACTGCTGCGATGCTTCAAGGGTGAGCTTATCGCGGGTATCGCAGCTCAGCTCAGCTTTTATTTCGTTCTTCGTGAGGTTTTAATTATTATTTGTTCCGCACGACCCTGGGAGTGCGAGCGTGCCCCCCGCACCTTTTCAACCCATACCACCCCCAACCCCACTCCCTCCCCCCTGCCCCTCAGCATGTGTCGTGCTGTGGCAGGTTACAATTACGTTCTCAACTGATGCGCCCGAACGTCAGCGTGCGGGAAGGGGTCAATATGGTTTATTTGAAACACGTGCCTGGTACGTGTGTGACTGGAATTGGATTTACTATCTGACCCGTTGCACGGCACAAACGCCAGGTTTTGACCCTTGGTGGTAAGCATAAACGGTCCGGGAGCCTCATGCATAATCACGAGGGATTGTTGTATTCGCTTAAGGGTGTCCCCCGTTCACCTCCAACTGTTGAGTTATTTGTCACCGGTACAGCGATCAATCGAAGCAGAGATCTTTGATCAGATGTAATAGTTTTGGCATCCATCACTTACCTTAGGCATATTACGTATGTAACACATACTTTTTTGTGCCATGGAGTTCAAACATTTCGGCAGGAAACTGCAACATCAGTAAGAGCGTAAGAATCGAGCGTAAAGGCAAGTACCGTGCTGTTACACAAAATTGGATTTCACAGAGCAAATCTCCTGGGCAGAGGGGAAGGGCGTAGAAGTTGGCCACGCGTCATTTGATTGCGTGCGCTGTGCAGGCGCTGCAGCATGGACCAGAACGAAGCCTTTGTGCGCTTGCAGGAGATTTGCTCCGAGATTTGACAACCAATCAGTGAAGGTGAAGGCGATGGTGCAGGTACGGGCCTTGTGCTCGCTTGGGGATTTGATCGTCCGTATCATGTCGGAATGTTTCCTGATCCAAAGCGTTTCTCGTTGCTGGGTTGGAGCGGCCTGCAGAATGGTAATCGGACACTAAGTTGGCATCGGGTTACATCAGAACAGTGATCAAAGGAATTGCTCGTTTTCATGCGGATGATATTGCTGTTGACTTTCGAAATCAATCTATGAAGCGTTTTCGTTGCAAAAGGGCATCGTACAATAGGAGTAGAAAGGAAAGACCGAAAAATTGACATTAAATATTGAAATTTCACAGCATTACGGCTGTACTTTTTTTTTTAGTTATTTTCAAACTTGTCACTATCTGTCACTATCTCTCCCTCAATGTCCCTATGCACCTAGTGTATGTGCATGCAGAGAGATTAATTGTACCCGAAGCCACCGGAGGACCTTTCCCGTATGTCATTTGCAACGGATTGCTAGACACTAGACCGTCCACGTGTTCAACCGCAAAAACGAGATCCACTTCTCTATCGCTATCGCAAACGGGGTAATGGGAGAGTAGCGAACGAAGGCAAACGATGAAGAAAAAAAAAAACAATCTCCCGGTGGTCACGCAATCGACAAATTTGGCCACCTGACAGCCATGGACAGACGGTCATTTGTCAGTTAGGAAAGATACAGTTTTTGGGATCTAGGCGACTATGTGGAACTTTGGCGAAAAGAGCAGTTCCACCCTACTGGCAGGGCAGAAGAGCCATTAGAATTGAGTTGTTTCGGGGGGTTTGGAAGTGGTTGGTAAAAGTGTGAGGCGTGTTGAGACGGTCTGATTGGAAGTGATCGACATTTGGCAGCTGTGGCTGTGGGAAGACCGTATGCTGCACGGGAGGGATGTTGTGTCATCATCCTGGCCGCATTCCGAAACGTTCACATCGGTCCGACTGTCCTGAATTTCAGTGGTCGCACATCTTGCTGTTGCGTAAGTTCCAACATCAGTTAAACATTATGGTTCTCTGATGTATGCATGGTTAAAAAAGTGTCCTATTGACATTACTTAGACCTTGCCAAACATAGATCGCAACGCTGTCTGTTTGAGCAAACAAAATTCACGAAATGCACCTCATTTCTGACTCCTTTGGGATATCATTGACCGGCATGTACATGCTCCTAAAATCCATAAGGTTCAACAAATCTGGCCGTCTCAAACCTGATGGTTCCCTTCTGCACGGAATCACGGAATACAATCATTATCGCTTCTCGGTGGTCGCCGCTCTCGTCGATGTAAATCCTTCCCGCAACATTAGTCTGCAGTAAATTATAGCCCTCTTGTCTCTTGTCTGCTTCAACCTTTCGTTCACAGAATCTCATCGCCTCCCGGTGCTTTCGGACAGCAGCTCGCTATGTTAACGGTTCAATCAGCGCTACGCCAACGGGTCCGACATCATAATCAACAATAACATCGTCACTATTGTCGAACATACTGTCCGGGGTGGCCCGTGCGGGGTGGAGGAGCGGTGGTTAAAACCATTCGAACCACTGTCGTTAAACCGCCGAATCGAAGTGAATCACGAAAAAAAAAACGGAGAGCAACACGCCGCTAGTGTGCTCCTTTCTTTGGTCGATTTCGGTGATCCGTTTTTGGTGAAATCCAAAAAAGCGCACGCGAACACGGTGGGTCAACTTTGACCAACCGGTCTTTGGAAGCTGCGGAAGACTGCTCCTGGCTGCTGCGATAACGAACACCCGGGGGGTGTTCGTTTCCAGTTCCGTCCGTCAGCCCGGCAGGCGCGGCAGACAGTAAAATTACGAGCGCGAATAAAAGCTATGCAGCTGAGTGCGTCGGTAAGTAGGTTTACTCAATCCCCACCCATCGCATAATTCTTCCATCTACCAGTGTCGGGGCCGTACTGATGGCCGCTCGCTAACTGAATCATTCGAAGCATCCGTTCGATGAGCACGGGAAGAAATCAAGACGAGAGAAGTGAAGCAAAGCGATGAGCCACGACGGAAGGAAGGAAGGAAGGAAGGAAGGAAGCATGGCTCGCCAATCGGAGGATTGTCTTCGTTTGTCTCACTCTCGCACCCTTTCATCCTCTCGCTTCATCCCTTTGTCGCTTGTTATGTGTATGCCTCTGGCCCTAGGATGACCGCTCCTCGTTTGCCCTATCCTCCCACCACATTACACAGAGCGACTACCAGATCACGGTTTGTTTGCTCTCGCTGTAATCAGTGTCGCTTGAGCAAATCCTATAATCGAATGATCTACAAATAAAATAAGTACATTTCTTCGGTTGATTTCTAGCACAGACACCATCCAGCCGGCGGGTTGGAGGGAGCCGAAGCTCAGGATACCGGGTTCGAGGGGACGCTTCCTTTTCTTCCCTTCCTTGCCACCTTCCAGCAGACTGTTCATCCTGCTCTTGTGTCTTTTGGCCTGTGTGTTTCGTGCGTTGTTGCTGCTTTGCCGCTTTGGAGCTCGCAGCCTGTTAAGGAATAGACAAAAACCGAGAGGAAAGTAAAGTTGGAAAAAAGAGAATTTGAGAGAGCGAGAGGGAGAGAGAGAGAGAGAAAGAGAGATAGAAAGGGAAAACATTTGCAAGGATATCATCATTAGTTCGTGCCGACGAACAGGCTGCAAAGCGCTTCGGTTTCGGATGGGGCTTACCATTTCTCGGGCGATATGATTTATTTATCTTTTATTTCTGTGCCCACCTTCAACCAGTTCGTGGCATGCGGGTGGGTGGATTCCGCGAAAGCAAGGTGCCAGAGGTATCGCGATACTGATAGCTTACCGAAGAAATGCAGGCAGCGAGAGAAAACCTTCTGGTGGTGTCCATGAACGTTGTGGACTGAAGGCAGCCTCGTCTATCTTATAGAGGGGGTTGATGTTTTAGGAAAAAAAAAACAACTCCTTACTCAGTCAGTTATTTCTGGAACATTTCTATTGGGGAATTATGGGTTCATCATTTGATGCATTTTCTATTTGCCAGTTTCCTTTCTCACTGTTGGGTTCCCTTACAGTGAAGCAATCGAGAGAAGCAAATACGAGGGGGCTTTCCCAGGATCGAAAGCATGAAAGGGTTTAAAGTGGGGGCGTTAACAAAAAGAAAAGCAGACGAGATCATCAAACGTCACATTGTCGGTGCTGCTGGAAGGTATTTTTAGCAGATAGCAAATTAGTGCAAATTTTGGGAGCACTTTGTGCAGGCAGACAAAATTAAATTAAAGCACTCTTCTTCGTGTCGGTCGACCGACCGACCGACCCGTCGCTTGATTGCTTCGCGGGATAATAGCGTCATACATGGTTTAATAATTGCATTATCTCCTTGTATAGGAGGGTTCTGATTTTCACGACCTCGTGCATTTAGTTTGTATCGTACGATGTTGTGCGTGGCGTTAAAGTCAAAATGTGAGATAAAAGTCGAGAGGAAGCAAATACCTTTTACGCACCAACACATACTTGTTCCGAGTTATTATAGATGAAGACAAAATACACTTTTGCGTTATGAAGCAAAGTAGAGAACAAAACGCCTAAAGCTATGCGATTTGCAATACAGAATGATGTTACTTTCTGCGAACGAGCGACCGACCTTTCGTTTGGTTGCCTCGCGGGATGGTAGCGTCATGCATGGTTAGTTATTGCATTTATTGATTTTCACGACCATTGTGCGTTAGAGCTTACATAGTATTGTACAAAGGATTTTAGAGTGAAAATGCAATATCAATAAAAAAGGACAACAAGTTTAAAAGCAGTATGCAAGAAAATGATATTAGTCATAGCATGAAGTCATTTTATATTGCACCTGAGCTGTTCCAATTTGAAAAATGAAAATATAATAGAAAGGATAATGAGATAATGTTTCTTACTGGAATATCATTGAAATGAAGCTTTGTTCAGATAAAAAAATCTCCCGATGCAACAAGTGTTAGATTTGCTTACCCGCTTCGCTCAGTATATTGCAGTCAAAGGATCAACTCTTTGTTTCTGTTCGCCCGTTTCACATCGAATGTTGAAATATCTTTTTCCTCCTTTGAATCCGCTGATTTCATCAAAATTCAGCCTTTTGTGTAACAGCATCCGCAAAGATTCCGATAACTGGATCAGGACATTCTGCGAATGTAACAAAGCTCTCGGACAGGCCTATAGTGCGTGTGTGTCCGCGTGGTTGTTTTTGCTCCAACTCGTTCGATGTAACAATGGGTAAAAACATCGAAGTTTTCGTTCGAATCGAATTACGTTAGTGGTGGTAGCTGGACGTAACGCGAACTGTGTAACGGTGTGCCATCGGGGGATCGCATTATGGAAGTGCCTTGCAACGCTGCAAAACGGCCCTCTCACCCTTCCCATCCCCATTTCCTTCCTCTGTGTGCGGCAAGGTACGAAAGCCGGCGGGTGTCGTCGATATACAGGTGAAGAGTGCTTATGTTCCCCAGCGGCCCCTTCCGCCAGCAGGGGGGAAACAGTAGGGATGCTTTGATGGTGGAGGCCGCTGTGCGCATGTACATCGCACAGGGGTCTCGCTCGATCGATCGGTTTCCCTTCGTGCTCAGCCATCGGGTCCGAAGTCGCGTGCAGGTCTTCGCGCCACACGCCGAAGGGAACGCCATACTCACTCGGTTTCGCTGTGACGCGACAGTGTCTCGGAAGCGCAACCTGCAATCGCTGTGACGGACCGTCGGCCCGGAGTCCCTTCCAGTCGCTTCCGAGCAACGCTGGTTAACGCGCTTACAAGCAGAGTGAAACCGTGAAACGGAGGAACGCGCCTATTCTCTTCGCGCTTTGTTCCGCACGGGGGACATTTTTTACTGCTGGTAGGATTCTGGTGCGTAACTCCCAACCGTGTGTGTGTGTGTGTGTGTATGTGTGTGTTGTATCCTGAAGGAAAACTTGCTAGAAACATGAGAATCTCAGATTTTACAGACAACACTGTTATGTAGAGCGACGACCTTGGGTTCTTTGGACTGTACGCTAGTGTTAGTGCAAGTGTCAGTGTGTATGTGTGGCATGCATGTGTGACACGGTCTGACACGGTTTAGTGTGTAACCTCCCCGCTTGTGCTAACGGATTTCCGGAAGTGGCTTCAACCGGAAGTGTTCTGCATTTCCTCCTTTCGCGCGTCGCGCTTCTTCCAGACTTGGACGTTCCTTTCTGGCTGCTAGGTTTCACTTTATGACGTGATCCGGTACCGCCATGTACTAAACTTTTGGCTTCGTTCTACTCGACCACTGGCGGTATGAGATGTGGTAGTGAGAAGCGTTTCCTGTGTTAATTGTGTATGTAGGATTTGTCGTAAAGACCGTCACCTTTTGCCGTCGTTAAAACGCAAATGTGACATTCGCATCGGATGTGAGACGCAGGATGTGGGTCAGACTTTGTCACTTCTTCGGAAGGACTTGAGAGTGTTAACAGGTTGACAGGGCAAGGTGAGAGTTCTGGAAGTTCTGCGTCCAAACTTTTCCCGGTGATTGATTGGTGAAAGAGACAGGTGTGATGAAAGTTTCCTGCAAAATTCAAATACACATTATGTCTTTTATCACGCACAGGGTTTTGTAAAGTTAACAAAGCCAAAGACTAAACATATATCGAGGTCAAACACGGTTCCGCGCGTTGTCTGCAAGAGCCGCTCCTGGACGTGGTTGAGAGCGTGGTCTCCGAAACGCACGGCTAGCATAGCAGAAACCATGATTGATCTGATTATTTAACTTAAGTGGACAACAAATAAATTGTGTACCGCTGCGGGACGTCGTTCAAACACAAACACACACTCATGAGTCGGAGCAACCGGAAAGAAGCAACCACATACACCAGCCCAGGCACACATCATAGTGTGCTCGACGAGCAGCAGGGGCAAAGAAACCCGTATTCCAGCGAGCCAACGCCACTTGAAAGCGATGGAGCTCGGACTGGTCGGTCCGAGCCAAGTGTCTTCCTCAAGCGACTGTAATCGGATAACATTTGTTCGGTACTTATCACTGTCTTTACCTTGGGGTTCAGGGGGCGTGTGTGGTTGCACTGGTGCGAGAAAGAGTGCGTGCGTGGGTGCCGATTTTCCTCCCGCACGCTTTCGCCGATGCTCCCAATCATAATAAGATTCTTAATTTAATTCCTGTTTTAATAGTTTAGCAGGGAGCGTGCGCGTGCGTGCGTTCCATGCGTGCTCTCGATGCGCTGCCGAACAAAGTGGTATGAAAGGCCTTCACTAATTCCGATCGTCATTGGTGGGCACTGACAGAAGCCCCCTTTTAACAGGCACATCTTGTTTTGTTTCCTTTTTGTCGTTGCTGGTTTCGTTGATTAGAATCAATTGAGAAGATTGTCATATTTGGTTGCCTTTTCATCGCCGAATCGGCTCAATCGGTTGCCCCACGTAGCTCCGAAATGGAAAGGAGAGGCTTTTGGGAGTTCAGCGTGTTTATGTTCTTTGCTGGCGTTACACTGTGTTACAGGCGTTACAGTGGGTTGTGTTTTTTGTTGGTGAGCAGTGCGTTAATTGATTTGCGCAATCTTGGGTAATAATTGCTGTGTCCTTTTTCATGCAGTTTAATGACAGTTCAAGCTAAAAACGAACTTAAAATAATTTTAAAGGATATTCAAAAAGATTGTAATAACGTGCAATAACTTGGCTTGAGCAAAAGTAAGTGACAAACAATAGTAACTAATAAACACAGAAAAATCATTATCTGTCTATTTGTGCAAGTTGTGTAAGTGAATGTGAACCAAACTCGATGAAAAGTAGAGAAGTGAAGTAATTACAGATGGCAAAGTGTAAATAAAAAAAAACCTAAAAGAAGAAAAGAAGGATTAAGTGTTTGTAGCCAAGCTGGCGTACACCTTTTCGGTCAACGAATATGACGAAGGGATAAAAAGTATGGAATGTAAGGAAAAGTAATACCACCCAACAAGTTGCGCGCTGTGGTTCCACGCCGAAGGAATTATCCTTCGGAACATCGCTGGATGAAGTGTGGCGCATGGTATTACATAGCGGACCCTTTCGGGCCTCTGTCCTTCAGGTGGTTTGTGGCTACGGTGTTCCGTGCTTAACTGTGTGCAGTATCGGAAGCAAAAGGGCAGCTTTCACACCCTGCAACACCATTCCCATCGACTGCAAACGACCTTTTAAAACAGTGTCAGTGCACCGTTTTGCGTGTGTGCCGTGTTGCGATAAAGAAAATTGAAGGAAAGCAAACCTGCAAGCCGTCCCAATCGGTTTGGATTGAATTTTTTGTTGGTGTAAGAGTTGTTTGTGCAAGTTCCGTTGTGTGCAAGGGTTGTGCTTTTGGATGGAGAGCGATATGGAAGCGTCTTGCTGATTCTGAGATTCCGTCACAAAAAGGACTCTGCAAAAGAATACGGTGAGCTACGATATTATTCCCCTTGAGGACGGAGGGGGAGGGGGGAAAAGGATTTTTAAACACTTTTTCGAGCTACACTGAGGGTGGGACGGGATCACAGAACCATGTCACCGCGTTTCGGCGCATCCTGAGGGCACAACATCGTACCAGATAAGCATCAGGGCTCGTTGGGAGAGTGGGATCAATTGTTTCGTGAGCCGTTCCGAGAAAGATCGATTTTTCGGGAAAGAGATTCTGGCATTCGCAACGCAGCAGATTTTAGTTGGGGCCCATGTCTCCACCGTAGAAAGTTTCTACAGTCTTTTGCTTCTTCTTCGTCCTTCGTTTTTCCTTGAACTCTGGCTGTGGGTCGCTGAAAGGCCTGACTTTTACCACCACCCGGGAAAACGCAAAAACTTTGACACGGTTCACTGGCTCTCACTCTGTCAACCTGCCATACGGGGTTTTGCCAGTTTTCAATCAGTCAACTTCAGAGCAGTCGCGGTAAGGCCGGCCACACGGCTCCCCAATCGACCCATGCGACAGCCGCGAAAGACTCTATTATTCATTGCACCGTGGTGTGGTCGCTGATGGGTACTGGGGAACCGGGTACGCGCGCGGTGATCCAATCGACGGAGCTTATCAGACATTTTATGACTCCTCGTGCCATACCGTGGTGGTGGTGCTGCTGCTGCTGCTGTGTTGTCTTGTTGCCCGTACCTGTTGCCCTTCGTGTACGTTTGCGCAGTACTTGAAGTATGCGCTATCAGCAGCACCGTCAAGCAGCTTACACTTCCGCCCATAAGCACGGTTGCAGTTGGAACTTGTTGTCGCCACTGGAGTTTTTCATCAGCTTCTCGCACATTACCATGTTTGCGTGCTTTTTTCTCTTCTGGTGCGCCGTTTTCTTAATGGTTTTGCAGCTCAATTCTAGTGGTGTTTTTTTTTTCATTTCGATCGATGTCTTGCTGTCGTTGGATGGCATAGCGAGGAAAGGATCAGCACGAAACAAGAAAAAGGATAATGGGTCCCACGAGGCCATTTTAAAACATTAAACTTAACAGTGCACGGTACCGCGATACCTTGTCGCGGACGGTTTGTCTTTCTCACATCCGGTAGGTGTGTGTCAGAAAGTTGACAAATGTGGATTGCTATGTTTGTTTTTGCGCTGCGGTGTGAAATCACCCGACCTGCTTGGTGGCGATGGTGGTGATAGCGTTTTGTAACATTTATTGGAATAAATCCTTCGCAGAATAGCGTCATATAATGCAACCAATTGCAGGGTGTTTTAAGCATATATCTAAAGAATTTTCAAGTTTGGTTCACATTTGGAGATTTATGGTTCACATTTGGGGATGGAGATTAACTTAAGGATTACAATTGGCTGACTCAAAACTTCTCTGTTAAATTGTTAAATATTTTTAGTAAAACATTTTAAAGACACCTAATTGTCCTATGAGTTATAAATTATACTTTCCATCGCTGAAGAAACATATTTTTTTTATTTCCCGAAACGCATCATAGTGTATGTGCCAAAGAAAAGTTATTGGTTTTCGTTATTTTTTGCACACTAGCAGTGCAAGGCAAAACTGTGTCATTTATGTATCTAACATCGATAATCGCTTTTGTTCCAAGAAGGGAGCATCGAAAGGGAAAAAGAGCGATTTCAACTCATAGGGCAGCCTGCCAGAAAAGATTCGTGGCCTTATTGGGTCACGTGTTGATGTCATGGTGTTTTATTTTTGCTGAATTGATTCAATTTTTGCCGCTTTTCGCTTGCCGTAAATAACCCAGTAAGGGCACAAGCGGGGGTCAGAAAGCGCAACACCAAGGTCAGCATAAACATAAGCGGGCAGGGCAAGCATGAAATGGAACGGAGGGGGGAGATCTCTTTAGCTCATCTTCATCATAATCCATTAGTGAATTAGGCAGGTGAAAAACGTTCCAATTGATTTCGCTGGGGGTCTTTTTTTCCTTCGTCTGCACTGATCTAAAAGGAACATCCTGTTTGGGTGAAGGTGTAGTACATTATCGAACCTCTCGCTGATATTCGCGTATCGAACCGAATGGTTAGTGTTACCTTCCAACGCATTCCTGTGTGCAGTGGGAAGGGTAAGGGTAAAGTAAATACCGGTTCCAACACCCGTGGAAATTAAGGCATCCACTCGGACCACTAATAATATTTTCCAGTATGTTTCGCTATATGCGCTGGGGGAAAAACGAAAACAACTCCCATTCCACTGGAGGGCGAAGTTCTTCTCCTCTGTCGTCACAATACACACCACCGGTCTCGTGACAGTGGCACACGGGGACGGCAGAGGTGCGTTTTTTTCTCCCTCGGTTCGATTCCCATTAGCATTTTCTTCGCACAAACGACGGGACTCCAAGGTAGAAGGGAAAGAATGACGCAAAAGCAAACAAATAAACAAACAAGCAAACAAATAAACATTTCGGACGGTTTTTTGCATGCGAGAGGTCACATTCGACGTAGATTGCGTCTGAATGTTTTTCTTTCCGCTGTGGGTGGTGCGGTAGGTGGGGTAAGGAGTTGTTTAGTGAGGTGGGTGGTAAGTTCTGGGGAAGAGAGTTCTCCATCTTTTTTTTTTTTTTGCTGGCCCACAGTAAAATTTAGCTTTCATTTCCATGAATTTCTCTGTGACTCGCTTGGGTGTATGTCTTTTTTCGTATGACCGCAGCTTTCCATATGCTTTTACCTGGCTAGCCTAATTAATGTCAGACAGAATATAGAGGAAGAGAGAAACACATTCTTAGGTTGCTTAAAAAAATCGTTTTTTCCCATTTTATTTTCGCTGTCTACAAGGTACGATGAAAATTCGTTCCAATCACGGCGATAAAATCGATTGTGGACCAATAAATTATCGCATCCAATGGGAGAAAACAGGTGAGCGAATCGGTGGGCAGAGGGCAATATTTTCCCTGGTCACCATCATCGCCAACCCATGGCCAGTAATTGGTGGCTGCGCCAATGCGAGACAAAGTGAGATCAGATGACGGTGACACGGCTTGACGATGGCGATGATGACGATAATTTGCGCAAATTATGCATCATTTACTCTGTTGGCTTGATTCGGGGAGGGCGCAGGAAGTTTGATTGAAATCGAAGGGAGAGAGGGAGGCAGTAAGCGTTGCTTTTGGGGGCTCAAATTTCCACTAGCCATCGTACCTTGGAGAGCGAAGCGGACCGATTCGGGCAGAGGATATTGGACTGTCATTAACATGTGACGGTTGACATATTGCGCTTACAAGAACCCTGCACACAGTACAGGATTTACCTCACCATCACCAAGGTGACATGTGTGCGATGTTACTTTTAAATATTATTAATTGACGTACACAATTTAATACTCGTTTGCGTGTCTGATTGATGCGTTCCGAATATTATTGGATACGAATTTTTTTTTGGTGGTCTTTGCTTATTTCGCATTGATTGAGTTGTGGTGAATGCTATTATAGTTCGATTAATTTATGCCTGGGTATGTGTTTTTGCCGTTCCGCGACGCCATTTGGCGCAATATAGCTACATGGTAGGGCAATTGCAATACGATGTTTTATTGTCATCCCACTGGGATAACAAATTGTGTACGTGACAGAACTTAGCAAATTGAAGAAATATACGCAGACAACTTGTTTTTAGCTCTAGCTGCCACAATACAGTGCGGAAAATAAGTATAAACCAATGTCGTCATGGTGGTATAAAAAAAAATGGTTTTCATTAAATAGACCGTAGGTTATGTTATAGCTTGTTTGTTATGTTTGGTTGATTGAATGTCTATTTTTAAATAGTAAATTTGTCTAATTCATAAATAATGCTTAGTAGTGTAACCAAAACGGTTCTGTCTCGTTCGTGCTCACCTGTACTACTCACCTTGGGAAGCAGTAACGGGTTGAAATTCGTGGAAAAAGTTTTTCCTTTGCGTAAGAATTTCCCATTCGCCTGGCAAATAACAATAGCCAGTCACACACACCTCCTTGTGCGCTGTAGTTAGTTCGACTTCAGTGGCTCGACCCGACCTGACCCGAGCCATAGTAGAGATAGTAGATAGGGAAGGCACATAAATTGTCCAAAAAATCCATCGGAGCTCCCATGGCTTACGGACGGCCCCATGGTGATGGTCCAAGCGTGTTCATTTCTGCACGACAAATCATCTTTTCACCTGGACAAAGAAACTTTACGTGCGCTGGCATAAGAAGGATAGAAGAGAAAATAATGACCTAACACCAAAAAGAGCAGCACTGGCGGTGGCCGTCTCATGTTCTTCGAAATATTGCCTTTCGGTACTGTGTTGTCGTTTTTCTGTTGTTTTGTCTGCTCCCCTCGAACTGGCGCTGCCTCGGCTGCTATCCGCTTTCGTTTGAAGGTAAGAAACTCAATCTCACAGTTTTTCCACGCGCTTTCTTCGTCCGGCCGCTGCACCCGCAACCAACCGCAAGAATTGTTTCGTTTGTACAAAAGAACGGAGTTGAACGAACACAAAAGAATAGAGGGGCGGGGGGGGAAACGCCACCATCGAAATGGTTCGAAATTGGAACTTTGCTGGTGGTGGTGGTGGTAAGGGTGGTGGACCGATAGGCAGGGTGAAAGAAAATACACAACGGCACAGCGCGCCTGTCGTTCGGTTCGGGGCCATGTTCGATTTCTAAATGGATGGAGGCGCCTGGTGCTTGCACGCCAACCGCGCGCCTGCCACTGCGTGTACTCTAAGGTGGCGCTTTTCCAATTTGCTTTACCCGAGGTGATGGAACAAATCGAAACGGACGTAGTACAACGCGTAGGAGTACTTTGCTTCGTTCTCCCGTGGGTAATAGACCGCTTTCTTGCGAAGGTTGATGGCGTTGGGAGAAGTTCTTTTTGCTGATCACCGTTTTTTTATTCGCTGGATGGATTCAACGTAACAATGATAAAGGGAAAGTGAAAAGGAGCAAGGTGCAGAGAGCTCAGTACATAATGAATGTGTGGCAAGATTGTACGCCACTAAAACGGTATCGATGTGGTTACTCTAACTAACAGCCGTTGCGTTAGCAGGTTCACTGAAAATGGCAACAGTGCGCTTAACTGTGCGTGAAAATGCCAAAAATAATGAAAGAACTGACACTCACTATTGCGATTTAATTAGTTGCGTTCTAGTTCGTGTGCTTTTTGAGCGTAGCTAGTGCATGTTGTTATCTATAATCTTCTTCACGCGTCTTTTCTTTGTGAAGTTTTTTGTCAGTTTAATTTGAATTGATAATCTTCACTAAAGGTTACTTACATCGAAAAAAATCCTGACACAGAATAATCGCTCGAACCAATGGATCGTCTCCGTGATTTCACTTCCTGTCGAACGTAGCCCAACCATAGCATCACTGCCCGGGCGCATTGACGAAAGATGTGCCGTTAAAAATCAATTTTCATTTCCTTCCCGCGCCTCTTCGTCACACTCCCATGGAATGTGCGCTGCCTGTGGCCTCCCCGGCATCAGCTGATTCGCAAAACTCTGATGTCCGAGGCGTAATAAATCATGCTCAAGGTCCAGATCCAATCTGGGCCACCGGCACATTTTCCATCTTAATGCTTGACGGAAAGTAAATGGTTCACGGCCCTTCGCCCTGCCCGTCATCTGCTATATCAGTTGAAAGAGACGGGGGTGGAAGGGAGAAGGTGAGATAGGCCTACCTTTCCAGTGCTACCTGTCCTACCGTGCGGCAAGGCAAGGGACATTCTTGGAGTGAGGGCGGACTAGAGGTGTGCTAATCCACCGCAAAACCGAACCGTAGTGCCGCGGGCTTTCGCTCGCTCCACGCGGTGGCCGCACGGTGGCACTGTTTCATTTTAATCACATTAAAAAATATTCTTCCATCGTTGCTCGGGGTGCTTTCTACAACGGCGTTGGTTAATTTATCAATTTCTCGCGAGATGGCAGCACGCGGGACCGTTGATAGTAAAACCAAAGGGAGGGCGACTTTCTCACAACGCTTTAGAGCAGAAGGATATCATGGACCGTTGGAACGGGAAATAAGTGAAATCGTAATTGATGTGACGCCTGGCCAGGCCAGTCAAAGGATGGACACGAATGGACATAACAAGATTAAGTATAGCCGTGCCCGTGCATGTGTGTTGGTGTGTGCGCGAGCGAAAAACGGACACTTTTCCTAGTCCCTGTGGCCTGTGTGTGTGTGTGTGTGTTTGTGTGGCGTCCAACGCGAAAGGAAGCGACAGAAAATTGAGGTCAGTTCGTTGCCTCAAACGGACGACAGCCACTCGACGTTGCTTTTTATTTGCCTTCTCTTGTTTGTGACGTTTAGCCCGGTTCGTTTGTGTGGCGCGATTTAGGTACGGGGCTTGCCTACCGCTATCGCGAGGAAGCACCATCCCCCCTCCCCGCCGCCCATACTCCACACAGGAAATGCGCAAACCGGGTCCATTTAACACGGGTGCGGACCATCATCATTCTCATCATCATTAATCACGCGCTGGTGTGTGGCCTATGGGCTGTGCGGGATGTTTGGGACAGTTGCGGGGGGTAGAGTTTGCCCTCCAAAAGCCAAAACCGAATGGTCATTCAGCCTGTCGGTTTAGGTTGGCTTCGGGGTTGGATAGGTTTTTGGTTTGTGCACATTTACTCGGCTGCTGCTTTTATTTGCGATAGCGCGTATACAATTGCCTTGCGATATATGGTGGTTGGTGTGAGGAGGATAGGGCAGGTGACAACGATATTATTGTGTGCTAAAATGCACAGAAAATGGTTGCCGCCTTCTGTTGCTGAGATGTGAGAGCATGGAAATGTACATACAAATTAGGGCTGAAGTCGAATTACGGTTTTAGTGCATGTGCCATTTTAGATATTTTGTACTTCTAGAAGCGCAAAGAGTGTCGAAATCGGATGTTTGTGAGACGATGTGTGGTTTATGCCACAAATAATGATCAAATGCTGTTATTACACAGTTGAATGTATGAAAAAATTCTCCGCGATTGCGTTTCTATCATGGGAAATGGTCTAGGTGGACAGTTTGCGAATTATTATTTCTCTGGACTCCAAGTTTTCCATTTATTTATATTTCATTTTATAATATGAATATTAGTTTTATTACATTATATCATTATATGTTTACTAATTATATTATATAAACTATTATGAGCTTAGATTCAATGAGTACGAGTCCCAAAAGCACTGTAGTTGAATCTAGCAACTATTACACAAAGTCTTGCTCGAAGAGTGTTGTTCAGTCGTTTAAAACTTTTTTACGGAAAATGTAGCAGTTATTGCAATGCAATTATTTATTTATGTTATAGCTTTCAGTTACCATTTTCATAAATGAAGAGTTACTTTAAAACTGTAGAAACAATTTATAATTTAGAAATGAAAAATTGAGATTTCAACAAAATTCGAACAAAATAGCGCGATAAAAATAGAGAGCATCATCTCATCCTTCCATTCACCGCATTTGGATTTAAACATTTAGGTTAGATTTCATCGAAGAAAAAAAAATCGAACAAATCGAACCCACCATAAGCAGTGAAGCATAGCATCCCCCGCACTCTGCTATGGGTTTTTTTTGTGGTTTGCAAATAAACAATCCTCACCGAACACACATAGAAGCACACGGACAAGAAAAGAGTGCCTCCTTTTTATGCAACGGCCACAACGAAAAGAGCGTGGGCTTGAATTCCTCCCGCAAAACCGTGTGTAACGTGTTGGTCGGTGTGAAAAGATCTAAAGGTTTTTCGGCGTGCGGCTCGAAACAAAGCGAAACAAAGCAAACAAGAAAAAAGGATTCGATTTATGCCGAACGCAGAGTGTCCGCACCACGGCTTTCATTGAAGCGCGATTAGATGATGCGAATGGAGTTGCAGAGCGCTACAAAAGCGAGCGGATCGCAACGTATCGTATGACGAGGTTGGAGAAGATTTCGTTTTTAGTTTCCAGATTCGTCCCCGTGCTGTGAAAATCAAATTCGGGGACGTCCTTCATCTGGTTCGAGTCCCTGCAGATTATAAGGGGCTGCTGGGGATTGAAAACCGCTCGGTTATTTGTTTGGTGTTATCATTGTTTCTTTATATTGATTTATGTGCCAAATCAAGCCCGTACCCTCGATGTGTGATGTGCATGTGTGGAGGTACATTTCTGCACAGTGGGACCACTTATCCCCTAAGAATCAGATTGTGCTGGATGTGTGCCGCTCGAAATCGTTAAACTCGCCAATCGCAACAGGATTGATATCGGTTTCTTGAAGGCTTGGGAAAAATAGGATGACTATAATGAGGTGAAATCTGGATGAAGGCCGTGGTGAACGTGCCCAGGGTGCCCAGAAGGAAAGTAAAAAGCAGCAGGAGTTCTAAGCTCTCAGGTCTCAGTGGGTGGTGTTGGTGATGGTGTTGGATGCTTGAAACATCTCGCCGGGATTGATCGCCTCAATGGTTGCTATTGACACTCCACTCAAGTAGAGAGCTAGTAGGCTGTGCAAGAAGCTGCAATCCCGAATGAATCGGAAAAGGGACTCCTCGACGCTGCGGGACTGTCGTGCAAGTAAAGGAAAAGCACCTCTTATTTACATATGTGATTGGGCTCCCACGCGCTTGTGTTGAGTGTCAGTGTGATGGTCAAGAAGTGAATGAGTGGGCTGAAAGTGGCACATCGGCACGCCATCTTGCAACCAGCAGCGCCATCAGCAACGGTGCTTTCGATGTTTTCGGTTGCATTCTGTGGCCCGTGTGTGTTATACGTCATCTGGACCGTTGAAGTGTCAGGCGTACGTCCGCCATAATCTGTGTGCTGTTCACTTTTTGTCAGCTGTGCTTTCGGTGTGTGAGAGGGACAGA
Organism: Anopheles epiroticus; assembly: GCA_000349105.1. Taxonomy (NCBI): domain Eukaryota; kingdom Metazoa; phylum Arthropoda; class Insecta; order Diptera; family Culicidae; genus Anopheles; species Anopheles epiroticus. The sequence continues at coordinate 202,640 of KB671247.1, read as the reverse complement.
GTAGAGTCACTTTGCGATGCTCACGCTCATGTCCGTCGCTCCGTCTATTTGTAGTGATAGGCCGTGCATAAAAGCATAAAAATGAAGCTCGGTAAAAAATAAATGAATATTGTTAGGTGGATGCTGTGAGCTTGAGCCGCTGCTGGTGCGAACGGTGGACCCGGTCCAGTTGGATTTTCCTGCAGGCTGAGAGCTTGTGTTTTTGCCGCACTCGCCACCGTTTGTTGGTTTTATGGATTTTCACTCCCCATGCACCGTTGTTGTCGTCCGTGACTTACGGATTACCTTCTGTGGACAGCCCGCCGTAGCGGCATCAGTGAAGGGGAATGACGTTCAGGCTTAAAAGTGAGCTTACTTCGTGGGACACTGCACGCTGCCATTTTCATTTGTACTATTTTTATGTGTTTCCGTTTTCCTTTTTTTGTGTGTGGCAAAATAAAAAAGCTTGTTTGTGGGGGGAGTGGAGGGCACTGAATATTGTATACCGAATCGGTAGCTACATGTTTTACGTTTGCTCGTTAAAAATAACAACTGCAACGTTCTGGCGCTGTGCAACTTCATGCCTTGGTTTTATAAATTTCAGTGAAAATGAAATAAATACTGACATAAAGCGAGCTATTTTTATCCTATTTTCAATTATTACACTCTCTACCACTCGCACTTATCTCGTACTACCAATTAAAATAAGCGATGGAGCAGCCCGGTGTTTTGTACACTTTGCCTTGCACATGTCGCAACAGCAGTTCAACCGGAACTGAAAGTGATTTAAATTAGGCGTACTACACTGCTCTTTTCGATCCGGATGAAGATGGAGCTTCAGGTAAACACTTTACCTTTTCTGGGTGGAGAGTTTTCTCACCCAATGGGATGTGTGGAACGCTATTGCTAATTACCCTACCGTGCCGCGTAGTGCAGTGCTCATCTATCTACTTTAAGTTTGTCGAGATAGAGGGAAGTTACTGCCACTCGAGTAGGCAGCGGCGGCTGCTGTGTAAAGTTCAAGTTCATCATGAATGCTGGCGCCATTTACAACACACCCGTCCTGCACATCGCCACCCTCGATTCGCTCTAAAATTGTCCTCCAATTTCGAGTGGGAAACCGATCCCCCTTCCTTGAGGGAAAAATTGTACGCTTCTAATATTCGATGAGCACACATCTTCCAGGTAGCCTTCCATCCCGTGCTACGCCACACTTTTCAATCCACGGGATGGCTGAGGAGAGGGTTTATAATTAAATTATAAAAGCTGGGCCGCTTGGCAAGAACTTTTCCTGATAGTGTATTTCCTGCTCCGGGTGGTGAGGGGTGATGGTGTTTCACCCCATTTCGGTTGGGGTTAGGCACCCCCTTCCGGTCGGCTCGGTTGACGTTTACGGGCGTTCCTCGCACCGGCATCCGTTGGTGAGTTTGCATGTAAAGCTTCCCTTCAGTCAACTACCATCTACCGGGAGGTCCGGGGTTAATGTGGGAAGTGCAGAAAATGTACCGTAACGCTTGAAGGGGAGAGCAATATACGGTAGTGGTGTCCTGCACCGTGAGGGAGTCAAGTGGAGGAGTAAAGTTTTAACGATATTTTAAATAATTAATTTCTAATTCAAATGAAATGTTTTTGTCGGAGGATTGGGAGCCCGCTTGTCGTGAATGCTACTGCTGGAAGAAGAGCCGCCTCAGGACACTCCAGTGAGTCGTGACGACACATTATTGGATAACGATGGATGATGTGTTCACGGCGCACAGATACACAGAAGAGTAACTATTGGAAGGAATTGGAAGGAGTGTTGAGCTGGGGTTGCATCCTGCCAGACTACAGCAGAACTAATTCATTGGGTTAGTAGGCCGTTGACAAGATCAAGGTGTATAAATAGATGCTCGTTAGGTGTTTGGAGAGCTAGCTTTCTAAGGTGAAACTCAACTGAAACTGACAATAAGAGCTGTTTGCAGCTAAATTGAAACTTATTGAAATTAAATTAAAATTTCATATTTAAGTTTGTGTTCATCTAACGGTTAGACTTGCAACTTATATTAGTAAGAAAATGTTTTCTTTAAATGTTAAAAAGGTTTGAAAAAAAGCATAAAAACTAAGACAATTGTTGGCCCGCGTAATGTATAATAATTTTCTGTGTGGCTGCTCAGGCCCGGTTTCGAAGCATTCTGACTTTACACCTATTCATGGGTAGTAACAGAAATGTTATTGACTCTCGGTAAAAAATTACACGACCACTACTGAAGTCTTTTTTTCCATTTGCTTCTCGAAAATGTTCACTCTATTCGCACTGAAAGTTTTCCATTTGCAACGTGCTGCATAAAGGTCCGGCCACTGTTGAAATTCATAAAGCTGCACCACTTTCCAGTGAACCATCAAAACCAGAAACAATAGCGAGACACAAGAGTGCGGGATAAAGCGAAAGGCTGAAAGAGAGAAACAAAAAATCGTCCCGAAACTGTAGCTGAAGGACTGGAGGATGGCATATGCTTTTAGTGTGCAGCACAAAGTAAAAAGTTTCGTTGAAATGTAATATCTGGTGCTGGGGTATGAAGGATCCGTCCTTTTTTTTTCGCTTCATCAAAAAGCACACTGGTGGAAAATTGAGTTTTCCGTGAACAAAGAAAAAAAAAAACAACGAAAGCATGCATTTTTCGGTTGACGGATGTTTAATTGCAACGTTATGCACTGAGGAGGAAGGCTTTTCCCTCCTCGCTCCTCACGTGTGGGTCGTGTATTTTCCTTGTGTTTTTGGAACGTTTCGTAATTGGTGTATCGCTGCTGTGATGTATGTGGTTTTAATAGTGTTTCGCCACAATTTTTTATGTGAGTTAATCCTTGTTTAAGGTCGTTATTATATGAAATGTATACTTTGTTGTGGTTTTGTGATCGTTCCATAAAATGTAAAAAAGCATTAAGCAAAGATAATCACAAGTTTTAATTGCGTTAATTAATGTTTTGCTGTAAGTATGCCAAAAAGTAGGAAAGGTTTTCCATTATTAATATTACTATTTTCTATTTAATACTTTACCACATTTTCTCATTGTATTGGCATGTGGTGCAATCTAGCATGGAAATAAAAGGAATACAATGTTTGAGGACATTTATTTTCCCAGAACCGATTTGTTTGATGATGTTGGGTTATACACCGACTGGTGTGTGTTTCTGCGTGCATCTGCGTAGATAGCATAACGCACATCCTTCCCCCTACGAACCCGTTCGTCAGTGGTGACAGTGGATGGATTAGTCGCATTATTAACACCGACAGCGCTGTTGCAGCCCCGCAGACCAAGATTGTAGCTGGGGTGGGCGAAATGAGAAGCAAAGACAAAAACAATATTTTACCCTCCAGCACACATACACATACACACACACGCACGATGACGTCGACATCGGTTTTGATGTGACCACAATGTAATATTGGCCTAAAGCAGGGTGCGGTCGGTTTAATGGGTGGTGGTTGGGTTTGGTGGTTTTTTGAAAATTTTATAACATCTCCCGGCCCTTCGCTTTGCTCTCTGCATCTACTCCCAAGCGCCCGCAAGGTATGGTTCAATTTTGCTGCTCTTGCTCTGACAGCCCGCTCAGAGGAGGTAAATGTTGAGACATGCTCCGCAAGTATGGCCGTGGATTGTCAGCATCGTGTACCGGTAGCTCGATCGTGGCGGATCCAAGTTTCACTCGGTGACGTACAGCAAAGAAAAAAGGAAATTACGCTCCATCCCAAGGGAAGGATCATGACGGAGAGCGTTCTGGATGGAGGGCGGAAAGCTGATAGCGTGTTCGGTCCTTCGGGCCAGTTAAGCCTCCCGTCCCCTTTTGCCGCTTTCCCCCCACTTCCCAATGTGTGTGCGAGGTGTAACTTTAATGATATTTGTGTTTTTGTCGCTTCTTCGATACTTCCTTCCACTCGCTTCCCGCTGCACATTTGTTGCTTCATTTCCCTTCGTAATCTTTCAGTGTTTCAGTTTAAAGTACGTGACGGGCACCAACGGTGGGGGGCGCGAAAGGTTGTTGGACGAAGGAATGGGCGCTTCATCTTTAGCATGACGTGCGCCCAAATGGAGAAAGCTTGACGTTGGACCGAACACAATTTGAACTTTTTCCGCCCAGCCCAGTACGACGAGACCCACGGGGCATCCGCAGTTTGCATGGTTTCCATTCCCGCGCGTTGACGGATTTCGGTTGACGCGGGGATAAGGCGAGCAAAAGTTTGCAGCCGTGGCTGTATAGGGAAAAGAGAAACTGTTTGAGGCTTTGTTTTTCGTTTTGTGTGGAAAAGTTCGCCCATCTGGTCGACTGCTTCCCCTGTCGCTTTTCTTCTTGCTTTATTTTTATCCTTCTTACGGATAAAAGGTTAGAAGAGAACAAACATCGGGACAATGGAAAGACGTTTCACATTCTTGATGCGTACTTTGCAGATCTGCCAATCATACTTTTCCACCGCGAAGCAGCTAAGGAGTACAGTGATGACGCTACAAATTTACTATAAATATTTTGAAATCATGACACATTGTGACAGATGTGAAAAATCCTGAAAGCATTATCATTTGATTCGCTTATGGAATATCCAACCGAAGGACACCAAATCGACTATCCAACTAGTGCGATAAAACGTGTCTTATAAGCCTATATAAATCTTGCTGTTTCATCAAGGCCAAGGGGAAGATATAAGGTATGGCCATATTGTGACAGTTTGTCGTTTTGACATATGAGCATAGAAACTGTATGTATGCATCATAGTACACAGTGAGGTTTTTTTTGTAGATTGTTGTGCTTCTAGAAGGTTCTAAAATCGGAGCTCAATTCTAAGAGTACGAATAAACTAGTCGACCAATCGAACACCAATCGAAGATTTTCTTGGAAAAAATATCGAATATCATATGGTACCTGGTTTGTAGTGCTTCATACATCATTTTCTTTATCAAACAGCTTGATAAAAATCCCCGCAAAACCTGTAGTGAAATTCAATGAGAACGAAACATTTTCCGAATGTTTGAACTGACCAAGTCCTATCGTCTTATTGAATAACGTTTACCTCTGCGTGATTGGTAGTATGAGTTTGTTTGGAATCTGACTGGCTTGGAAAATATTGACACACAGTGCTGCCGCCGCCGCCGACGCCGTGGTACCGCGGGTGGCTTTAACGGCAGCAAAGGATGAAGGGCGGATAGATCCGCTTTCAGCCACTCGCCCATTGTTCTGTTTGGTTTCGCGGTGCGTCCCCGTCCTGGTTGGGTGTCGCCATCGATCGTATCGCTTGCATGATTGATTGATGGTTTCACCTGACTTCGGTTAGCACCAGAGAAATGCCCAATCAATAGGAAAGAGGTGAAAGAATCATGATCGGACCACTAGCAAAGGCAGGTTAAATGATGGCAGGGTAATATCAATGGCCGGATCATGTGATGATGTTTTAACAGATAAGGGAGTCATTAACTATCATTAATGTTGTTCGCATTGCCTTGGTGCAGAAGAGCTAAGAGGGGTTATTTTGACGTTGTACACTAAATTAGCAATTAAATTATTTGCTTATTGAACAAAGTCATACGGCTGTCTTTTCTGGTAGCAATGTGTCCATTTAGAACTCGAATAGGTGATAAACGCTGAAAGACAGCTACTAACCATCGGAGCTTAATTTGCCTTTCACCAAAATGAAAATGCAGTGTACAATCTGTGTTACGAGTTTCTGATTTCGAGCATCCTTTCCCCCACCCACGTCCTCCAAATCTTTCACCTTTTTATCACCACTTAAAAAACGAATGCTTTAGGTTCTTAAAAACTCGAAAATTAAGTCACCACAGTTACGGTTCGCCGGAACTTCTTCATGCGTTACGGAGGCCTGTCTCTATGCTGTGTGCGCCAAACCGCGGCAAACAGAATCCTTCCAAACATTCGGAGCTAAACTGTGTTCTGTGCACTACGGTTGTCTGTTTTCCTCCTTTTTGTTACCGTTTCCGGTTGGTTTACGTCTCATTTTGAGTGTGGGTGTTTTATGGTTAAATAGCGCTCGGGATTGTACACGGATGAAAAGAATGCTCGTTTCCACAGCGAACACGAAGAGATGACTATCTCCGGCGGTTGGATCGCGCACGATTTCGCATTTCATACAGTGTGCAAGTGTTTTTGCTACGTACCGCGACATTCGTTTTTGGATGCTTTGTGTGAAAGTCTGTGTTTTTTTTTGTAAGACAAGATTTGAATTCGGTGGTGGTTTTTAGGGTGAGCGTATTCAAGATTTTGTAGTTGTTAGTCATCTAAGGGGTTATGGGTCGGGTGGAGCTGTTTTCTCCCTTTCGTTCCGATGTTTCATTATCTGATGAAGCCAGCAGGGTTTAATTTCAATAGCACGGGATGGGCTTGTTAGCCTGATGATGAGCGATGAGACTGGAAAGAACCATAACACGAACATTTTGATGGAGTTGTTGTGTCTCCAAACCCAAGATCGTTGATGGAATAATATCATTTGAGTCATTTTGAAGTATAATGCGCTCAACACGGTGGAAATGATTAGTTACATTAGTTCGAATACTGTACTATAGTCTTTGGTTTGATTTAAACCAAGAAAGTTCTAGGTACAGACAGGCGCTAACTTAAAACTCACTTTCCATAATCGATACCTTGGTATATCTAACCTTCGGGCGTTTTACTAACACAGTTCTGAAATAAGCCTAAACGCAAAACTCACCCTACTCGGCTTACTCCAATGGCAGTGAACAAACACTTCAAACTTCGTCATCAAGTGGATGATCCAGAACAAACGATGCACACGTTTCAGTTCGGTCAGGGAGAGAGAGGGGGGGGGGGCTTCGATCCAAGGGGACTGCTGCACGTGTATGCGAGTGGTTTACTATGGCGCTTTATAGCCTTCACCTACAAGGTGGCATTATTTTAATCAACTACCATTCCCTCACATGCCTTCTCGTCGTGGCGCACCATCAAAAATCAGGTCATCAGGGTGATTGTATTAGTTTTGTGTCGTTTGTTTCAGTTCCTCAGTTTTTAAGCGGGCACTCCATCAATGCTAACGATTTATCGATAATATTTATTGCCGGAAGTGGCGATCGGTAAAGCTCGGTGGTGGGAATTGGGCAGCACCCACATCGGGCAACCATTAGAGATACGTGACATACATCAGAATGGTTCAGTTTCGCCTTTTGGGTAATCTAGAATAGGATTTACTTTAACAAATGTACCTTTTCGGTAGATTGCTTAAGACTTTTCTGAGATGGTCCAAAATTGATTTATGTCTTTTTAAGGGAATGATGTATTTGGTATCGGCCAGTAGAGTAAAACCAAATCATAAATAGACAGCAGTGGATAACAATTGTAAAGACATAAGAGAAATGCATTTGTATCCACCAGCTCGATGACGCACACTGTTCTCGTGTATCGCAGCTTAATTTTTAAACCAGTAAACTGACACAAAATTTTACTTAACATCTCTATTTCCTTTCTCTTTTTTCGCAGCCTAATCTAACAGACGTCTGGCGTGCCGAGCTGTCAGGTAATTAAATTCATTCTAATTTCCCACCGCCCTTCCTACGTCGATCGAAAGAATTTAAAGGGGCTCTTGTGCACCCGTCGAAGGTTCGCATGATGGAGCGGCAAATATCTCGCGGTTTGACGTTAAAGAAGCCTGTAATCCGCAATCGGCTCTTCAGCACGGTATGATAGCGCATTAGAATACATTCCCGGCTTTCTCTCGGTGCGGTTGCTGCGGTTTGAACAGGCACATACGAGAGCGTGCAGTGTTTGAATTCGCGGTTAACCGACGATTGCGCGTACCCGCGCGTATCCCGCGTCACTCGCGGTGGCTTAGGTTAATCCCCGATTGTGCTGCAGGGAAAATATGGATCGAACCGTGCATTGATGAGTTGTGAGCGGAAGAAGTTCGGTTGGTTTGCGTTACTGAGTGTAATACCGGGCTGTAAGGCGTTTATTACGCACCAGTGCGTCTCTTTGCAGTTGATAATCATAAAGTGTATCATTGAGGACTTTCGGGCTTAATAATTTAATTGAAATACTACACTTCAGCGCACGCTGCACGCTTCAATCGATTTTGATCGGTAAATATGTGCAATCTATGTGAGTGGCAGCACGTTGTTGCTTTTTACAGCATTGCTGGCGGCACATAAAACCGGCTACGCTTTAAACACCTGACGTGCTCTTGAGTGATAAAAATACGACGTCCGGACGCGACACGAACAATCCAGCAAATCTTTTAATTTATACGGCAAGAAGCAACATCCAAATAGTGCTCGTGCCAGTGGCACTTCCCCGGCCCTCAGCTTGAGACGGTTGAGCAACACTCCATCATCGAACGTCAGTCGGCAGTCCACAGTCCGGCGGTAGCAAGCGGTACCATTCCGACCACTTCTCCAATGTACTTCAGGCAGCACGTGAATGGAGCACCGGCACCGAACGATCGTGTGTGTTGTGTGCAATTATTTTATTTCCCAGCTCTTGTGCAATGAGACTCTCCGCGCCCGGGCGCTTGCTGTTCCAGAGATAATTGTTTGCGTTACTGTACTGCCGTTGTTTATTGTAACATATCGCAACGCGGTGGGTGGGAGCAGGGAGGGAGGGAGGGTGAAGGAAGAGGGGGGGGGGGCGAGTGGTAGTGTGGACAGCAAACAAATACTTACCCTGGCCACCGCCACCGTATCGATCCGTGTGCAATCTGTCGATTCGCCGAGCCAGTCATAAAGCCTGCATGCATGTGAAATGTCTGCGGCTGGCAGTTGATAAATTAGTAGTTAAACTCTGCTGAGGTGTCGATTTTTCCTTTTCGGTGTGTGGGAAAGCTTTTGTGTGCTGCTGGTTTCTAGGGACTTTCTAGGGTAGGGAAGTGTTCTAAAAACATCGAATCGATTAGCACGGGAGAGAGGTTAATTTATAAAACTTTGACCGTGATCGAAAGCCTCGCCCCTCACCGGGTACTGTGTTTGGCCTGTACGTGCTGTGCACCGTAACCCTTCCAATTCCATTACCCCTTGAGCATGGGAAGTAAAGTTTGCGCGGATGGCGTGTGTAGGTTTAGAAATGTTGTTGGCGAGGGGGAAGGTGGTAGGTTATATTGAAACAGCTGGCAGCTTTGGAGCGGCATGTTTGCTCTACCGTCCGTCACTGCATGTACTGTCGTCGCAAGGGGGTTTCTTTTTATTCTGATGCTCCCGTGATGCAAGGACCGCTTGGTCCATCCCCGTTGGACGGACGATGGATGGTGGGTGGAATTGTTTGAACACACCATCGCTGTACGTCAGGCGATTGAGCCATCGTGCAAAGTTTGTGTGTTCTATCGATGGGAGGAAGCCGGTGGTAGAAACAGGTGGAAGAAAAATGGTTGCAAAATCTTAGTTTTATCCTAAGGGATGTATGAGAATGTTTGTATGTGTGCATTGTCGGAGGGATAGTGGGGGAGAGGGTAGAATAGAAACTTTACACATAGCATTAACTGAGCTTTGGGATGCAACAGAGTGTCGTAAGACACTTTACACTGAACCAACATTGTTTGACATGGTTTAATGGATGGGCATAAATGAAAACTGGAGCTTGGGTGGCGCTGTTATTGCTGCAGTACAAAAGACGTTAGTTTGATAGGAGTGTAAAACAAATTACTCTAAGCGCCACATTTGCATCACGATTTTAATTAAGTGAGACTGCTTATGTGGAGGTCTATGAGAATATTGCAAAGGAGCACACGCTTAGAATTTTCTCTTTTTTATGATCAAAAATGATTTCAGTTGCAGTCTTTTTTTTTTTAAACCTAACATTTGAGCCTGTGGTGGTAGTTTTCCCCCCATAAGCCTTACTCTGTACTCTGTTGGCTTACTCTCTCTGTCTCTCTCTGCAATTTGTATGCTTGTAGTTCTATCGTAAACGGGCTACCAGTTTGTTCACTATCCTCTAAGTTTGATTGAAGCCCTGTCCAATCTCTATTCCTCAAAAACTCAATGAAAACCGCATGGTAGAGACACTTTCGCTGTACCAAGCGGTTGCGAAAGTTTTTCACGTGCTTTGTGAATGTGTTGGAAAATTCAAACGAATCTTTACGATTTACTTTCACGAGGGCGAACGCGCTATCACGTACGCTGGATGAACTTTTGTCGTTGACTTACGGAGGTGGTAAAATATCACCCTTCTCACTGCGCTCTCCAGAGTGAATCATGGCCGGTTTTTCGCTCCCTCTTTTTGTGCACCGGCCAAGTCGCGCGGTAAACGAACAAAATTTGTTCGTAAAATTTGTTCGATCCTTCGAAGCGTCTTCAATCCGCATAGCAACTTTGCCTTGCTTGCCTTGCTTGTTCGCGAGATTTGGCGTTAGCTGTGAAAGTGCAAACATCCCTTGCCTTTCCGACAGCTTCCCGGCTTGGCGGCCAACCCCCTCGCCGTCTTCGTACAAACTGATGCTGTTTGCTTTTCCTTCGCAACCGCAGCAGAGCGAGTGGGTGGGTGTGTGCGCTGGTGAGTGATCGAAGGTTGTCGGGATCGAGAAGTGAGTTGTAATCAATTTTATTCATCAATTTCTTCCCGCTTTTACTAGCACTCTCTGGCACTTCGTGTTGCGCTTATTGCGAGTGGAGATGGATACACTTTCAGTTGGGCGTGTGTTGAGTGGGCCGAGTATCGGGATATGTTTTTGGGCAATGTTTTATTCAAATCATTTTACCATTTGGCGGATGTAAGCATACATGTCAGAAGTTTGTCAAACATTGTGATGAACGTAATTGCATGTATCGCTCCGAGTCCTCATTTGAATGTTTGTGTTGACGACGTATGAGTGTGCAAGGTGTGGCCTGCGTATGTAAGTGTCACGCTTCATTTGCTAACGATGGTGAAATACTGTGGAAATAAATTGAATTCCTCCCAACAATAGCTGAGATCATGTGCCTCTCTCCGATATTGCTATTGTGTCGTGTTTTTGATTAAAGATACATAATTCTGACAAGCTTTTGTATTGTAATAAGTGTTTCTCAACTCTCGATAACCATTCATCCATGTGCTGGCAAGATTTTGCTTGAAATGTTCCATTCAATCGCTTGATGCGGTCTCTAAACGCTACTACAGTAAAGATGTTCCAAATGAGCTTGCTTGTTAGGGGAGCGTGTTAACAAATTTTCACTATATTTCACCATCTGCTGCCGAAAAGTTTTCCATCACAATGTGTTGCGGTAATGATGCTACCATGCCGGACGATTGTAAAAACAAAGGAAACCATTCAAGGTCGTAAATAAAATTCCTTCCTTAGCGCGTAGTTCATCAGTGCGATCAATTTCCGATAAACTTCCGCTAATGTAGTCTCATTCATTTGGTTGTCTGCTCGGGGGCCGCCCGGTTTCGTGAAGCAGATGTGAACCCTTCCCGAGAGTAGTTTTCCCGGCTGTTCACACACACACACACACACACACACACACACACACACACACGCACAGACCCACACAGATAAAGCCTCGAAAAATCCTTCGAGAATAAAGTTTATTTGTGAGCGCGCTTGTCTAACCCGTGCACACGCACGCGTCTCCTTTCCCTTTCGCCGATTATCTGATTTGGGCGACAGGCAACGGGACGCAATGCATTTACGCGTCTGTGACGCAAATAGAGGGGGAGGGCAGGAGGGTTAAATCTTAGGCCCTCCCTACCACTCTCATCCCTCCCGGTCGTTCCATCTCGTTTGCAAATGGGTAAATGCGGCAAAATGGTAATGGAGAACGCTGGCCCGAGAAATGTGGGTCGTTTGCTAGGGAAAGTTTAGGTTGTGCTCGGTTGAAAGGATTTATGAGAAAAGTTTACCCTGCACACACACACACACACACACTTCTTCCTGCGCCTATATTCCATGGTACGATCTGTGTTATGAGGGAGTAAGTCAAACTGCTGGTTGTCCCTTTTCCCGGCAGTAAGAACCTTCGAAGATGAATGCTTGCCCTCTCTCTCCCCCCTACCCACTGTCGCTGGGGACGGGGCGGTTTATGTGCTCGCTTTTTTGCTCGCCAAACTTTCACCAGTGCGAAAATGTTTGAACTATGCAAACCGTGAACCGGCATGGGCTCGACAGGAGGCAAAGTTTGCTGTTTAGCATTTGCTTTCGAATGGGTTGGAGGCTGCCCAACAGGGTGTTTCCCTGCCTGGTTTTTTTGTTTTCTCCTGGTGAAGAATCCAACTCGCGATCGTTCGGCAGTGGGCAGTCGACTCAATTAGCAGTGGCAATGTAAGGTTATTTTTAAAAAATTCAACCGTTTCCAATTTTGCAAAAGGGACGCGATGAGGTTTCCCAGCGTATCGGCGTGCTCGGAGAGGTTGCTTTGATGGTGAGAAAATTAAATGGATTATGAAGTGAGCTTCGATCAATTATGTATGTAAGTGCGAGAAGGAGAAGTGTACGAAAAAGAGGGATCTAAGTGAAGAAAAACAAGAAGAGATAAATCAGTTTTCCGTCGTCTAAAAATACTTTTTCTTATCGCTACTTGGGGCGGGCTGTAAAGGAGAACACAAGCATTCTTGGGTGTAAAAGATTGTGATCATTGCTTGTTTTTTTATAAACTTTTTCGAAGATACGAAGCCGTAGGTTTATGTTAAAAATTGTACAAATATCAGCTTCTTCTGCACAAGCTGCCACTTGAGGGTACCGCTGACGAATTGGTTAATTAAAAGTTAGAAGGAAGCTGCGAGAAAGAAGCTTATATTTTTGTCCATGTTTGAATAAAGCTTTATATTTATTTTTGTAGCCAAAACTTCTTTTCTCCCACTACTTCTTTAAATGCAAATCTGGGTAATACCGTGTGTTGCGTTTTTTGCACGCCTCTTTTGAGTTTCTCGTTTGCTCGTTGTCACGATGATTTAACAAGAAAAACCATTGAAAGTCACATTGCCGCTGACATTTCTTTGGTGCATCTAGCGCAACTGCAGCGTAAAAGTTAACGGAAACACAGCTTTTTAATAAACACCAACAACCCGGCGTCTCCATCGCGTCGTTACTCTTACTCGGTTGATACGAAAAGGCAGTTAACAACTTCAACGGCATGTTCCCCGAACGGAAACAGCTGTGCATCATTACCGAGGAATGCAAACCATTCCGGTACTTTAACGGTGCACCTGCCTGCCAAAGCAACAAAAAGGTACAAAAATGTCCTTGGCTTTTGGTGGTGGCAGGCGAGAGGTGTTGACATGTTTGTTCAAAATGTTTCACATATGGAATTTCTCACCTTCTGGAATGGGTTACGTACGTACGTGCACTTGGAGCATTCACAATGGTGCTCCGCAAAATTTCCTTTTGTTGTGATGTGGGTGTGTGTGGGGTTTTACATAAAAGCTAGCTTTCTACTGCTTCGAAAATATTTCCCTGTTTAGATGCGCTGCGCTGATATGATGCTGGTGGCGCTTTCTGGACGGCGTTGCTGCTTCTGTGTTACTGTTGGCACGGGAGTTTCGGGAGTCTCGGCATCTACGTCATAAAATTCGAACAGTGTACGTGCTACTGCAGCAGTAGTTGTTGGTTCGAGCAGCTTTTTAATTAAATTGTACAATACCGCTGTGGGATCCGGCACCGAATGCACGCTGGTGCTGCCGACCCTTAAGATGTGGAATACCCGGGAGAGAAATACCAATTTGCAGAGGGAAACAATTATGAAAATGGTTAATATTAATAGAACGGTTTCTGTGTATGGGCAGAATATAGCAAGAAATGTTTTGCAGGAAAAAAAAGGATGGTACAAGCAGCGAGCCGAAAAGGTTAACCCGACCTGTAACCTGTCTTGTGGGCTCGAGACCGTATTTACACTTGCCGGACCGCCACGTGGGATGAAAATGATTTATTATGTGTGAAGCCGTCTGGAGCAAAGCAAATGCAAGCTTTCATCCAACGCTAGGAGTAGTTGTTGTGCGCTGGATGGTTGTTGTTCGCATGGTCTAGGGATTTAATGTTGAGAGTTGAGTGCTTTTTGAGGGATGAATTCGCAGAACGAGCTTAGGCTTATGTGTGGTATGCAGTTAATTTACAAAAGTGGGCTTTTAATCATCCAAAACAATGGTAGATTAGCGAAGAACAAGCGAAAGGAAACCATTATGAAATTATAAAACAAATAAACTGATTAAAATTGCTCGTTGGCAAAATCTCTACCTAGTTCATGCACGTGCCGTATATTGTGTCACGGCTTTGCGTGATGGTTGAACAATACTTGGCTGTGCAAACTCCCAAAATCGATTGACCAAACATGAAAAGAGAAATGCGAGTGAATTGCAAATGAAAAATGATTGAATGGCAGCGTATCAAGTGCGGTGCCGGCTTTCCAATTAGCTTTTGGCAAAAATTGATGCTTTCTTTGCATTAAGGGTTTTCCCAGACTAAAGATTGAAAAAAAAAACTGCAGAGGAAAGGCACGGAGAGTAATCTGCGTAATTGAACGCAAAATTGCAAAAACCAATATGCCTTCGCAGTAACGCTGCGTTCGTTCGGTTTTGGCACGGTTTGATTTGTTCCGTCCTGGTACGTATCGTTTTTCTGTGCTAGAAAACATCAAACGATCCCCTTTCCTGTTGCTTTGTGAAAAAGTTCTTTTAAAATGGTGAACAGTATACGTTACCCGAAGGGTCATACATGAAGGAGATAAATGTTGGTAGATCGAGCAAACTTGATGTGTTTGTACAATAGGGTTGAAGTTTTTTGTGATGTATTTCGCTAGTGAGACTTTAGAGAGACTTGTTCGAGCATGAATTAATATAAGTTTTCAGCAGAAATGCTCACTAAGAAAAGTTTGGTTGTACGGTTTCCATTTCAATAGTGATAAGGTTAAGTCGCCAAACATTCTTTTAAGGATTTTATGTGAAAGATAAGAAATCACATGAAAGATAAGAAATCTTCAAGTTTCCATTAACATTTCTAGCCTTCAGCGAAACTCACACTCGTGGGAAGCATTAGAACAGCTCCAAAACCAAAGATTGCCACTCATTGGTATGAATAAAAGTCATCCTCAACATTGTGCGATCAACTCTCTGCAATCAAAGCAAAATGGAAAACAAAATTGAAAGAAAGCACAGCCCTTAGAAACGGACGCACGACCAGTGAAATGTTAATTAAAACTTCGTTTTTCTGCTTTTCTTTTTAAGAGCTCCGATGGACGTCGATGATGCCTATGCTCGGTATTAGTTGTTTAGATTATTTGCTGCTCGTTTTCACCCTCCTGGTTGGTTTCTGATTGGTAAGGGTAAATTAAGGCGAACGCACGGGACGGGATCCGTTTCTCGCGATGTGCTTTTTGAACGGCATCTTGAGGTTCGAAATCCCTTTTTTCCTGATGGCACCTTTCGTTTGATCCATCCATCAGAGCAAGTTCGGTGAGTTGTTATTTTTTCTGGGAAAGTCATTTTTGAATTAGCTTTCGTTGCTTCCCGGTGGCTTTATGCTTAAGGGATTTTGACCTCGTTTTTGGGTTTTGCGCTCAAACTAACGAATCACGAGAGATACATTTTCTAATGCGATTTCTTCAATTGTGTTGCTGTCAATGAACCAAGTCAAGAAATTGTTAAAAATTGTGCATCCGTTTATAATCAGTTGATATTGGAGTTTTTCCAATTTTTTACGACAAAACATCAAATCGAGATATTTTCCTAGCGCATCCATTCGAACATCGCATTTCCTTTTTACAACAGGACACAGAGGACACCTGTCGTGTGTTGCATTGCAATGAAGAATTTTATCGAGCTTTTCCAGCACGCTCGGTGCGCGTTTCTAGGCTATGCACACGCGTGTATGACGAACTAATCGATAATGTTTCCCGTCCTAGATAGAGCATTCGTTCCCCTGCAAGTGTGCTCCCTATACAAACTTACACCGAAACACCCTTCCAACTGGCTTTGTATTCGTCTGCGTTGGTAGTATGCCAGCGTGTGTGTGTGTGGGTAGAGAATTTTCTTCGCACTGCTACAGTTCTGCACACACCCATGCGCCTTTTTCTATCGCCAGCAAAGGACGGCAAAAGTAAACGTCTCCAAGGGCTGCAATGGACGAGCAGGGTGGTGTTTGCGTATGCATAGGGGATGCCATATTTGCCTTACCATTCCCGGATGCAAGTTGCACCTGCAAGTGATTGAGGAAGTGGTTGTGTATTTCTTGTTCCTTCCCGCTGTCACCTGACCACTGCTGAATATTATCAGTCCTTCCCAACCTTGTGCACTAATGCAATCTTCAGGAAAGGGGTCTTTCGAATACAAAACACGAAACATTAGCACGTCGAATGGTTCGGCTTCTCGGTGAAAGTATGCAGGGGCAATGCTGCAACGCTCTGGGGGAACTGATAGACACCAATGCAGTCCTACGTAGGTGTCTCGCCTTGCCGAGGAGTCTGTTAACTGTTGTACGCCGCCGCCCGGGGACGCCGCTTACTGCTGGTTGGCACCACATTTCCAGGTGTGGTTGAAAGTCATCCTCTCAGGTTCAGATTTGTGGAGGTGGTAGAAAATTTCTTCCCCTTCTGCCAGCCGCGTGGGGATTTTGTGTTATAATTCAAGTTACCCAAGGTGCTGCGGGATACTGTTGCTAGTGCTAAAATAACCTAACACAAAGTGTTGGTACAACTTTTCCATCGCATTGGCGATGTCCGACGATAGTGCGCTGGAGGAAGAGAGAATGTCCCCTCCCGTTCAAATATGAACAAACATTATTTCATCTCGCAATCGAATGAGATAACCTTCGACCGCTTGTACTGGTCGGGTTCAGTTTCCGGCCGATGTGACCAATGGCGCTAGTAATCGTAGTAGGTTGCAGCATCCTTGTGGCTTCGACGTGAAGGAAGGTGTCCCTCGGTGACCCTAGGGAAATATTGAAAGAAAAAAAGAAGCGAAGCAGGAAACTCCCACAAACTCTGCACACCTGTCCGAAACTTTCCCACCGCAAAATTGCTGGCGGCAAAACTTTGGTCCCTTTGTTTTGCTACCGTTGTGTTGATTTGTTTGACCAGAGGGCAGGTTTTCTGCTGGTCGTTTTTCATTTTGTTGTAATAGACACACGTGGAAAATTATTGTCCATTATTGATGAGCATAAAGAGTGGGCTCTGTTTGCTTCCGCTGTGCATTAAAGCTTCAACAAGATGAACGAACGGGTGCCATTTTATTTCAATTGAATTCTCGTTCGTTTGCCCTGCTTGCCAAAGGGTAAAATGTTTGTACTGAAAACAGTTAATTAAACGTTTTTTTTAATGCACACGTTGGCATGTGTAAGGAAATTGTTTTGCTGGTTTCCGGTGCAGAATGTATTCAATTAAAAACGCTCAAAGGCACAAACAAATAAGGATTGTTAGCCGTCCAGTTTTATTGCCGCCAGTGAAGGCAGAAAGCACAAACCCAACGACAGCACACTGTTCACCCAGTCTCAATTTCCATCGTGTGCCGTGTAAGAAAAACAGAAAAGAGCGAACGGAAAGAAAATCCGAAAGACAAACTCTCAAATCACGCTCCATGAAATGGAATGTCTTCGTTTATTTAACACATTTGCAGGATTACCGAGGAAATTTTTCATTTGTTTTAGGATTCCACCGCCCGCTCCGGTCTTCCGGATTTTGTGCTTTCACTCTCGGCACCGGCGTGCTCAGGTTGGCTCGATGCAAAGATGGCGTGAATTTTCCATTGTTTTGTGTGGCAAATGGAAAGCCTACGCTTATGCGCCAGGTCAACGTTTTCTTTTCTGCAGCTGTCTTTGGGTTTCTTGACGGCTTCTGGTAATTTGTAGAGAACAAGATGAATGTTTTGTTTGTGCGGGAAGGTCTTAAAGCTGGTCTGGAAGGGGGAAACTTTATTTTGTGACGTAGTTTTGCAAACGCAAGGTTTGTTGATGAAGTTTTTTTGAGGTTTTTATTTAAATGTATATTGTTTGTGAGTCAGTGCAGGTTAAAGTACTTCGTTGGGCTTTAGTGAGAAGGATAATTGTCTTTATAAAGAGCAAAGAGAGTGGTTAAGAAAATTGTGTAACCTATTATAGGTTAGTCTTGACATGGTTTTGAACATAATATATCGTTAGAAGCAGAGTTGTACATTATATTTCTATTTTTTTGCAATAAATATCCACCTATTGCTGTTGTTTGATGAGTATTTTTTTATCTCTCCGTGACATCGCACACTCTCCCTCCCTTTTTACACCATATTTAAACGGCCAAAAGTGCTCAGTCACTTGTCCCTTTCTTGGGTGTAAATATTTCTCTTCATTAACGTCGTCAATTCCACACCGTGGCCCGGGAAGTTGTTTAATTATTTGCTCTCTTGCGTCGTTTCGCTTACAGCCCGAGCTCTCTTGACGCGCGGCGAAGCTACTCAACAGCGGTTCAGTCCTGCCCCTGTACCGGCTTGTTAGCGGCGGTAAGTGGAAAAGGAAATAAAGAAGCCGGCTTTCACCGAAAAACCTTTACCAGGAAGTGAAGAAATAAAACAACTGTAAGTAAGCGCAAGGAATGACATGCTAAATGAAGTGCGTTTAAATATTGACGATGGGAACGGACACGGCCATCTTCTCGAGAGTTGTCATCGAAAAGCACAGCCCTAGGGCGACACGAAAAGTGCGTCCGTAATGGGTAGGCCATTTTTTATGCAGCCTCATTTTTTTGCCATCCTTTTCCCATCCTTCCCAGTTTTGGGTTCCGTCCTGTGAGCGGACTCCTCCTGCTTAGCTTTGTATTATGTGCTGCTTGCTGTGGCAGGAAGTGGATTTCTTATTCAATTTCTTTCACACTTCCCACGGCAGTCGAGAGTCGTTGTGCCCCGACCTGTTGTTGTAGCGGGATTATCTGGGGAACAATTTCCAGGCAAATGAATTAAATTAAGCCGAAGGTAAAGGGGAAAATTAATTAAACAAAGTCGGCTTCCGAACGGCTTGGTTTGTGGCTGTTTTATGGGAGAGATGGTTAAAATCACAGGCTAGAATCTCTGGACGCGAGTGTCTCTTTGTTGAAAGACGTAGTAAAAGGCTCTACTAAGTCGGTCAGCAAAGAAGAGATGTAATACACATTTGCAATTGTAAAGGTTTCTATTCATTGTAGTACTGAGGAGATAATCGTTTTAAGGATTGGTAGTATGATGACTTTAATATGTGTATGACGTTTGAACCGGAATATAACAATTGATTTTTTTTTACCTTTTCTTAATACGACTTTCAACCACGCTCGAGCAGAAGCTTGTGCTCTACCGTGTGTTATCGATTACCATTGTGTTATCGAGACAGTGGATTCTGTTTTGCTGCACCGAACCGCTCCTTATGTGAGGTGGAACAGATAAAAAACATTTAAAAAAAGTTCTATCTCTTGTTCGTTTTTCCTGCGAAACAATTTACCGATGGTGACAAGGAAGTTTAGCAGTAACATTTCATTCCTCTCGCAGGTAAACAGTCGCGACGTTTGATTGTTGTCGATTTTTTACGCATCGTTTCGCCTCGCGGGGAAATATTTCGATGGTGTATTAATGGTGAGGGAGCCCTTCATTTGGAGGTACATTCGGTAGGTATGTAGCCTGAATTTGACAGGCACACATTGCATTGAAACGTTTGAGGAGAAATGTACAAATTAGCTCGTCGATGCTGGATGAAGGATGTTTTTTCCTCCTTCTGTGCAAAGTGTCTATCATGTTCAGCCAATACCCGGAAGGCTATTGATAAAAGGGACGACTTTCAGAAGAAGGTTTTGTAACAGTAACACCACGATCAGTAAGTGATGCCTGGAAAGCGTTATTTGAAACGTATTTGAAGTGAAAATAATCGATGATATGCTTTCGGAGCAGGTTTGAAGCTGATTAACAAACGTATCTCGTTGGTTTGTCCACTGGTGATCCGTTCTCGGTATTAGAGCGCTCCTGAACTCGGTACCCGTTGGGAACGGACCTGTCCCAGGCAGGATTATATTAAAATCCATGACTTTTGCTATCCATGCCGCAGTATCAGCTGGCAAATAGGTTACAACCAGTTCGATACGTCCGACCTACATGATCCATTCATTAATAAGTGCTGCCAGTGCTGGGCGCTTGGGACGCGGGAGAAGGCGCTCTTCACTGCGCTTCTTTTCGCTTGCTGGTGCCCCGTTCGAGACGAAGCGAATCCTGGGTAGGTATGGCTGTGCGCTTACGGATGTTGCTATCGGACGCCAGCTGACAGTGCAGTTTGTGCATCTTAATGCAATGCAACCAACATGTGTGTGGACGGTAAAATGGGTGAGATAGAATATCGCCCAAGGATACGTAACGAGGACGTATGAATCGATGCGATCGTATTGTTGCTAGCGTATCCAAACGAGGAGACGTTCATCCAAGCTTAGATGTGTGCCTTACCTGTACGCCAGGACGGGATGGACACAATGGATCTAAATTTATGCAGCTTACAATGGGCAGTCGTTGGGTGGTACGATTACGCACGTCTACCAGGAAAGCCAATCAATAAATGAAACTTGTCCTTTTCTTCATCTCTTGTTATCGATATCCGTTTTGTGTTTTTACAATCCTATTTATTATTAATTGATAAGGTTTTAGCGTTTATTCCAACAGTTGATACTCTCTGTAAAATGTTAAGTTTTAGTAGTTTTTTTTATACAGAAATGATCAACTGACTTTAGTTCGAAATACTTAAAAAAATGTTACGTGACTTATCTTAAAAGTTATTTGAAAACTAGACTAGACTTACAGTCGTTGCTGGTACATAAAAGCGCCATTAGTTGTCCCATAGCTTTTCAAAGCCCGTCGCCACAAAACCTGGTCGTACATTTTTAACTCCGATTAAATCCATTGAATCGCTCACTCCGCTTGCTTGTACCCAATATTCCTTTTGTAAGGATTTTGTAAGGATTGATCAATGATTATCGTTTCGAGATATTGAACACCCAAAGCTGTGCACAATGAGCTTTAGCTTTCGCAGCAGAGCCCTCAGATCAGTCCAATCGCAACAGTCCGAGGACTGCAGCAGGGCGTGAGAGCGATTATTGACCCACGCCAGGCGGCAACTGCTGCACTTTGCAGCATCAAGTCGGAAAGAAAAATTTCCAATCCCCGAGCATCGTATCACCGACATGATTGATGGCAAAGTTTCGTCAATGGGAAATGTGTGCGATCGATAGATATATAAACCTTTGCTCGCAAGATCCGCATGCTTCCTGCTTCTCTGTGTCCTCCGTCGTCAAGGACAACGTGGTCGGGGTGGAAAAAAAAGCCGTGCGTTGGGCTTGGGCTGCCATAAATCCATTGTGCTCCTTTCCCGTACTGGGAGAATTTTCTCTATTTTCTTGCTCGCTTATCCATCCATCGCAAAAGCTTATGATTAACTTATGGATGTTAAATCGCTGTTTGGTTTGATCGCGCCCGTCTGTGTTTTTGTAGCTGCAGCAAATTGTGAAGGGCAAAAAGTTTTCTCTTGCTCTGGGGACGCCCTGGAAACGTGGAAACTGGGCGTCCTTGGGAGGTGTTCAGATTTGGGACGAGTTTTCCATCAGTTCATGTCACACCCGTTGACGCTGGGAACGGTTTTCTCTGCTGCTGCTGCGTCGGAGAAGAGATGATCGTAGAAGTTTTGGGTCAGATACAGAAGGCAATAATGATTTGGGGGTGTAGAGAGAAAGGCTTATGTACTTACAAATACACACACTCACACGCTCGCACGCTCACTGAGACACAGCAGGATGAACAACGTAAGAACAAAGATTTAGATGTGTCGTAAATGTGATTTATGCTTGCATTTCTCTCAATTTTGGGATTTTCTCACGTTGTGTTTTTTTTCGCTGATTGAGTGTTTGTGTTTGAAGAAAGTTCGCGGGTTCTGAACGGGTTCAGGTATATATTGGGGGTTTAAACTTTGTTCGTGCGTTGTCTTCTGTTCAACGATTACGGTACGCTTAAATGGAAGCTTATTGAAAGCGCCAACTGTCGGAAGATGGGATTTCATCATTCTGGTTAATATTTAAGCATTGATGGAGCACATGAAGAACCTTTACTAGGAAGTATGACAGACAACCAAAACACTCTTCTGGATCAACTCGAATAGCTTACACAACACCCCGCGCAAGAAATTTTGAAGCTGTTTTATTCTTGCAGACGAACTAAAGTGCAAGAAAAAGGCTTTACTTTGGCTTGAAATGCTGTTTCTTTTTCATTTCCTCTCAAACAATTTTCTGCTTCTTGTGGCGTTAGTTTTTATTATTAATTTATCTATCTTTGATTCATCGGTGTGGCTTGCGTGGAAATACATAATCGAGGAACCCTCCGAACGCCGTGTTGATGCTGGTGTGCTGTTGAAGCCAAGATGAACCACCACCAATCATCACATCGATGGTGGGCTGACCGCCAGTAACAGCACCGTGCGCCATGTCAGTACCATCGTCGTGTTCGCCTACCGTCGATTGGTTAGTAATGAAACTCCTCCAACCACGGTACCTCGCCGATATCGGGGCTCAGTACGACCTGCTCATCGAACGGCTCATCCTCATCCGCATCGGTTTCATCCGCGCTGCTGTAGTCGGGCAGCGGAGGAGCATGTGTCACGGCCGGGGTGGGTTCGGTTGCGGCGCCAGCATCGTGCTCCATTACGTCGTGTATGATGTTAACCGGACACTCGATCAGGTGCACCAGCAGGTCGATGATGTTCTTGTAGATGCGCTCGTTCAGCTCCATCTGGCGCTCGGTGTCCCGGTCGAGCCATGCCCGGGGGAGACCGGGCAGCTTCGGTTTCGGCTCGAGCATCGTTCGCATGCTTCGGTAGCGCTGGTCCAGCGCACCGAAGCCCTGCAACTTGCGTTCAACGGCTGCCCGAAGTCGGTGGGCTTCCTGGAGCAGTTGGTTACGCTCGGTGCGAGCCCTGGCCGGGTTGGACGGTCGACGGGCGGCAGTCCGTTGGAACACATCGAAACGGCGCTGTAATTGTGCCGCCCGTGTCTGCAAGGGGCGCAGGTTGGAGCGGGTTTGCTGTAACCGTTCGTGTAGGGCACGGTTCATACCATCCAGTTTCGCTTTGGAGTCGATGGATTGGTGCAGGGTGTCGTGGATTTCTGGTAATGTTGATGATTGGGTGTGTTCGACGAGTGGTAGTGACTGGTGCCGCGGATCGGATGTAATTGCTGTAAGAAGTTCAATTAGATGTTAGTTGTTTCATAGGACCACAGTTCGGAAATGTTCACGAGAACTTAGAACAGTAAATTGCGGTTTAAAGAAATTTTAGAGGTACATCACGTTTTTTTTGGACTAGAGTCCTGGATCGTGGACATTACAATTTTACTACACGACACGAAAAAAACTTGTAATAAAACAAGTATTTGAGGACTCACTTTTACACATGATGTACTGCACCTCGATTGCAAACAGTATCAATCCTATCGTATAAAACCATCGTCCTTGGAACGAATGCATGGCTGGAAGTTGCAACTTTGCTCAGAACTCGAACTCAATTCCGTTTCGTCAAACTCTGTAGCTCACCACGAACTGGTTCCAATCGCAGTAGAGTTGTTTATTTATATTTGCTCTAATGTGCTTCAGCCGGCCGTAAAATGGATCATCTAAAGCAGGGGCATTATGTATCTTTCACGGATTTACGGTTGCTTCTAGTGCAGTTTAATGATGTTCATTTCGTTGCGCAGCAATTAATTGCTTTTCCGTCGCCCGGGGACGGTAAAACTGTCCAATCAGGCATGGTGGGTTGCGTTGAGATGCAATTTTGTGCGCTAGTTTTGCAGTGGGGAGTCAGAATTTCTATTCGTAGCTAGCTTTGTGAGCTGTTAATAGGCTTATGTGGCGGGGGAAGATGCAAATGATCATCATGAAAAAAAGGAAACGCAAAACTAAAAGAGTAATTTCAATTTAATCTATTTCACAATGCTTTTTCGCAGTTGCGCAAGCTTAGTTTGCACTAGCAACAGTGCAAAGCAGTAGCAAAATGCGAAACCATCTTGAAATGATGAATGTTGGCTTCTACATTTCGTTCTTAATTACCGCAGTGATTAGTGGCGGTTGCATGTTTCGCTACAATGGTATCCCACGCTGCAGTTGGAAAGTGGAAACCTCATTTCATCCACTCACAGCAGGGTGCACCGGGTAAAAGCGTTTGGTATTTTGTAATTAAAATTGTATCACTACAAACGGAGGGGACAGAACCGGGTGAGAAGCGCATGCGAGTGCCCAGCGCATCGATAAATGCAACCTCTCAGGGGCAGAGCCGCCTCTCCCAACATCGACAGCAGAACGGAAGCTTCGTCAAAATGTTATGTCAAAATCGGGAGTTTCAGGAAATTATTTTCGCATTTCCATCAGTCACCAGAATTATGAAATGAAATGTATGTTATGTGTTTAATTAGTATGGCGCTGGTCGTTGATTGCGTGATACAAAAAAAATGCATTTCCATCGGTCATAGTTTATTGTCACACGTTAGTGTAATTCCGTTTTCATTGAGTTTGAGAAGCTTACTTCTTTCTGGTGTGATGTCCTGCCACAAACAGCAACCACCAATCGAGCTATGCAGTTTAATATATTCTCTTTCCCCGAAGGACTGCAATTTAACTCGCAATAAGCCGCACGGGGAAGGTTCGCATGATAAAATAAAATAAAATATTATAAAATGGAAGTACAAGAAAGAATTCATGGATATTTTTCATTGCTTCTTCTCGGAAGGTTCTTTATTATTTTTAAAAGCACGCGGTTATAGGTAAAGAGTCCTACGCTGTTATTGCATACTTGCGATAAACCAAATTCTAAGGATATTGGGACGTTTTTTTGAAGGGAAACAATAATAAAAGTAGAAGCTCACAGTTAACTTTGCTGCACAACTACTAAACCGTTGTAAAATAACCACTCAAAACCATCCCGCTTGGGAGGAAAGGGTAAACATCCCAAAATCGATCCGGTTTTTCCCTCTGCGTGTGTGGTATTAATCCTGCTCCGGCTGATTGATGCATAATAGATCGTCTCTCGATGGGAATTAATGTTTCCCGGCATGGTCCCCGTCCCGGAAAGCTCGTTATGGCCGTCGATGGGAAGGGTTCGCCGATGAGAATTCGTGCCATTCACCACACGGATGGAAACTTACTGTGGTATGGGGGTTGGGAGGTCATCCAACCAAACGACACGAAGACTTTTGCACCGTAAAAGGCCGAAAGGGCAGTGTTTCAATAAATATGATCAATCATAAAACGGTATTACCTAATCAATTAAGGTTGGTCAAGTCCATGGGCGTGATGTTTCTGCAAGGGTGAGACTGCGCAGCCAAGTATCTCTGTAGAGTTATGCATTATGGGGCTCTAGGGCAGTTGCCGTTTCATAGAATGACATTTTTTGTTGTACATTACCTGTAGCCTTTTTTAATGATTCATAGCGCAATAATTAAAACCACACAACCTGTTATGGACGTTTTCGAACATGCAACATCAAAGGCATAATTGGAAATGTATTAATAAGCGAGGTTTTTTTTTTTATTGATGATATTAAATGCGGTTTTTATAGGTCGATAAAGCAGGAGCATCGTTTGTTTGCTCTTAATTAATTTTTATTACTTTAAAACAATTACTATCTGCTGCGAACGTACTAGAATTTCACCTAGAGCATGGCTGATGATGGATTGATTGGTGTTTCGTTCTAAAAGCTTTGCCTTATTGTATCAAAAGACTCGTAGTGCCTACGTGCTTACCACATAGCTGGCCGAATATCTCTTGGAATAAATTAAAATAGAAAACCAGTTATTTTATTGTAAAATTCAATAAAGGTTTTTATTTCTCGCTACATGTAGCGCACTTCCTAGCAATAGCGGAAAGTAGGGATTTTATGTTGTGGATAGGGTAGCGTCTGAGCTGGTCCTTACCACTTTTAAAAGTCCTTCACTGAAAAATCATAGCACGTTGCAAGGTGCACCGTAGGTTTTCCCACATTTTCATTAGCGAGAGGTTGTACCTGATAATCCGCTTATCGGCACGATGAAAATAGCTCTTAAAACACAAAAACTGAACGGCTAGTCAAAGATTTGCTCAAGATTATCCCGCCTACACCTATAGACACACAGAGCAGCCGTGCAATCCGTCCGATAACGAGAGCTCATTAGTCTAAGCTTCTTGGTATATGTGCCGATTGACTGGGGTACTCGAGAAAACTCGCCTGTTCAATGAGGCAGAAAATATCTACTCCAGACAACGACGCTGTTATTAACTTCCATGAACTGTTCAAATCATGCCATGAAATCGTTCCTCATAGGATAGTTCGATAGAAAGTGCAAATGGTTTTTATAGTAGGGTTGCATGTTTCTTAACTGTTACACACTTTCGTAGCTGTGGGTAAATGAAATCTCATCTTAAACCTTACACGGCTATGAACGCGAAACAATAAGCACCGCGCTGCATCGCGTACAGTTGTGTTCCTCACAACTCACCGAATAGCCCTCTCGAAAAACTGAGCTGCAAAATCCAATATCGTGCATGAAACACGGTATCTCCGTCTATGACGTTGAGAAGTGATAACCAGGATTTCATCAGCCTCGGAATTACTAAGCATTTCTAGGATGCTGCAGGCAGTGCAAAAAGCTGCTGTGGAGTGGTGCAAGTGGACCACGACCAAGGATGCATTACACGTGCCCTGGTTGGGCTATAGGGAAAGTTTCGGGAGGCAGTTTTTCGGTCCTTCACGTTGGCGATTGCTTGCCGTGGCCATTGTCAGTCGGGAATGTGGCAAGGATGTATCACTTGTGAAATTAGGTAAGTTGCTTTCAGTCTCTAGGGTTATTGCAGCGAAAAACGAGGAGAGAATGCATGTTCAAGAATGCTTCAAATATCCACAATTCGCAAAAAAAAATTTAGTTGCAGCGATTGTCTAAATGCTTTGAATATTTCGTTAGCACAGTTTATGTTGTTTTTTAAACCTGTATGGTTTATTTATTGCAGCCCGATATTCACCCTGATTTTTTTCTCTTTTTGGCGTTTTAGATACTAATTTCCTCGTGAAGATATTTGCTTCTGTCAGCGTCATATATATTGTCACAATGACAGCTGTACGCTTCCCTCAACCTATTTTATCCCGCCAACAGGCTACCTTTGCCCGGTGGAACGGTTGTCGTGTAGCAGTTTGTTTAGTTACTCCCCGGCACCCATAAATTCTCCTACTCCCACCACAAAAAAAAAAGTGCCCTATCGTGCCTGCCATAGGCCAATGCTGCAGATGGTCCCGTCGGGATTCATTTTATCACTGTGTTATCCGGTTCGTTTTGTGCGACATCCAGAACTGCTGTGGTCGCCCGCCGTGGCATGACATTTCGCTCACGCTTCAACCGCGCGGCAGGGATGGGCGGTGAACAGAAGTAATGAAAATTTAATGTATCAAAACTCGTAAACTGTCAGCACCGTCTAAAGCTTGGTGCCTATAAAGCTTTTCCCCTTTTTTCGCCGTATTGTTTTTTTTTCTCACCCAGCAGGGGGGAAATGTTGCCACGTATCGATCTGGTGGTGTAGCTGGTGTTTCTCTTAGTTGTTCATTTCAACACCTATACGAACCTATACGGTAACTTGTCGGGATGGTGGAACAGAAGAGTAATTTTTATATGTTGTCATATTGGTGCTAAAACTTGGTTAAAGATTTTGACTTTATTGTATACCTAATTTTGTGTTTTAATTGGCTAGTAAAATGTGAGAAGAAAATCTCGATAAAAGCGAACCTAACGAGAAGAACAACAAAATGCACAAACGATGCAATCGCAGTAAAAAGCGAAAATAAAATTCGTCAATGCATGATGCCAACAAAAACAAAAACTTGCATTTAATTAATGCAACCATTACTTGCCTCCACTAGCCATGTTAATTTGCAAAGTTTGTGCTCGTTTAATTATGTATCATTTTTCTCATTTTTCTCCATCGCAACGAACCACCCAAAAGATGCGCAAGACTGAGACAGAGGAAGCGAGCGAACATTCTAAATAGGAAAAACTTATCAGATGT
This sequence comes from Anopheles epiroticus, assembly GCA_000349105.1. NCBI lineage: Eukaryota > Metazoa > Arthropoda > Insecta > Diptera > Culicidae > Anopheles > Anopheles epiroticus. Next base: position 174,749 of record KB671247.1, on the reverse strand, counting down.
ACCATTCCTCAGGCAACGCTTGTTTCCCCGCCTGCATCGCCACGCATTAGGTTAACCAAATTGAATAACGCAAAACATTATGACGTCAGCAGAACGAGCTGGCCGCCATGTTGTAACCCACATCCTTTCGACGCGGGAACTAATTTTCCATTCCACGAACAGGCATTGCACCACGCTCGGCTTTTAATTCCACGGGTACGCTAATTAAGAATAATATTTTAACTTTAGGTGCTGTGAATGGAGTGCATTTTGTTGAGGAAGGAAGATTGAGGTGTGTGTGTGTGTGTGTGTTTGCGGTGCTGTGATGTGATGAATGGAAAGTAAGGGATTCATCTCACGGCACAAGGCGCGTGATGCAAGTTCTCGTGAAGGGGGTGGCTCTTAGTGGTGAAGGGGCGAGAACAGGGATGTGCCTTTTGTGAAGATTATGTAGTGCCCGCGTGCATAGCAGGAAACATGGCGGAAATCATGGTAGTGTGGCGGTGCATATGAAGTTGCATTGTTGACCCAATTAAGATATGCCTCGACTTTTTCATGGCTGGCGGTGATGATGGCGATGATAATGATGATGGGTGTGCAAGAAGGGTCTGCTGGTGTGGGCGAAATATGAGTTTTTCTTGTTCGTTGAACCGAAGTAATGAACGCAAATTGAATAAAAGCCGCTTAACTTTTTGGCTATGCGTTTGCGGTCAACAATGTCACATGTAAAATGTTTTGTTGAGAGTTTAATCTTTGACCTTTATTATGAAATGTCACACCAGTTTAAACAGTCCGATTACTAGAATTACCTCCCGGTCTGTAGGTGGAATTAAAATTAAATCTTATCCCCCCGTTTTGCATGAACCACATACGGGAGCGTGAATCAAGAGCACCCCCTCAGCGGCATCTTACTTTCTCGCTTATTAAAAGCTTGCATCCCGAACAGCTAGAGTGTGCTGTACGTGAGGTGTGAAGGAAGGTCAGCTGCTCCGTTTGACGCGGAACTGTCGCTGCCCGCAGGCAGTAATTATTTAAAAGCTTTTAACTGTAATTCGATAATCTCTGCTGCTACGGTAGTGCCATTCAACATTTGTTTCCGGTGAGGTATGGTAGCTGCGGGTCGTGTAGACAGAAATTAAAACTATACGGATTTGCGTAGCTTCAGCCGAACTTTCCTAAAAGTTTTCAGTGCAGTTACCAAGAATCGTGGATTCTTTAGACAGAGGGAATTTTTGTGTGATTCTTGTGCTGTGGTGTGCTACCTTAGATGTCATCAAATGCGAACAGTTTGCCAAATGAAAGAATGTGCCTGCATGTAATTCAAAACCATCGCCCAAAGTGAAGAGCCCACCGTTCCCTCACAAGGGAAGGTTGGCTGTAAGGTGGTTTCTGCTTTCTATGAATAAACTCTTGTGCGGTTGTTTCCTCGCAAAAACACCCCGCAAGGAATCTGGTTTCGCTCGACCGTCGAGCGGTAAACAATTGCTGTCGGTTGGCCGGCAAAAGGGGTGATGCAAGATGTTTGGAGCGCCGATTTGCAGGATGAAGGCCACCGTGGCTGCTATTCTTAGAATCAACGACCTCCGTGACATGTACAGACGGAACGTCAAGCTATCAGCCGCGTGACAGCAAAAGTTGCAAAGAAGTGTGCCATCAATCTCGGGTTCTTTCTTTTTTATCGCCCTCGCCGTCCCTGCTCGATTCAAAGATGCCCGGATTCTTCCGGTAAGAAGCGCGTGTGGGATGTACCGGACGTCATCGTTTCATCTTCACACACGCTCCAGGGACGAAGGAAGGAAGAGGAAGTGGTGGGATAGTGGAAGAGAAGGACTCTTCAAAGCCTCTCAAGGGGGGAGCGGCAACGGCGGGGAAGTGAAATTGCAATCGAGAGAAGCGAAAAGGGACGTATACACGTATACGTGCGCCCACCGTGGGTAGATTACTGTCAATGCATTAACGAAAGTGTCACCTTGAGAGGAGGAGAAACATCTTCCGCGGGAAATTTTGGTGCAGGTCGTTAGTTTGTGTCGACGGTAAAATAGAAGACATTTATCCAAGGAAGCCCACAGAGCCACTCTCTTATGCTACACCGCGCAAGTGGGGCATTTATCTCAATCTTCTGAGGCGTGGTAAGGGGCGTGGTGTGTTACTTGAAATTAATTAAAAATGTCTTGCCCTTTGTAAGCAGTGATTAATGCGGATTGCACCATACGGGGCGCTATGGTGCCACCTCAGTCAACCATAGTAACGGGGTGTCATTTTTGTAATTAGCTTCCCCCCTTCCCGATAAGACTCACAGTACAAAAGTATCTAAGCCTAAAACTAATTTGCGTTTCCTGTGCGGTTGTGAGGAATTTTGGAAAGTCACGGCTCTCGATCCGTTTCCAGGTAGTGCATCATCGCCCCCTCAAAAGCGTTCCTTTTCAATTCGATTGGATGCCGGTACTAGCATCCCTCCAAAGACTTGTAATGACGAATTGATCCCTAAAGGAATTATCAATCACTTGCAGCTCCCGGAACCTCTGCCCTCTGCTTTCTTTTTCGCCCAATATTCAATTGCGCCTCGTCAAAACGGGCCGCTACCCAGTAAAGTCGGCCGCTCATGGGAACGCGGCAAAACGACGACACGTGACTTCCTTTTTTTTTGTTGGTGTTGGGATGGGTGGGGGATCCCTTTTTGCAGGCGGCCGGGCCTGGTTTCGGTGCGAAAGATTAGAAACATGTAATGCGCCCCAAGTTTCCGCTTGTGTTGCTGTAGGTTTAGCTTTTCCCTACCGCTCAAAAAATGGCCCTTCAGAGGCTTTTTGTTGGACCCTTGGTCCCTGTGGTCTTCTTAGGAATGGGAAGATCTTTCGCCTTGGGAGGGGATGAAGCACAGCGGTCATTTGGACGTACCCGAGTGCGGCATACGGGTGTTATATACGGTCTTGCGCTTGATCTGCCGTTCTTAGTGTGTCGTTTTCTGTTTCTTCGGATGGCTTTCCCGGTGGGGTCTTGATAGCCCTTGGGGGTTTGGTATTACTTTTCCACCGTTGGCTGGGATGGTGGTTTTATTGAAGCAAATCCTCAAACTCGAAACGAAAGCAGAGCAACAAAACACGCAAGTGTTGGAAATACTATTCCACGTGCGGCTTGTGGGCGAGGGATAGAAACGGCGACAGTGTGCGTGGTGGGTGGCTCAAATTTGTTCCCTCTGCGGATTCTTTCCTCACTTTGATGCTGTGCTGCTTTAGAGTATTTGGTCTTACCTTGGCTCTTGTAGAAGATCTGCAAAAAAATAAAAGAGTCAGCCTCATTCCCGATCAATTTTCAATGCTCTACGTGTCTTGACTGATCCCAGATGGGTGTTTTTCGGGTCGTTTGTTGTGTCTCCGGGTGCTATGAGCTTTTATTGTAAAAACCTTATTCTGTCCTTTGGAGTGCCATCTGCGTCAAATGACTCTTCAGCGACCGTTGACCGGTGAAACATTAATCTTTTCGATTCTTTGCACGTTACGTACGGTCGGTAGGATACTGTTTGTTGCGGCGTTCGCTGTGCCGGTGGAAAATTGATCCTTTCTCTCTTTTTTTTGCTCCCTTGGGATTGCAGTTATTTGGAAAGGACTTCATTACGTTCTAATAAAGATTATTGAACGCGGTTTACATTCCAATTGAAATGAGTGCTAAATAATAAAAAAAGTGGGGATGAGTAGGTAGATAGAAAGGAAGACAGATAAGGAAATTGTGAAGAAAGTTGTTTCATACATTGTTGCGATTTGTTTTATTCGACAAACTTTCAAACTCCCCCTAAAAATGTACATAAATTAAAAATGTAATATAAATTGTCCATTGTTAATAAGCTTAGTTAATACAAAAGTTTTAATTGCTTTATTTTTTTTCAATTATTTGAAGCTCAAATCCACTTACGAAATGAGAAACTAAACAGCAAAAGTAAAGCAATGTGAAGATGAAATAAAGCATGAAGAAAGATGCAAAATAAGTGAATCCTTGTATGGCACCCCATAATAAGTCCATCAATCTACTTTTTCTTGCGTGTTTACTCATTTCGCAAACCATTGATATTTTTTCACTTGTCGTTAAAGCTGTACACCGTTAGAGTGTGTGTATTTTGAGCAAAATAGCCGTGCTACGGAGTAGCTGCATGTCGCAGCTCACAATAATCGAATTGTAAGTTACGTCATGCAAATGACGAGTACGTCTCAGTAGCGTTGAACAGGTTTTTGCTCAAATTTTCCACTGTTAAACCAATGCATTTACCAACGGCAAGAAATGGTTTCATCTTTCTTGGATGTTTGCCTGTATCCTTGAATGTTGTCGTCTGAAGCAGTCGGGAAGCGTTTCTGTTGCCATTTGCCACACCCTCAGTCTCACGGGACTTGTCGGGCAAAGTTTTTGTGAATGTATTTACATAAATTTTATGACTGTCGAGCAGTTTATGTGTTCAGTCCAGGCGCCAGACAGGTATGTGTGCGTGTGTTTTCTTGAAAGACATCTAACTTCTTGGGATCGTCTTGCTTTGCCTTAGCACAGGCAATCAAAACTGCCACTATCAAATGATAAGCAGAGGACACAGTGACAAACATCGAAGGCACTAAAACTCACATCACGCCAGCAATTTATGCTCACATAATTAGTCGTTAAGTGTAGGAACGTGTTTGAATGAAGGAAAATCTTGTTTTGTTTTTGAGCACAACTCCATTAGGCACGGGTAGATCCGATCAACAGGTCCTTGAAGCAAGAAAGATAGAGAGATGCAGAGAAGTAGAAAGACAAAAAAACACACACACACACACACACACACACACACACACAAAATACAGTATGTAAGAAATTGTGTAGAAAAAGAAAATCCACACTGTTCACTTTCGAAACCAGATTTTGCAAATAAGTGCGACTCAGCGGAAACATAAGCATCGCGCTCAGCAAGTTTTATCCCAGCTGGAAGAAAATTCTTTTCTTGAATTATTGTTTTCTTGCTCGCTTGTTGAGGACAGCGTGGCCTGACGACACAAACTCGACACAGAATGTGCACGTCCGTCCTGCATGTGCGGTGCGAGCATTAAAAGAACCCGCACGGTTCTCATTCCGTCTTCTTCCCATGCGCGTTCGTCGCGGAAAGCGAGAACAGAAGACGCGACGACACCAATTGAAAGTTAAATTAATGTACAAAATCAAATTTCAACATCATCGCAAAAGCCATTTGCGAGCTTTATTAAATCGTGTACACCGTTTCGGTGGATAGTATGGGGTGGCTTCACATGACATGAAAACTTCTGTTGCGAGATAAGGTGTAGTCACAGTTTTGACTTGTTGGTTTTTTTCCAAATTTGAATTCGATTGTTTAGAAGTTTCTTCATTTTGTATTTTATTCAGTCATTAAAAAAGCACCTTTAGAAGTTCATTAGACTGTAGAAAGTGAAGCAAAACTTGGTCGTTATTTGGACCCAAATTTGGACCCTATTTTTCTGTTTTTTGTCAACGTCATACGAACAGACGCTATTAAAAGGGATTGAAGTACAAAAACGAAATCACTTTGCGCACTAGCTACTTCGCTACCATATTTGCTATGTGCTGATAGCATCACGGTAGGCTTTTCGGATGACTACTACTACCGGGTCAGACAGGCGCCCAGTATCTTCGACGATATGCAAGAGTACATACTCTCCCTAAGGCAACGAAACATGCACGTGAAAGACACGTATATCTCTCGAACTTTGCGCTTTGATGTTAGCAACGAAAGCGTCCTGCTGTTACGATCCTATCTCCTTCTCTAAGGTCGTTTGTTTGCTCTGCTCCAGCATACTTCCACCTCTGGAGGTCTCATAACAGGGCTCTCGGAAGAAAAAAAAGGCAAACACGAAAGGCTAATGGAATATGACAAGACCCTGGCACTGCCGGTGTAAGTGATTTGAAGGTTCATAATTGCTGAAAGTGACTCCTGCAAGCGGGTAGCGAGTGAAGCGGATCATCATCATCGGCAACGATTTGTGCATGCATGGCGTTTCACAGATTGGCATCGTGTGCAGAGGTCTATTTTTGGAGAGGTTTTTTGCCTTCTTGCTTCTGCTTGTAGTACCAAACAGCGAATAACAAGCTTTCCTTTCTTTTGATTAAAATTTTGAACCAAACGGGAAGTGAATATGCGTATGTACGTTTAAAACGAACCATAAATCAAAGCTACGAAGACGGGAGACACACACACACACACACACACACACAAATACACCTCCCCCTGGTGGTCGAATGGGAACGCTAGAGTAACGAATGCTGGCTGGCAACACGAGTCCAATCACGAGTTTACTCACCAAATTGGGCGTAAAATTGGATTTTTTACACACGCTGGCTAAATTTGATGCGAAGACTCCGGTGCGAATGGATTAGTAAAAAATGAAGGATGAAGAAGAGTGACGGAAGAAAAAGTACGCAATATACGGAAGCATTATGACATTTCGTGGAAAAATATGCTACGTTGGGCAGTCGGAAAATCAGATGCCGCGATCGCCAGAACCATCGTGTAGTAGTGACGTGTATTTGTATTCATGGAGTGGGAAGGGGATGGCGCTCTGGAAGGTTCTGTTGTTGGAGACAACCATTTCGCTCTCCTGGGAGGAGACGCGCACACTTTGGCTGTAAAAGTAAATTAAAGTCAAATCAAATTTAACTTATTGAGTTTGCTATGAAATGGAGCCACCTCCCAGTTCGAACCTGAAGCAGCAGTACATTTTATGCCGTCTAATCAGGTTTGTCGTGTGAGGCAAATTTTCTTTGATTGGCTGGAGATTTGTTTGATGTGAGGTGAGAAAAGCTCTAGTTCTAGAACATTTGCACCGACTGAAAATAAAAAAGACGACCCCAAGGGATATGTTTTGATACTTTAAGGCACCTGAAATGCTTGTTTATTTGGAAAATGTGTATATAAAGACATTTTTTGAGGTATAATCACACAAGTTGTAACTTTTTGGTTTGTTTTCGTTATTTCCAACCATTCCTCACTTGATCAGGCCACTTCTGGAATTACATTTTTAGAAGTTTGATGCGCAATCGATAGCTTCTAGAACAGTTTCGAAATAATTGGTCCTCTTGTCACTCACGCCCCAGGTCAACTTGTGGTGTCCTCCTGCCCTATCTGCAGCTATCCGCCATGAATGAAACATTTGCTGCTCACTCAGGACGGATTCATGACGCTTGCACGTACCAGGGAACAGTGGAAGCAAAAATAGCTGCACTGGCCAGCGCTGAGATATTGTGGCTTCGGGGAAAATGTTTACCTTTCGACCCACTCGAGGACGCACACAAACTTATCATCCTTCGTCCATCCCACACTGCGCTTGAAGTTTGAAGAGTGACGTCTGGGCGTACGAGATCCGCGGCAGCGAAACTTTATCCTGTGGTGCTGAAAGAAGGCGTCTTCATTTCCCCCTCTTGCGCTCAGGGAGGAAACGAGGGGGCGGTCGCGTCCATGGCTGGATCGCGGAAGTTTGTCCACGGCTAGCGTGGTTAGCGTGGATGGGCCCTTTTTTGCTTTGCTAAAGGTAGCGAAGGTGTATGCATTGAAGTGGTGTGTGAGGTGGGATGGGACGCCCTTCGTGGCTAAGTAGTATCGACAATTGGTGAAAGTTTCCGACACTGTTTTGCTTTCACCGGGAGTGCAGTGGTGGGAAGGGAGGGATGGGCGTGGAAGTGGCGTATCCGCTTTCACACCGGTCGCTGTTTGCTTGTTCGTTTGTGTGGGAATGTGGAAAGACAGCCAGATTGAATAAAATGCTGATAGGGGAATGGTTAAAAGTAGTAAAAAGCAGACTGTTTTAAAACCTGTCACCGCAAGTGGTTGCGAGAATGGTTAAAGTAACGATTGTCGAAATGAAGTAAGCTTTGTATGATGGTCTCAAAAGTTTGTGGAATGTAGGTCACATTGAAGACTCGGCAGTTTCTTAAGCATTCGACTATGACGCCTTCCTTTCCAATTTTTAAATAATTTGAACTTTCTCTAGCATGTAGATGAAAGCTGTGGAAGAGTAAAGCCAAGCTTAGTGCTCGTGTAATCAAAAGCTATTATTTTCTTTGATTTAATGTCATTTATTTTTAAACGCCAAAGTCTATAATCCTCCACGATAATTTATCGTTCTGCTGTTTAACTCTTCATCGTATGTTCTTTTCGGTTCAGTTTCGTATGCGTACATTTGCAACATTTCAATTCAGCGAGTAACGAATAGAAGAAAAATGTAACAACATCCCCTGAATGATTACAAATTATGAACCAATTATCCTCAAATTAACTTCACAACGGTGTACACCACATTGCGAAAGGTGCAAGCAAACATAAAAAGGGCCACTGTTCACAATTTCGCTGCCTAAACGATTGTTGAAGCATGAAGTATGCCCGACGAGCGGAGATTTGGTGCGTTTTTTTGCGCAACGCGCAAGGCGCTCTGCCCCATAAAACAACCTGACCGCAATCGTGTTTGGGGTGTATTTGTTTTTGCTCTTAACTCTCCATTACTCCTATCCATACTTGGGACGTTTTTGTGAACACAACTTTTTTGTTGGTGGTTAATATATTTTTTTACCTTTTCAGACATAGATTCACATTCGCATGAATTTGCTGCCTGATTCGGGTTCGTTTCGGTAAAGGAAAATTTAATAAAGGTCCATTTCGCCGTCCAGTTTTTCACGCTTCGTGAAGAGTTTTTCAACATCCATTCTTCTTGTTATACCATTCTTTCAGTTTTCGTATGAACTTGAGTTATTATGTACATTCATTGTCGGTGGAATGTTAAAGTGAATCGGTAAAATGAACAGTCCTTTACGCATTCATAATCTTCAAATTCGGTTCGTATAGAACTGTAAAAAAAATGATTTTATTGTTGTTAGAAATGCAAAAAAAGCCTTAATAAATAACAGAAATAATAAAAAGCATAAGATACAGCAAAACGAATTAAATGGAGGCGCATGGTATTTTTGCCCGAATGGAGGCGCCTAGTAGCTTGTAGTAAGGAAATTAATTGATTCCTGTGATCGCAAGGAGTGACATTTAATCGGCAATGTCATTCACGTGCCAATCAATTAGTGGCTCGTTACATATTTATGTGATCGCTTTGCAAGACTGCCTAGTTGATTGTTTTGTTTCTAGCAAAACAATGGTCAAGATATGTTAGGTTTATTGTAGTGAAACCATTAGTTCATGTGTAATGGAACCCTATCAAGGCCTGACTCTGTTCAAAATCACAGACCTGAACCTTCAAAAGTTAAAAGGAAGCAAAATAATAAGAAAAAAGTAAACTTTTTTTACAATCAACTTTATGTTTTATTTCTACTTGCAGGCAAATGGAATCTCCTCAAAGATGATTTAATGATTTAATGTGAATGTAGCGATTGAAACGTGCACATGTACTCAACAGCTGCAAAAAGTAAGTAAATAAGAATACTCTGCATTGAATTATAGTAAATACAACATCAATATTCACTACAACTACTTCCAAATAGTAACGAATCGTATGGCAAATTTTTGCAAAATCACTCGAGGCGTGCTTGTATAGCAGGTTATTCATTTTTAGCAAGCACTCGGAAAGTATCAGCAGGCTTAACACTTCTATTTTCCCCTGTCAAACATTTTTCATTTAAAAGCGAATAAAAACCGAATGCTTCATAAGCCGGGCAAAAAAGTTTGGTACGAAAATAGCGCATCAAATCCCCACACAGCCAAGCGTAAATGGGCGTCGGTTAGTAGGCTTGTGGTGGGGAATTCCTTTTCCCGAATTTGCGAAGGGTTTTTGCTGTTTTAGCATGTCGTTTTTACACAATTTTCACTACATTTTTTATTGTTGACCACTCATTGCAAAGAGCTCTTGCAGGATGTACAACATGTTTTAGGGGAAGCTTTGTTTCCTATTATTGTTTCTTTTCAATGTTCAAACGCATGGAGCACTCTGACGTCAATGGCTCTGGCAGTCAGAGGGCAGCAAAAAAAAGAAGGAGTTAACAGATACGTATACCCCGGAAGGGAGCAAGGGACGCGTGCACGGTCAAATCCGAAAAACACCCTTGCCGTGGGCAATGAAGGATGTCGATGTTTCGCCTGCGGAAGTGATTGTGAGCTGGCTTAATGACATGACTAGCGGTAATTTGTGCACATTTTTCCAACACTGGCTTCCAACAGCTGCAGGGATGGTATGTTTTGTGTGATTGTAGGTGTGTTGGTTGGTGTGTTGTGAATCGGTTTCGGATTAACTTCGCTTCCCCCGCTGGCCAACGGTATGTTATTTTTGGTTTTTCTTGTAAATGGTGTTGATTAGAGACGGTACGAAGTAGGTCTTTAATGACTGCAGCTGCCTTTTTATTGAGACGATAAACGCTAGATTGTTTTGAAAAAACAATATAATATTAATTTTTGATGAAAAAGTTTTTTTCTGACTACGAATTGAGAGGAAGAGTAAATTCTACGTTTGCAAATTGATTCCACAAAACTATCTGTGTTGCGCACTTCCATTATCACTCACCTTGCACTTAATTGAATGATCAATAGACAGTTTCGCCTTGTATGGAATAGTTGTAGCTCGTACTTTGCGCACATCCTGTAAATCACAAACAACTCTCATTAGAGGAAAAAGAACCGAAACTGGTTTCTGGATCCAACACAGGAAGCCAGAAGGATTTTTGACGCTAACGGTTGAGTTTCACGAGAGCGCACAACTTTCCGCCGAACAGCTCGGGGATGCACAAGGTGAGCTAAATTTGTTTCCAACTTTTACGGAAATTGATTCTTGAAAAGTGTTTTAACAACACTCACCCAGTTAGCAAAGTCACTAAGCGGCCGGTAGCGTCGGTGTGTCTGTAGGCTGCAGAGGTACACCAGCCGAACCGTACCGCATCGTGAGAGTTGTGCCGTTTCGTGGAGTTTTATCGATTTTCAATGATAGGAAACCCTTCGGACTGGGCCGGCGAAGAGCAAGAAGAAGGTAAACTCAACGCGTCAATCAGTCGTGAGCTCGATTGCAGGCAGGCTGAACTTTGGCGGGTAGAGCTTTCGGCGGCAGAGAAGGTAACGCACGTTTGTTTGGCACGCAAATATTGTTTATAAAGGAAATGATGGGAAATTTGTGAGTTTGGTTTTTCAGCCGAAGACCAACATTATAAGTGGAAAAAAATGTAAGAAAGGTGTATGAAATTATTTACCGGGTAAATAAGTAAAATTATCCGATTAGTCGCTCAATGAGCAAAGAGAAAATTTAGCATTGTATTTGTGGTAGAAGAGATGCGTATGATTTTAATTATTTTTTTCTAACTGATGACTAGGTCAAAGCATTTGTATGAAGAGAGGATACATTTGTTTCTTTAACCATTTCTTTAACTACTTTGAACTTTTTTTTGGCTGGTGTATCCATAGGAAAGAGCGTTTATTTCCATTATTCGCCTTCGTTGCATATTTTACCGCGAACGAAACACACAGTCAAACCTTGAAGGATTAAATTTCAATTAAATTATGATTTATTTCTCGTCCGGCCCCGGGTTCGGCATAAAAACGGCATGGGACGGTCCCGGAAGCATTTCGTTACATCCGCAGGTACACGTCCCACGCCCCGCCAGTCCCCATGGAGCCCTTTCCCGTCCCCGCAGGGCGCAGTGCTTCGCGCGGTTATCACTGTCAGAAGGGGTTCCGTACAACTCCATCGGCAAGTGGGTAAAAGTGGTGGTAAATCGTGCAGCTTACGGTCGAGACATTTGGGTATTAGCGAGGCGCCTTCTTCCCAGCTCTCCCGAGACCGTCCTGTTTTCCAGTGGGAAGTGGCGCGTCAGAAGTGGCCTGGGGTGTAGCTACTGCTTTGCTTTCATGCTTCTCAAAGCCATTTTCCAACAGCACAGCAGCAGAAGCAGCACAGACACAAACACAGGAACAGCAAACAGGATGTACGTGCTTGGCACGGTGGCTTAAAGCAGTGCGGTGCGGTGGTGGACGCTTTAAGGAGGCTATTTTTGTGTGGTTCCACTGGCTCATAACTGTCCATCGCGGTTGGCTGGTGTGGGGCGAGATGACAAAATTCAAATGACTCAACCAAGCCGCCCCCCCTTCCCCCTCCCCCGCTCATAATTGGGGAGGAAGCTTTTATTGAATGTAGGATAGAGAAAGCGAGTGGGGGCGCGCGCGCGTTCACGCGAACAGGTTGATTAATTTAAGGCGCAGGCAGGCTATAAACAACACCGGAAGTCAATTAGTTTTGAGTGCTTTTCATAGGGAGGAATCATTTTTTAAGATTTTTTATGTCATTTGGTGGGTGGGTGCAAACGAGACGAGCTGAGAACAGGAATATAATAGATTTTCTCCACAGTGTGTACAGATCTACAGCTTACAGAGTCCACAAAGAGTGTGCTCTTACCTCTTAGCCTGAGCAAATATCTGTCATGAATGCATCGTCATTTACTATAGAAGCCTTTTTCTATTATGCTCTATCTCACATTTTGAATGTCACCAATGAATCCTTTTTCCAACAAATGGGACTGCCCAATTAGCATAGCTCGTTTTAGCACGTTCGAACCACCTTCGACAAAACCAACCGAAAGGCAACGATTGAAGCAATTGACTCCATTCGAATGTAACATTTTAATCGATTTGATCCACGTTGATCAGGGCATGGCGAATAAAGAGCACAAAAAATAAGGCTTGAATGCATCTAGAAAAGACGCGATGCTTCCGTCTCCACCTTCTCCTTCGAACTCGATAGCGCTGTGGTTGCAAAAGACACAAATTTTGTGTGAAGAAATGAGAAAAGATTCCATGCGTTCCATGCAAAGCGCCGGGGAAAAATAATCTATTAAATCGTTTGCCGCTTTTGTTCGCCATAGAATGGGAACATTTTTTTTACGCTGCCAACAATGAAGGAACTCGCGCTTCCGCTTCATTTTCTTTTATTCGCTTGCGTTCCTTGGCACAGGCCAATGGGAGAAAATGGGCCAAATTGAAATCATCTACCAGACCGCCATCGCAAGGCTTCCATCCCACAACGTGTGTATGTCTGTCTGAGTGTGGATGTGTGTGTGTGTGTCTGTGTGCGGCAATAAAACGAAGACAAATTGCCACCTTAATTCGTTCTGCCACCTTCCTTTGCTCTGCGCTCTGCGTGGAATGGAATCTTGCTGCGTGTTTGCTATTTTTTGTTTTGTTTCTTGATTCTACTTTTTGAAAAGAATCACGCATCATTGCACCATCGAACGGTGGAATGCTGATGGGAAAAAGCTGACTTCGAAAGCATTCACCATTTATAAGCGGATTGTGGAGCGAAGCTTTGGTGGAATTTTAGTTTTATGTTGTGTTATTTTTTTCCAAAGAAAAATAAATCCATGGTAGCGAGGAAAACAATTCTCTGGAAAAGCGAATCGTGCAATCGAATGAATGGTTGCTGGATGTAATGAAAAAAAAGTATAGTAATTGATGGTGGCAATGTTTGACTTATTTTTGTGCAGGGTTGTAAGCTCAACCAAAGTAATTAAAAATAGTTCAATAGACATACTGTTTGATAGAATCCGTATAGTATTTGGTGGGGGATAAATCTGCTTGGACCGTACTATTTTTATACAAATATTAACTACTTTGGAGATTGGGGACTTGAAAGCTTTAAAAAAAAACACACCAAAAGAAAGGTTTAATTGATGTTTGCTTTATGTTGTAGGTGTCTTTATTTAAATAATCCTCTTATTCAACATTCATCATCCCAACATAGGGGTGATAACCCTTCCCATTCAGGATTGTAATGCGCATCTGTTAATATAAGCTAGCACTAAATAAATAGATGCTGAGCGAGCGAGCCTGCACACCGGGCGGGCCGTTAGGGTCCGTTTCGTTTGCCTGTGGGTGAAAATGGTTTATAAATGACATCAAGGTTGAATATATTTTTGTACCGATGAATTCGGAACCATCCTCCGGGGGTGTGTTAGGACGAATTCCGGCGTTGCCCTTCGCTGCTTCCTAGACATCGTTATCTTGCAGCCACCTGTAGGTTTCTTACAATTGTGCTTCATATTATTTCTGAGCACACAAACAGGACCGAGTTTTCAGTTCACTTTCCCGAAGGGACGAAGGCAAAGTAGGAGCTGCTTGGGGGACGAGTGAAGACGCCGCACACCACTCATGCATTGATGCCGTGAGCTGTGGTTCTGCTTCTGTGACGATGAATCATTTCGTGCTGTTCCAATCCATCGTCGGCACTTCTTGCCTTTGCCCGTACCGGTGCCTCAAAATTCATTTGTCAAAGCGAACGCTCTCAACCATTGCAGACGGGGCATTGTACGGTCGGGTAAAGTCTTAGCGTAAGCCCACGTCATTGGTGCTGCTACATAACGCGTTGCTTGTAAGAAACCTCTTCCACCCAGAAGCTGTGAGGGCGGTGGGCTGATTCGTCTTTGAAATCTAGTTTTTTTTTAAACCCAACAACAAGATCGGAAACAGTGTTGCGAAAGTGTGATGTGATGAGTGGTTTTGTAAAGAAGGCAACTTTCTTCATATCCGTTTGAAGCAAGGCATGGGAGGTTGTTTTGTGTTGCAAACAATGAAACCACCTTCAACGGGGATGGCCGGATGCGGCCAGAATGAGAAACGGGTGGGGGTAACGGGGTAACGATCTTTTAACACCGAACTCATGGAGTTGATTTCTGTATTGAGAAATCCAGTCTGTATGGGTATTGCCTAAGCCAAACCTGTGGAACAGGTTGCTGGGACGTGGCACGCTCGATGCTATGTGGTTCCATTAGGGATGCTTCGGAATTGTTTCAAAAACAAAAGAGGGTTGTACGGTCAGAGCTTTTTGTTAGGAACCTGCCGTGGCACTATGTTCGTCCAACATGATCCGCTTGAAGCGCAGGCTGGATGGACGTTGGTTTGCGGACGTCGGATAAAAGACATTCCCATACGTGTGTTTGTGAGCTACTAAGGCGATGACGTGTTTGTAGTTGGGTAGAAGGAAATCAAATCATCATGTGCGTCGGCTGAGACCAAAGGATATGGGTAGACATTCTCAGTATGGAAATATTTCTAACGAATTGCACTACATGTCAGCACGTCAAAGTGTGCTTCAAAGTACATCCAGCCTTACACAAGAATTGTTAAATATCGTTCAATGCGTTCAAGTCTACTCGTTTTTGCAAATTTTAAATGTTTGGTAACATTTTCTGAAGAAGAATAGATTTAAACGGCCATGTAAAAACTCTTATTACGTATACTCCAATATGAGGTAAATCAAAATATTCCTTCAAATATCAACTACATGTGTTTGCTTTTTTCCGAAACTTTATCCTTCGGATTGTTCGTGGTTGTGCGTTATATGGGGATGGTTCCAAGCAAAAGCAAATTATTCTGCGAATGAAAGTCATTTCAAATAACCTAATTTGCTGCTGAACTATCTTCAACAATTTAACAACCCCTTGTGAATCGATGCCTTAACTATTGCCTCATACTACGTACCAATGTTGCATAGGTTCCCTTTTCGAATGCACTTTACGCATGAAGTTGAAGCCCCGCCGTACAATGTTTACTGCACGGAAATAGGGAGCCCGGCATGAAGTTTAATTGAACCTAACCCTCGTCCTTGTTCCAGGAACCGAATCAAAGTTTTACCACAAACACTTCTGCCTAGCTCCATTTTAATGTTCCCGGGTTAGACTGAGAGTGTGATGGATGATTAACAGAGGGTAGCTTTGTGAGGGTCGACAGTGCAGAATTTAGTTTCATAAATTTCCAAATTCAAACTTCATGTTAGCGGCTCATAAAATGATGGTAATATCGTAGTTGCGCAGCCAGTAAAAGTAATGGTAGAGACGTTGATCTGTATAAATCCATCACCATTTTACCAGGAACGTACGCGCGATCGGAAAAAGCTACCACTCTACCGCTCCACATTATTACGAGATGTGTTAATATTCATGACTCCCAGTCGTTACGTTCCCGTTCCGTTCGCTTTCTCTCTTCGTCCTATACATACGCGTGGGAGATGAGTACTTCAATGAGGCAACTGTTCCGATTTATCCCCCTGTTCCGATTTAGGGCAGGGGTCAGCCCGATGACGAAGCCCATGCATAAAGATGAGCAGTGAAATAAATAAAGTAGAACAAGACATTCACGGGCAATGCTTCTCTCTTCTCGGGGTACAACTGGGAACAGCGACCAGAACAAATCATGTGAAAGCTCGCTTTTTAACTCTTTTCCTTCCGCTGGAACATGGATTCGTTGTTAGGTGGTGGTGTGGGAGGGGGGAGTTTTTGATGGCGGAGAGTACAAAAGGATGAATCGAGTGGTGATCAATATTCATCTCATGATTGCTACAAACCGTAAAAAATGAAACCGAAGTTGATGAGTGGTGCAGCATTCTTCGATTTAATGTTCCATCGACAGAAGCATCATGGCAGGACGGATCGAAGGGGTTAAGGTAAGGGACAGTCAAGGTATTCGAGATCTAGGTAGGTCAACTCGTGGGCGTACCAGCTCCACGTGGCGGTTGTTAATTTGGCACTCACAGCACTCTGCCTCTGTTTTTCGACTCTGCTCAACCGTCGTTACCGTGTTGTTAGACGCAGAGAACCATTGTGTTTTGCTCTTTTCTTTTTGTTACTCCATGCGTAAATTCTAGCTTTTGTTCAACCACTGTATGTATGGTGATATATGCTGGCGAATGGTTCGACGGGCTAACAACAGGTGAAGAGCGATAGGACATAAAAATCATTTCAACCGGTGAAAAGCTCGTCGGCTCGCTACCGATGCTGACAGAGAGGTACGTTCGATTATCCTATGCTAAATCCGTAATCCCTGACTGATAGCGTCGATAATATGTAGCGAGACACGGTGCAACGTATTCGTTCCCTGTCAAAGCCTCGATTGGTAGATTTGAACAAAAAACAAAAAGGGAAAAATAGCTTGGAAAAACAAGGCTGACAGCTTTTTACGACTCGTTATAGGGGAAACATATTCCGCTGACGTTCAATCCGGCCGAAAGGATGGTAGCCCGAGGTGTGATGTTTGTTTATGCTAGTGACATGCCAGGGTTTTCCCTTTTTTATTTCAGTTTGAAAGCATTACGGTCTTGCGGCAGCGCATGAATCTTTAAAAAGGGATTAAATGTTATCGAAACACTTTAAAAGAACTGAAATTGATGTCTAACTTTTACCATGTCAATTCATGTTAAACTACTTACTTACTTACTAGTAAATATAAGAAAATAAACAATATCTTCCAAATTGCTGTCCTTCTCTGTTAAAGCCGTTTCAAACTCTGGACCATTAAAATCAAACGCTGCGGCATGGCCATCGTTACGCTCTTTTCCTTTAATGATAAGCAAAGCCCCAATTTCGACACCTTCATCCGTAGTCAAATCCGGAACGATGAAGCGTGTCGTGGCACGAATTTTACAACCCTTCTAGCTGCTCTTGTCGTGTTCGGATTTCGGGAGTGGAGCGTTACACTAATCCAACGTTTTAAAGCATTTTCGGCAGCAGTGACGAGCTGGACGAACCAAACGTCTCTCACACGAAAGGTTTGTGTGCCAAACCGTTTGGAGCATCGACCGAGGAACACACATGGCGGAGAGCTGTAGCACTAGATATTTCCTTTTTTGATGGAACTGTAGATAGAAAAACGCACACACGGAGAGGTGGAGCAACGCCAGAAAGGGATTTAGCTGACAGACAGACCCGTTGATTTGGGTTGATTTCGCTTAAAGCAAACCTTATCGCCCCTCGCACCCGGCACAAACCCAAAACAAATTTTGGATTAAGCAAAGATACACACACCCACACACCCGCGGGTGGGGGTGGCGCTCGGTTTCTTTCGTCCATATGGACGGGAATAGGACCTACCCTCGCTCCGGCAAAGTCAAATCGGATACGATGATCGAGGGTGATGGTTTTGAATATTTTGACTGAACGCCCCTTGTTCCTTTAACGGAGTGTGTCTATCGTTTGCTTTCGGGCATAGTAACCGTTTGGTTTTATTTTTCGTCTCCTTGCTTGGCGCCACGTGTGTTCCCAGCTGGGACCAACAATCATCCGGCATGAGTCGCTCTCCCTCCGGGTGTATGTGTGCGTCGGTCCCCAGCGAGAGGTGAGAAATGGAACCATTTAGCACCTTCTCCTGCGCTTACTTTTGCTCTGCTGAACAATCGACAATGTTACGGGAGGTAAAGCGGAAATTGCAGAAACACTCCGGCGCCCGACCGATCCATTCGATCCATCCTTTTGATCCCCTAGGAGTAGCTGGAGCTCGAGGACAAGCTCCAAAGTCATGATTCGTTTGCGTTCTGGCTTTAATGTCCTTTTCCTCCCCGAAGTGGGAAGAGGTTTGAGAAAATATATTTAAACAGCTGGTTCCAGGATAGCATGTCTGGTAAGGATGACGAGTGAGGGCAGTTGAAGAGTTGCCGGACGGTTTAATCGTGGAGAAAATCTAGGGGAATTGAATTTAACGAATGTAATTTTTAATTTCCCTCACAGAATGAGAATTGCTGAGTACTCTATTGCTACAAACTTTTAAGGCTTTTCGCCTTTTTTTAATCTTGTATCAAAACTTTTTAGACCATTTATTCTATTCTCCATCAATATTGTCCCTTCAGCATGCACAAAGTTAAAAAAAACTATTCGAGCAAAATGTTCGTCACTATCGTGCGCCAAACGTGTCCCCAGTAAATCGTTACGCAACAAACTATGTGTGCACCATTCCGAACCGCCGCGCAACAATGTGTATAAGAAAATGTGTACAGTTTGTATGGCGAGACACCTACAATACAATCACCTGCACACAAAGGGTACGACACGGTCCGAGTTCGAACGAGCAATTAATAATTGAGTGGACGATTATAGTTTACAGTTTTCCGCACCTTCGTCGTCGTCGTCGTCGTTGATGCCGTGTCACGGGTGCGAACGCGAGATACATCCGATGACCTGAACCTTAATCGAACTGCGGTAGAGGGAGCCGGGTAGGTGGTGGTGAATCGTGACCACGGCACGGTGGTTGAGTTGAGTGACACCTTCGTCGACTTTGGAGGCGATGGACCAGTTGCAAATAAACATTTATCGTTTCCGTAATGGTTACGTACCCCCCGCCATGCCGAGCTGCCCGAATCCATTTCACACTCCGCTTAACGACATGTTGACCAAATTGGAAAATGGCGAGCAGTTTGTAGCTACTGCGACACTTTGTGCTTGGGACGGGGGGAACTAACCGGGCAGAAAAAAATCTTCACATAATTGGAAGGTTGTATTAACGATAGTGTCGGATCGGAATCGGTTCGATATCGTTTAGATTGTATCGCGCAAGCGGTATGACACTGCATAATAGACGTTTATGCAATTTGCTGTGTGAAGATGTAAATTTTCACATTTATACCGTGTCCTTAATTACGTAGAAGTTGTTTTTGGATGATGATTTGCGAATGAGGCAAACAAGCTTATGTGCTTTAAAATTGTTAAACCAAAGGATGCTAACCATTTTTATGCAATGGAACTATCTGAAATCGAAACTGTTCAACTCGTAGCTAACGATTGCCTCAAACTTGATGGGAAGCAATAGAAGCATTACTTCCGCTACATGGCTGCAAAAAAGACGCAATTGGTGAAATAGCAAAAATATGTTAAACTGTCGGCCCTCCCTCGTCGCAGAAAGCTGGTGCTGCGTCAAAGTTTGTCCAGCGTGTGCGTGTGTGTCCACCAAACCGACCCGGTACCACCCAGCCGCCGAATTCTATATTTGGACCGGGGCGAAACCGATCGCTAATGGTGGATCGTTACCGGGCCAGAATTGGATTCGGGTGCAGTTCTGATTATTGCCGATCACCGGGGGTGTTAGTGTTATTGCTGTTTGGAACCGTATTTACTTTATCCAATTAATGGCCCGGTGACGTCCGTCCGTGGAGGAGAAGGACACGCCTGGGAAGGACAGGACTAGGGGCACCGGTGTTGCCCTTTCCCTCGCGGTTGGGTGGAAAGCAATTACCCGGAGAGCCGTTGGAGAGAGGAAGGCAAGCAAAATGAACTGGGACTCGGGAAAAGAGATAGACCATAGAAGAGTTGGGAAGGAAGGGAGAGGGGGGGGGTTCGTTGGAGAGAAGTTTATTCGCATTTGGTTCATGGTGGAGGGCGCCCCAGTCCAAGGACACCGACACCGGACTCGCGCTTAATTGCCGTGCAAACCGATTGTCCATAAATCGTTGGTCCATTTTGCAACACCACCAGTCGGGCACGGCAGAGGGGCTACACGCTTTTGTGCGTGTGGACAGGGACGAGATAAGCTTGCATTGGGGGTGGATTGTTCGGATTTTCGGATACTTCGGACACCCCTGGGCGACAGTAGCACGCATCCCGTAAAGGACGCAGTATCAGGCGTCGCGTGCCCTAGTATCAAGTGGTGATGAAAATTTCGGGACACCGCTTACACACACATACACACACACACACACACACACACACACACACACACACACACA
>KB671247.1:73252-148517 GCA_000349105.1 Anopheles epiroticus | reverse complement strand
ACACACACACACACACACACACACACACACACACACACACACACAAGATTTTACTAGCGCAATTAGACGGCCGGCCACCGGCGGTGATAAATTGTTGCACGTACATATTACGCGCATTATTAACGGTGCAAAGGGGATAAGGGAGGGACAGGAGGGAGCTTCTGTTGCAACTGCTGTCGTCGTTGGTTGCCGCCGGGGATTGAGGTTTTCCAATTTCATCCCAGCAGGTGTCTTCCCAACTAGGGGCAAGGAAAATGGGGGTGGGGTGGGGGTGGTGGGTCCATAGGTGTGTGTCCCATCCCATCGAACTGACACCGAAACCTGGCTGACCGTTCGGTAGTCGTCTGCAAGGTGCGTTTAGGAAAGGGTGCGTTCGCCTGTGTGTCGCTCCGCCCTGCAGATAGTGTTGCGCGGATGCGCTTCGGACGGTGGATGGTCGCGTTTGGGCAAGCAAATTAAAACGCAAACAAATGGTGCAGTGACGGTGTGGTGGATCTGCATTTGGTGGTGCGTTTTGTGCGTTGTTTGCGGTAAAAGGGATTTTAATTTTGGCGTTAGAGAAGTGTATTGGGTGTGAAAACGTGTAGGGACGGTTGGTACGTGGACGCAAAATGTAAAGACCAAAATGTGGGAATGCCTGTGAAAAGAATCAATATTAAATTATTTTAAATGAGTATTTACTGTTGGGCTTATTTTGGGTAAGTGTCAACAAATGTGAATGTATGTTCTTACATCTTATCTCATTCTTTTACTCCCAGAATTGTTAATTGGTCGATAAAATTCAAACAATTTTAACAGCTTAACGGGTCGATGATACATACAATACGGTATAAAGTATATAAAGAACTCATTCCCTTGTCACTGAGAGCAAAGGTTAACCAACTGTTTCAGTTTATCTCAAATCATTACCAGCTTCAGATATATAAATGGTTGATAATTATTTTGGAGTCGCACTTACGGAATTACTCTTACTGAGCTGTCCAGCAAAATTTATCTTATTTTAGTCTGATAAACATCGCCGTCCGCTGGAAAACATCGAATAACGAGAACGGATCAAAAGTTGTGCAGTGCGTCAAAACAATGCCAGCTTTGTCACGCATGGTTGCAAATATGTGCGTGCGGTTTGAGAGTTCATTAGTGTGTTTGATTTTCGTTAGAATTTCCTCCCTTCACACTTTTTGCGTCCGATACCCTCACTGCTGTGGTTCAATTTATCGGACCACCAACGAACACCAGCAGCAACACCACCACCGCCACCTCCATCCTGGGAATTCCATCACAAAGAATGCATACGGCACTATACCGAGGCAGCATTCCCTTATATATCGAAGAATGCACGAACCATTCGTGTGGAGTTCATTAATCCAGCTTACCGAACAGGGCACATACCGTGCCGTTGGTTCAATTTCTGTAATTATGAAATATGTTTGGGAACAACAACAGCACCGCTCGTAAATCGTTGGAGCTGCTTTATCTGCTTCGATGGTATGAGACTACTCTTACAGATGAAATATATTAAATTGAAGCTCAAACAAATACCATTACTATTAACGTGACGTTTTCATTTGTTTGCTTCACAAGTTGTAGTTAGTGCAATGAGAGCTATCTCACTCTGCGTTGGAGATGCATAACACCTAAAACTTTTTAAGTACGATAGCAAACCATTCCGGAAAACCACAATCCTTTTTGTCTTTTTACCTTTTTAACAAACCATCAGTTTTACATGTATGACCGGTGCAGAATTTACGCTCACAGCATTTTAACAACGATGAATACATGTTGTGTAAGCCTGAGGCAAACATGCCCGGTACACGTTGGTCCCTTTCCCACAATTCGTAATTGGAGCTCGTCAGTCACCGTGATGGGTCTGCTATGAGCTGCTCAACGCTACAGTACCTCCTGCGCGCGTGTGTTTCACTTCTGGCCGATAGCTTCCAAACCAAATGCATTGATTTTCATTAGGGTTTACGTGAAAAGCGACTGCTGCACACAGAAGCTTTCGTACGTTGGATGGCCGCCGTTGGCTGCTCTGCTATGAGTTACGGTGTGCATAATTAATGAAACTTTTTTTATTTTATTAAAGCAACTTATCCATATCATATAGAAGAGAGAAGAGACAGAGAGAGAAAGAGATAGAGATAGAGAGAGAGAGAGAGAGAGAGAGAGAGAGAACATATCCTTCTGTGGTGGCGGTTTGCTGATAATGCTGTTGGAGGTAAATTTATTTTTTTATTTCGTTAGTAACGGCCAGGCCGTGGAGGTAAATTTACGAGCTCTAGCAAAGTGCTCCCGTGGTGCAAAATAGGGAAAACAATTTTCTGAAGTTTTGCTTCATTTTTATAATTTTTACTCCACTGTATATTTATAGCAGTAAATTGTGTTCAGTGAATCTGAAGTTTTGGGTTTAATCATGAAGTTAGATTATTCTACACTTGTTGAATGTCGCTGGGTATCTGTTTTTGTGTTGAAAATTAATTATCTTCAAAGTTCTAACATTTTGTCAATACATCAATACAAGTATAATCGATATAGTACAATAATCTCTTGTATATCTAGCCTTTGACCTGGAAAATAGGATTCCAGATAATGTTTGTTTGCAATTACGCTCGAATTTCCATAACATTGATATCCCACCAGGATAAGGAATGTAGTTTTTCTTTGTCCGTGTGTGTGTGTTTTCGCGCATTAACAATGAGCGAGTTTATTTTGCGTTAATGTGACAGCCGTTTCGCGCGCTGTCACACCCGCCCGTTTATGTTCGGATAATTATTTATTGTAATTGAGCGTGTACGCGATGCAAACATGCACTATTCCATTTTCACACTTGCTGCACCTTCAATCAAATGCTATTATGTTGCACTGCACAACGCTGCGCGCTTGGCTAGAACATCTTCGGTACGCTACCGTTTAATTTTCATCACCAGGGATTCGTTAGGGTTGTAATGTTCTGACAGGTGGGTAAGAGGGTGGGAGGGGGAGAGGGAGAGGTTGGCGGATTACACAACGACTTTTGACGTTCGTTAGATGCGTTCGCTCAGTCGTGACGGAAATCGATTACACTTATGTCCGAGTGAGTTCAACCGGCCCAACCGGGAGAGATCATCGGTCAAAATCGATCGATAATGCAACAAACGATGGGTTTGCACGGTTTTGCAGTGGCAAAGGGCTTACAAAGTAGACACAGTAAAGGCCGCGGATGTTTGCTGGTTTCCCGAGGTTTGGCTTGGCCGGACGAAACCATGGTGATACGCTAATTAGCGTTAATGGTTGTTTTGACTCGGTTGATGGCGTTCGGTTGACGTGCTGTTGGACGGATGCCCCGGCGATGCAGATGAGGGGAAGCAGATCGCTGCAACGGGACAGACAAAATCAATCACCGGTTGCAACTGTTTGACACGAACCCGGGGCTCAACAGTGAGAACAAACACTCTGATTAGTTCTGCAATGAATGGTGATGCTGCTAGTTTAAGCATGCGTTGAATGGTACTTGAGAAAATCTAAAAATATTTAGAAATTCTAAAACGGAGGTTAACCATTAACCAGCTTTAATTTCATGCAGCATCAGGCAAAAGCTAACTTTTGAACGCGCCGTATTGAGCAAATTGCGAACGAAAACATAAAACGTTCTATCTTGTGAAATAAACTTTGCCCAACCCTTTAGGAGAACTCCCTCGGAACTCGATGCCGAAAAAAAGGGGTTTAGAGTGGGTTACGAAATTGAAACATTCTCAAAAGACACACCAAAATAAGAGGGAACCACGTAAAGGTTAAGGTCAGGTTTACGATCCTTTTTTAACGTAGGATCCGTCCGGTTCATCCCGCAAAAAAGGACGCACGAGCTGTAACTGTATCTATATATGCTCCCAGACCTGCACGTAAGCTACCGAACGGAAAGGTTCCATCACAATCCAATTAAACTACCACACAATCAAATTGCGGCCTGTCGAAACATATCCCCTCTTTTTGTTGACGTACAAAAATATATTCGTATTTTTTGGGATTATGGTGCCGTACGCTTTTACAGAAATGGTTTACTGATCGCGTTGTAACATCGTACATTTTTTTTGTCTCATGAGACGGGTCGTGTGTTCTGGTACGGAGCGGCGCACGTTCGCCTTGCTTTAAAGCATTGTGATGTTCTTGTTAAAGTGAGCTTCAAGGTAGGGTTGCAAGTTGGACAGTAAAATAGATGAAAGTTGTAATCTAATTTTTTACACACTCTTCCTACCGGATCGTTATTAGGCTGGTTTTGAAGCAATTGCATCCGGTTCAATTGTGGTGTCCATATCGCGTGTCACTGTCGTACTGACATCGGTATCATTTCTGGCCGCCAAAATTTCAACTCCAAGCGCCAGAAAGGAAAGATGAAAACAAATACGATTGCGACCAATGCCAGCCCGAACTGTACGGTTTGGGCCGAAAAAAAAAAAGATAAAAAAGGAAAAAGGTCTCCACATCATGGGACACACCATGATGGCGGTATAATATTACTCGATTATTTATGAAGAACTTGACCCAAACCATCGATGGGACGGACAAGACGTCGGTAAAGCTCATAAAATCGGTAACAATAGAACGACGGTCAACTTTGGCCGGTCAACCAGTTGCTGCACTGCGCTGTACCTCGGATGAAACGAGACCGGTTGTGGACAGGAGACGGTCCCCGTCCCCAAGATACATACACACACAGACAGGATCCAAACTTCATAATCATCATCAGGAGAGTTGATGATGATTTCTTCATCTCGGGTATGACAGGCGAAACAATTTCATCTCCTCCCCGACCGCAACAAGCACCGTAATACTGGGAAGGGTCATTTTAGAGTACGTTTGGTGGGAGTTTCGCAGCGGAAAAGTTTCCCAATATTCGTCACTTTCATTCGACCGTTGGAAGAAATGGAATCTTGCCCAAATGGGAAGTGCTTGGGTTGGGGGTAACGGTTGAACTGGACGGGTGTTTGTAAGCTGACCTTCGCCCTCCAGAACCGCTCAGCGCACTCGGAGCAAGGCTACGCTCGGAAGACATCGTTGACCCTTTTTAACATCATCCCGAACCCACTTTGACACTTTGAGCTGTCAAAAAATCAACCAGCGAGAAGAGAGAGAACCCAAACCGCAACCCATATTGTGGTCCCATCCAGACGGACGCGAGTCGGAAGCAGCAGATCAAACTTTGGAGGACACTTGAATTTCGCAATACCGCACGCCCGTGCGGGTCCTTCGGCAACTCCGACGGCAACTGAAGCAGGCTTCTCCGAGGCAACTGTCAAAACCAGCGCTCGACTGCCTCAATAATCTTTGCCTTTTTCTTTTGTAGGCTTTCGATGGCAGCTGGCAGGGGCAGTATGTTGGGCATGGTATATCTAACTTTACCGCACGGTTTGTTTTGGCTTTGTTTTTGCTCTTGCCTTTTCGGAAACTACTACACGTGCTATTATTTGATGGGAAGGGCTCAAACGCTTCCGGCCAGTTAGATAGACGCTGGAATGTGGTACAGATGAGTTGTGTCGTTTGTCGTAGAATGATGTTGTCATGATGTTATTGTTAGCGGCATTCCAAACAGATCCTGCTAACCGTGCATAATTTGGTGTAGTATTTTTATGCCTTTGAATATTTCATACGGTACGGTTAGCGCTGGGTAAATATCGGTTGTGATTTTTAGGAAGTAAAGATAAAGAAAAGAAAACCGCCCTTCTTTCATCAGACCATCTAAGTGTATCATACAAGATTTTCGAGCGGCCTAACGCTCAATACGTTCTGACAGTCGTCTTTCTGGTCTTTTATGCGTGTAAAGCATTTGATACTTATTGCTGAAGTTTGCTGGCTGCCCATCAACTAAGGACTAAAGTGTAAGCAGGTGAACTAAGCGTTCCTTTGCCTTCTAAAACAACACTGCCAAAACATTTTTTTAAAGCACTCAACTAAAATTAGGTCAATAATTCTATTTCGTCCCAAACTGATCAGAACGGACGTTTATGTTGCTCCGAGGACCGTTCTCAGCAAGGACGAAAAAACACTTCCGCAAGCTGTTTGGAGACTGCAACATTTGCAAAGTGATTTTAGGATGGGACCAAACAGGTTCCTATCGATAATGGGCCTCTCGATGCATAACACTATCTCCTTCCTCATCGAATGAAGCTGCTTGTTGTGCTGGTTCTATTTTCATCAATTTTTCCGTAAAAGTGTAAAAGCAAGTTGATAGATTCGCTTTCACTCGGATGTTATCCAGTGTGACAGCCAGGAAATAGCGTCCTTCGTAGAAGCGGATGGACGAAACCATCCCCCAGCTTCGAAGCGTGAAAGATGAGCACAAGACATTACCTTTATATGAATAGTGTAAAGTTGGATCCCTGTCGAAACATGACGAAAGCATTTTGATACTTTTGAAACACGTGAGCTTACGCGTTAACCATTTCCCCCCTTCACGACGTTGATGGAGGTCATGCTCTTAGCTAATGGGTACTTAAAAAAAGAAGGAATCACGTTACGACTTTGTAGCTGTACTTAAAGGATAGACCGGTCGTGTGGATTGCTTAGGGCAATGGTGTATAATTTCTAAATGATTACCACGCAAGCAACAGGTAGCAAAGATTACTGGAGCATGCCTGCGGAAGTTTGTGAAAAGGGTCGACCAAATGTCGAAAGTTTTTGCCGGTGTGATGAAATGCAAAGGAAGAATAATCCTTTTTAGCAAAGGTGGAATTTGTGGAAGGGCTGTTGAAGGAATGGGATACGATTAGCAACATTGAGGAGATGATAACATTTTTTTGTTTTACTTCGGTGAAATTATTATAATGAGTTTATTTTCTAATGTACTCACTCATGGAGATAAGTCAATTTCTATTTAAGTCTAAGTCTAAGACTAATTAAGAGATAAGTCAATTTTTAAAACTCATGGAGATAAGGTTTCATCCACTTTTTTTTTCTATTTCATTCGCAGATTGAATGTCGTATTTCCGTGCTTTAGAAGACGCTAAATAGCCAGACGTTTTAATGACAGCTGACACTGACTCTATCGCACGTAGACGTTTTAAGCGTGGAGTGAGACGGAAAGCCGCCCGTCGATAGGAACAGACCGGTGTGAGCATCTGACAATACATATTCCTGGTTGGTGGCAAACGGACGTTTAACGAGCCCTCGAATGTACCACAAGGACGGAACCGTAGATGTGAAGCTATTAGCCGACCTTGGGTACATAGCCGACCGTCTTCGGAATCTCGAGCAGAAGTGGGACTTGACCGAGCTGAAAAATCTGCACCGGCGCATCGTACTCAAGTTCGACGATCCACCGGCGAGCGTACTGCGGCTGAGGGAAACACTTGCCCATTCGCCGACCGTACCACCGGGCTCACCGGACCAGCAATACCAGGAAGCAGCAGAGAAGGAGGAGGAGGAGGCGGAGGAGAAGAAGGAGAGGAGCACAGAAGTAGACGCTCAGCAGGTGCCGGTGGTGATCGTTGCCGATGAACCAACGCTCAGTGTGACAGTAGAGGAATGTCCCGTAGCATCTGAAGCGACCTCGTCGAATGCAGCCGCCAACGGTGGTGGGAATGAAAGTACTGAAAGCTACCAAAGGAACAACGTCCAGGATGTTGGTTATGTTGAGGAGCGAGTGCGTAAACTAGACCAGCTAGAGGACTTGGTTATTGCCTTCTATCACACCTGTGGGCGTCGCAATTCCGGCTGTGCGTCGGCCGAGCAGACGCGGATTGAAAGGGGCCGAGACGGTGCCGAGTGCCGGGCGCGAACGAAACGTACCAAAAAGAAGGCGCAGCAGTCGGGTGGGAAAGCAAGCGACGGAGTGGATTTGACCTTGCCAGCGGATCCAGATCAGCAGCACAAGCGGCAGCCCGATCCGGATCGTACTATGAACCAAGGCACCGACCCGGATCAGGATCGGGATCTTCTTGCGCGCGCCGCAGCAGCACCGTCAGCATCATCCGACACAAACCCCAGCACCAGCAGTGGCGTCCCTACGAGTGACGGTCGGCAACCACCGCAACCGTTACGCTCGATCCACACCGACACCGACGCACCGGGCAGTCTCGATCGGGAACCGTCGACGGTCGACGACGAGGAGGACACGGTAACGCTGACGGCGGAAACGAGCAGCGAATGCTGCAGCCAGCAAACGGTGGTAGCAGTGGCGGAGGAGGACGGTCCAGCGCCCGAAACGGTTGCGTCGGGCAGTGACACAAGCACCGACGACGAGCACGACGGTACGACCGGTTCCGACGCGGACGCAAACGATGAAGCGGAAGAACCGGGTGACACGGGCACCAGGCGCAGCACCTTGCTAGGGCAGCCGGGCTCGACACCTTCGTCTCGCCGGTGTTCGCTCGGTGGGGAGTTTGAGACAGAACAGAACCGGCGCCTCCGCCGTCGGCTGTCCGAGCTGACGAATAACTTCTGCACGCCCAAGCAGTTCCAGCAGCTGTGCGACAATTTGGACAGCATCACCGATAACGATCTGAAGCTGCTGGTGCGGGAGCTAAAGCGAAAGATCGAATTTGCCGAAAGGATGAACTGGCTGTGTAAGTAGAATTGATTGCGTTGTTTCGTTAACGACTTGCTTCATTCTTTTAGGGTCTGCCTGTTGGCCACCAAGTTTGAACGGATAATCTTCTTAAATAGTTTGGGTCTTTAGGAGGAAGAGAAGGCATTGGGAGAGTGCAGATACACTAGAAGCGCTTGATGAACAGCTAGGCTAACGAGCTTAACGAAGCACGGTGATCCGTGATACACGCGCTAATTACCCGTTTGACCTATTTCATTGAAATCCGATATCTATACTACATCCCCTTATCAGTTTAATTCATGTTGGGCGTGTGTGCTGCTGCCTAGGCCGAGCGAGCTTAATGCGTATGACGGGGGATCAAGCGGGATAAGCAATCAGCCATCGTACCAATTTGAGGGCAACGAATAGGTAATTTGTGTTTTTATGGGCAATCATACGTGAAGCTGTCGCTTCAGGTTACGGCATCCTAAGCACACACCGTGCGTAATGAACCTCACGTTGAGGTAGGGAAGTTCTACCTGCAAATAACCGACTGGTGTATACTCCAAAAGCACCCTCATAATCCGTCCGGAAAAAAGTTCGTAGCAGCTTAAGCCCATGACGTTAAGAGGCGCTTCCAAATTTTACTTTCAACTTGAGTACCCATGTTTCGCATACGCCGCATCTATAGGTTGCTAAAAATTTTAGGAGCCAATTTAACGACACAATCCAACGTTTCATTTGCGACAGCAAAGGAATGCCCCAAAGCAAAACGGTGGAATGGCGACGGTCGTCGCGCAAAACAGAAGCTCGTAAACAGTGGCATAAAGTTGATATCCTTATGTGCGCTACTCGATTTTCCCGAAGGAAAGGTGAAGGTGGGAGAGAGATTGGCACGAAAATTACTAACTCCAGACCCGTTTCGGATTGTCCCATCGTGCGTAAGAAATCGACCCAAAGATCTGTTGCATTTTTCTTGTTTTTCGTTTGTATCGAAAAAGTTAAATCCAGAGCTCGAAATCAAATAAAATTACTTTATTGCTTGTACCGCAATTTCATGCATCGGTCAGTTATGATGGTGAGTGGTGGTAGAGAAGCACTCCAAAGCCAAATAATGCCCGCAACTTAATTTTCTCACCAATTTTCCAATAGTGAGCCATCGAAAACCGATTAGATCGACCATTTTTGAGTTCCATTAGGTTCCATTGCTTTTTTAAAAGGTTCCAAGTTTTGTTACGTCTTTGTTTCGCGCTTAGACTAAAGGCTATGTCGTGTTTTTGAGTTGGTTAGAAAGTGGTGTTACATATTATATATATTCTTCATAAGTAATGGATAAATTATTCTCTAACTTCGGTGTATTCTTGCTTCTAAGGGTAGTCTCTAAGGGGGCAGATTTCTTAGGTAGTCCTCGCTGTGCCTATTGAAATCGAGTGGAGAGGTGCAAGATTTGTTTAAAGTTTTATAAGTATGACCATTCAAGAACTTTGCATTTTGATAGAGGTAAAAAAATCTCCAAAGCTCTGTTGTAGATTAAATTGGCTTTAAATCGATCGATTAGCTCAAGATAAAAAAATAAATAAGAAGTAAACCCACGGATCCATCCGTCCTATCCACGCATAGCAAATGTACACCAATTTCACGTAGCATTGCAATCAATCTTCCCTAACAGAAGATGCTGTAAGCAGCTCCGACCTTACCATGAACTCCAATGATCCTTTCGACAACGACCGACCTGTCCTCCCCGGTGAACTTCACCAACAAAGTATGGCGCTCGGCGTGCATATAAATCCTTCTTTTGAACAAAAAACAGGCCTCTCCGGACAGCCCACCCGAATTGCGATCGGTATCGTCGTTCGGAATTGTTGTAAAAGGATAATTGGAAGCAAACGCTAACGGGGTTACATTTCATCCACTTTTATCAGGCGCACTCCCTTTCGTCTCGTCTCGCCGTGCCGCTTCCACAATGGAAAATGTTGGCTGCCGAGAAACGATCATCCTTCTTAAGTTGGACGAGGAGCGAAGCGGCGGTTCGCCTCGGTCCCATTGAAGATTGATGGTTTGACAGTTGAAAATGGTAGATAACGTTTGCAAACAGTGAACTGAAGAAACATCCCGAGTGATAAAGAAAGGTGTCCGAACGGAAAGGTACGCAACCGAACTGCAAGGGACGTTCGTCGGTATCAAGCGTGCTCCGCAACAACATTGCCACGGAATAAATGGATGGCCACAGCCCGGCTTCATTGACGTAATGGATGTCGAATAAGGAGTGAAGAAACGGGAGACGGGTAAAAAATACGATATTCCCTTTCGCTCGACGCGTCATTTCTCCCATTTTTCTTTGGAAAGGTGGAAAATATATCAAGCGCACGGCTGCAAACACATCCAGCCATTCAAATGGAGTAGAGGTCGCTTCAGAGGACTCCGCTAACCAGCTAATGATCCCGTATCATAATGGACCGTTGCTTTAAGTTATTGTACCTGTTTCACCTCATTAAAATCTATTTGTTTTTCCTGTCGGTTCCGCGGTCCCCTATGGACTGGGCACTGCCGTGCATTTTAGGCCTTTCTGGCCTAGCTGGCCTTCATTAAATTGTGTGCGCCACGGAATGACGGCGAAGGCGTATCAATCATCTTCTCCGGTTTCGCCAGCATCACCGATAATCATGATCCTGTTGCGAAATGGGATTCGATCATTTTCCCTCATCAATTATGTCATTATGATGGTGCGTTTACAACTTAATCTCGGACGGTAGCAGGAAAATGAAGGCGTATAGGCCTTTGTTGTACGAAACAGGGATAAGGATAAACGTTTCGGTTTGTTTTGGCGATTAAGGGGAATAAGCGCATTTTGTATATGCTGTAATTATGTGTGTGGTTTATATAGATTTCTTATTTACTACAGCAATTATTTGGGTAAGGCCATGTTCGACTTGTAATAACTTCTTCGCATAACAGAAACAGAAGTATAATATGGAAATTAATGTTTTTTTTGACTTTTTGATTTTAATATAAAATAAAACCTAGGGAATAAAAAAAAACATTTTCATACATTTTGTCACTGGGTGTTCTCATGCTTCAATCGATCAATTTAAGCAACACAGCCTTTTTGTGCTAAAATAAATGCTCTACGTCATGATTAATTTTTTACCCAATCCCACACATTCCCAGCACTCTTCAAACAACTGCAAACATTTATATGAAAGTTCATATGACCCCGAAACCAGACCAGTTGGTATTTATATAGGAAGGAATTTGATGCATTAAATTTTTAAAAACTTCTTGTTTTTACCCTCGCCCTATAAAATGTGCTCCATCCTGCCCACCGTATTGGATCCACCTTGCTGTGCAGTGAACCGAAATGTCCATGCTGGAATTTGCCTTTTGTGTATGTGCGTTTGTTTATCATGTTTTTTTTGCACTCCGTTGTCCTAACGAATAAAACTGAGCCATCGGCGGGCCAGATTTGTATTCTCCAGGTTTATTTTCGCAATCCTTCGCAGGACGAAACTATTGATCGATCGGTTCCGGCGAGATGAAATGTGTGGCATGGCAACGGATTCGGCCCCTTTTTATTTGGACCATTGTTGTGAGCCCATTCGCTATCCTTGCTCCGACCTATCGATGGGATAGTGCAATCGAACCGTGCCCAGCACATTCCAATTTTATGACCTCTCTCCCTCTCTCTCTCTCTCTCTCTCTGTTTATACCTCTCTCTCTCCTTCTCGAAAACGCCCGACCGAAATGGGAAGGAATTTGCACAGAGTTTTGGGTTTTTATATCACGCTTCGATCGCAACGTATCAGTTTTCAGCTTCCATTGTTTCATTTTTGTTCACTTTCCTCATAGAATTTGACAGGACACGTGACACGATAGTGTGTTACGATCAAGTCATTCAGTCCGGCAGTACCAGCATCCTCTGGGGAATATTGGTGTAGCATGAGAAATTGTATTGGTTTTGTCCGGCACGGTCGTATGTTATTGTGTACGGTTCTTTGCAAGCGAAGCAATTCGGACCGGCATCAATATTCAATCATTGTGTGTGCGCACATGAAATGTGTATAGTGATGAACCAACGGCAGCAGCAACAGCTCATTCATTCTGACCATAGACCGTAACATCTAAAGCTTGATGAAGTTCGCCACGTTCGTTTGGTAAAGCGTCTTCCTGGTGGTGCACCCCACGCGCAGCTAGCAAACAATGAATAGCGTATCCCTTTTGTATGTTAGTGGATGCCTCTTGGATCCCAGGCCTCTCCGCACGTCGAAAGGTTGATCTGCAATACCTGCGTCACTAGTAGAGGTGTACAAAGTATTGAGGAAAGATTGAAGAAAAAGGACGAGTTTGGAAAAGTTCATAAAAAGATTCATTGGTCTGCTGGAAAAAATGAAAAGGTGTACATGGCTATTGAGATGGCTCTGGCTGGAAAAGTCTTCCAATGCCGTTTGCGCTGTAGGATAGAGTAATCAATTTTCCAGCAAAGTCATTGTAAATGAACGTTCTTTGCTGAAGAAAGAAATGTTTGACTGTACAGTACAACCATTCATCAAACAATACAGCACAACTCGACACTATCACAATTCCTGTTTAGTGAGCTGTTGTGGCTTGTATAACGACAAAGATTCTATAATGTTACGTTGGTAAACCCATTTTTAGATAGACTATGGAACGTCTGTTGCCCACGTTGCAGCTTGTTTTGCTCGGCATATCTTCTAACGGACGTCGAAATTAATTTTCATGCTAAACCCATTTCCACAAACGCGAAGAAGGTTCTGATAAAAGCCGCCACGGCAAAAGAAAGGAAAAGAACAGGATCAGAAAAGCATTTCCAACGGCGTATGGTGATGCTTCACTGCAACCTTTTTAATATTTTACTTCATTTCCATCCCACCTCTTAGTTGGACCCGTTCCTGCAATGTTTCTCTTTTTCATCCTTCCACCTATTTTTCATCAAACTGCTAGAAACTGACTCAACGTTCCGCCTTTTCCCTCCGTTTCAGGTCTATCGAGCAGACCGCGCGGTCCACCGCATCGGAAAACTAGCCTACCAAAGCATACGGACGTGAAGAAGCGTTTCCTGGAGACGTGCGACAGGACGCTGTCGGACGAGGTGAAGGCGGCCCTGCGGCTGCCAGCATTCGATTCCTACGAATGGGAAGACTGGGACGTGATCCACCTGATGCAGACGATGTTTGTCGAGCTGAATCTGCTGGAGAAGTTCAACATACCGATCGAGACGCTGCGCGAGTGGCTGTACGAGGTGTACAAGCACTACAACGACGTGCCGTTTCACAACTATCGCCACTGCTTCTGTGTCGCCCAGATGGTAAGAGCACGCTTTGGCCCACGCACAGCTAGCGCAAATTGCAGCTCGTCGAAGCGTGAAGCGATTCCAGGGGGAAAAAACTACCCCTGTATCGTAACTGAAGCTCCCTATCGTATCATTATGCATTTCGTGGAAGGTGTCCAGACCGTGCTATTGCAATAATCCGTTTTTCGCGATAGTGAACAGCTAGGGTAAGGGAATGGGATTTCGACAGCAGTTGATGGTGCACATTCAGGAAGCGGCAAATTGATGGGGGATTATGTTTCACGCCCCAGTAATCGGGTATTGCAGGGTGGGACAGGCTTCTTACCTTACCTTAAGCTTCGTGATTAGGTTAGAAGCTCCGGCACACAGTGTGGTTTGCGAAGTTAACTTGAGCATGTGACATAATTAACTTGCTGGATTGAGTGGCTGATTGGAGTGCGTGTTTGGTATCACGCTCCGTCCAAGCGGTGACACTATTTTTGGATAATCCTCCGGGCGTGAGGTAACGTTTTATCGGTAAATTGATCAATTATATGTTATCCTACGACAAAGGAAATCAAACGAAATCCCGCTTTGGCTAAATGTTCTTATGTACTTTAAGTGCCTTTAAATGATATAGTAGAATTTGCTTAAAGTAATTCAAAGAAATACCGAACAAAAATACCCTTTTCTGCTATGCAACTCATCCACGCTGATGCAGGAACACACGAGACACTGCAACACCGGAGAACGCCACTTATTTGCTACACCGTCAGAACGGTAGCAGGGAAAGGGAAGCATTACTGCTGCCGGTGTGCCATTAAAGCGTTGCGCTTTTCCAGCATAGCGAACTAATAATTGCATACCATCTAACCGGGGAAAGATTATCGTCCTTGTCCGTACGTCGTGCAGCGGGCTTCTGTCTCGCTACTTGACACTCTACATCTTTGCGAACTTCTCGCGCAACGGAACGGTTCGGGGGACAATCTAATCTGAAAACGATTTTCCCACCCACCCGGTTGCCGTCCGCTGGCTCAGTCCCCGACACACTTCTCTCATGCATTTCCTGCAAGTATAGGTCACCATTTAATTAGCGTGAAAAGCTGACGGTGTTTGAAAATTTGAAACGACGTCAGAGTTTTCTGAGCTGCTCCTACTGATTCGCTTGCTAGGACCCGGTTGTCTGAGTGCTAGCATGCATTATGCACAACCACCACCACGTCACCAGTGGTTACGCCGTACCCAACAGCAAGGGCCGGATGATGATGTAGGGCCGAGCATAACAATGGGAAAAATGACATCCATCAGTTTCACTTGATCGCTCAATCCATCACAGACCATCGTCAGTTATATGGGAGCACGATCATAGCGATGATGACGTTGAGGGTTTTTTTTCTTCTTTTCTAGCACATTCGTGTTGCGTTTTAGGAGGAGCAGGTGCGAGCTTCTGATTTTGCTAAAGAGTGAGTAGTTTTGTATTCGCGTCAGCGACACTGTCGAAGCGTGATGAATAGACATAAATACATTGCTATCCTTTCATCGCACACGGCCCGTACGTATATGGATCGGGAGAGCTGAAAAACACTCATGCTCATGGGTTTGCTGTAACATTTACACATAATCGTCTTTGGAGCGAAATAGAAAAGAAAGAACTCTTCACGTATTGTACAAATGCATTGAGTATGGTTTTATTATAAATTCATTTCCTCGATGTGTTGCACAGTTCCTACACAACATTGGTCCACGTGTCGGTACGGTGCATAGATACGGTCCCGTCCTGCAAAGGTATCCTACTACACTAGGCACTTCCATAACTGAATTCCAATGAACACAATGCAGCAAGCTGTAGTATTGTCCTCATGCCCCCCCCCCCCTCCCATCAAATCGTGTTTAAGTTTTGATGCGCCCGGAATGGGTATACCTCTGAGTGCACAGCACTAAAAGAACAGGCATCAGTGTCGCTCCTAAAGAATACTAAGCGAACCTTCCAGTCTAATGCACAACAGCACATGATTTGCATCCGCTTTCATCATCAGTGATGCTGGATCTGTGTATCGCATTAGAACGACTTTGCATCTCAACATTGCGTCACACATTCACGATTGCTCCGGAGTCCGGACACATCCGCACCGTTGCTCAACCGGTAGGAAAATCGACTTTGATTAATGTTCGCGATGGTACGAGAGATTACATCATTACCGGTGTGTACCGGCCAACCCTGCAGTCCGGTGAAATATTACAGCCGTGGTACGACTAAATCATGCCCACTAATTGTAGCATGGGCCACTGGATCCGGCATCCGTTCGTGGCGTAGTGCAAACATATGTCGTGCATTACATGCAATTTATAGGTGACATTACGCATGACATTACGCTGACTAGGGGACGAGGGACACTTGGCTGCGTTCATCTGGATTGTATGCATTGTGGGTTTTGAAAATGACAGTATTTCATAGGATACGGATTGTGGAACCCATTATTTAGGCTGTTGGTTCTGTTTCGATGCCAGTGCAATACATCAACCATATCTACATCCTAGTAATTCCGCCAAGTCTCACTGAAGCTTGATGATTTCTTCGAACGCACTGTAGAAGGCACTCAAAGGACGTTCAATTGCACGATATTTTTTATTTTTCTAATGTCGTTTTTACACATGGCCAGTGTTATCAACACAATTATCTACACATCTGCTGGGACAGCCTCGTCCGATTGGTCGTCCGTCTCCTCCTTGCTGTAGCCTCCTTCATTCACCGGCTCACTGACGCACGAATTCTCCCATGCATCGGAAGCTTCTGCCTCGCCCGTGTTTAGATCGGTTGTCACTTCCAGCCCTCCATGCGCCTCCTCTGCAAGACGCCTCAAGTAGGCCATTTCACTCCAAGACAGTGGCCCAATTCCTAGACGCTGCTCAAAGTATGGAACGGCCGGTTGAACTGTGTGGAAGAAAGAGAAATTTTACCCATTCTTCAAAGCTGTAGCCCTGGAACTCTTGTGTACAGACACAGTCACACACACACACCTGACGAAACGGTTGGCAGTAGCAGCAGTAGTGTGGTCGCACTGACTATCACTAGCAAAACTAAGTTCAAATTTCGCGTCATTCTGTTTCGACCTGTGGGTTCGATTACTCTGAAGCTTCTGCCGAGAATTGGTCTGCTCGTTGCCACTTTTATATTCCTTGTGGGTTATCGACAGTCGAAGATGTTGAGGATGACTCCCACTGGACTGTCCGGGAACCATATCGCGATTATCATTTCCGGTGATTGTGAGCAGAAAATTGACCTACGGAGCGTTTCGTGCCCATTTCCCAAAGTAATCAAGCCGCGAGCGTATCAATTGCTCATTTGGGATCGGAATACTTGCTGTGGCTATTAGCAGGGGCTGTGTCCAGAGAACTTCTTCGTTTTTCGCTACAGCATCACATGATATTTTGTTCGTGAAAAGCAATTTTACTGACTGATTCATTCTCATTGAGCTTTGGTTGTGTTTTTCTCCCTCTTCTCACCACTTGCAGATGTACGCGATTGCCTGGCACACAAACCTGGTGCAGCGGTTAGGCGAGCTGGAGGTGTTGGTCCTGCTAGTGTCCTGCATATGTCACGATTTGGACCATCCCGGTTACAACAACATCTATCAGATAAACGCCCGAACCGAGCTGGCGCTAAGGTAGGTAGGGCTGTGGACAAGCGTTATCAACCGGCTTGATACGAGCGTGCTGACGCAGAGGTTAAATACATCGTTCCTGGTACAAACAAGAAATCATCGGGAACTTCACGCTGCCAGCGGGCTAACGATCATCCAATTTGCCAACGAGATTGTTCAGAAAAGGGCTTTCAATGGAGCTAATTAGCCGGCGCCACCAAGACCACACTCACCACACACGTGCCTTCCTGGGGCTCCCGGTTCCTCTCTCGCTCATGTTTGATACTTGATCAGCGGGTGTCAATGAGCGGACAAACCCGTGGCCCACGTACCGGTCTCGCCAGTGCTGGCGTCAATCATCGTGTCAAAATGTACCGCTCGGTCCGAATTGCGTTAAGATGACAACCTAATTTACGGGCACGTATGCTTACCTACCGCACACAAACACGTGCAGCACCGAGGCCCGAAAGTTTTCATCCCTTTGCTTGTTTGGTTGAGAATTGCAAACATTCACGCTTGGCAGCCCCGTTCTACATTGGGCTAGTAGAAAACACAGTTTTGTGCTGAAGCTTGAAAGTTTCTGCACCAAAGTTCTCCTTTTCGGAACTGCAAAGGGTGGAAAAGTGCGTGTGTACAAGAGTCTACCTTAAATACTTTTAAAACCGTTCAACATGCTCCACCCGCTGGTCAGCTAGAAATGGGAAATACTTTCGACAAGTACTTTCCGCGGTCAAAAGTTTGTTTTTCGCCGCGCAAACAAGATCTCCTCCCCCCCCCCTCCCGTCTGGTGTGCTTAACAACGTGGAAAGAAAATCAACCAAAACACGATGGTGCGGTCTACGTAAGGTAGGGCTTCAGATTATGTTGAAAATTTTAGGAACTCTCTTCCATTAGCTAATGAAGATCGGCCAGGCTGGACTGCTGAAATGGTTATCCGTTCGAATAAACTCCGTTTCCCGCATTTGCTTCGGGATTCTTTCAAATTTCAGGCATCGATTTATGAGCGGCAGCTTCAGAAATTAGCTACCAGTAGGCTGCCGGGGATGGGATACGCTATGGCCCATGGGATTCTTATCGATGAGAAACATCAAACGGAATCATTTCTCCGGGATGAATGGTGAAGTACATCAAAATCAGAACCGGTCTTTCTATTTGATGCTTAATGAATAATGTACCGATGGTTTAACATTTCTTTAGTACATTGAATGGAATGATTGCTAGTAGCTCACTCTCGAAGCCCTGTGAAATTAAAGCTGTTGATTTTATACTTTAAATAATAGAATATCGTCATATATGTAATTACCAAAAATCAATAATATCTACTCTAAATATATTCTAATGTTATACGGTTCTGAAGTCGGAAACTAAACTAAATCGATTGTCTGTCGAATAGGTTGAACAGAAATAGCGATCAATGTATCACCCACTGTATTTGAGAGATAAGTTAAACTACCAACATGCTAGGAAGGAAAACAATGGCCATGGAAAATATCAACCCAAACCAAACCATAACTGCATGCTGCAACGAATTACCTCACAAGCTCGTGGAGGATTTGGTCGACCGGTGTTGATTTGTTTAACCACCGTATCAAAATTTTATTGGAAAAAAACCATGGCAAACCATCCCGATGGTACCAAAATCTCGTGTGTGTGTGTCTCCTCCAACAGAACAAACGTACAGGAGGTGAGTTTGTTGACTTGCACACAAATTGATTGAACCATTTGTTTGTCCAATTGAAGCGCTACGCTCCGATGCTCTTTGTCAGTGTGCCGGTACAAAATCCTATGCGGTCGGGAGCTGCACATCGATGGCAGCAGTGTACGGCAGGCTTCCAGATCGTTGAGCTATGATTTTTCCTTTTTTCCGCTTTACCACCACCCCGGCCGGCCTGGGGATGGTAGGAATCGATGGTGCTGGATGCTACGAGATGATATGGATATGGATCCTATCAATAAAACTCCCTCTTCGGCTGGTAGAAAAGTACCGTGCTGTAGCAAAGCGAAATAGCCAGATTGGTTTGACGCTGGAATGGTTTTAAATTTATTCTTGTTTGACTTTTCATTTTTTGTCGAATGTATAACTAACTCACTGTCATTCCGTCCCCGTAGGTACAATGATATTTCACCGCTGGAAAACCATCACTGCTCGATCGCGTTTCGGTTGCTGGAGCACCCGGAATGCAACATATTCCGCAACATGAGCAAGGAGATGTACAAGTAAGTATATCACATCGTTCTGTATGGGAATGTATCGGAACTGCGCGTTGGTTTCTGACAGAAGTTGGTCGATTTGTCATCTAATGTAGCGGCTCAGAGCATAGCGGCATAATCAATGAATTCATCATCCTGTTGAGTAGGATTCGCTGAAAAGGAAACTTAATTCCGATCTAATTGACGGTAACCGCCAGTGCACTTGGCGGGGTCAATACGGGCAAAAGGGGACGATTCGTCCAACAACCTGTTGCGCGCTCGTCTTTGTGCAGGTTTTGTTCCTGCACGCAAATGCACCGAGAAGATGCCGACCAACGCGTCTAATTGGTATGCCAGCTAATGATGATTAATGTATGGCGTCTACGCAGCAGCAGCCACACGTTGTTCCACCTGGCATCGTCATAAGCCGCTAGGCGCTAGCGCAACCGGATCTACGCTTTCGACGCGCGTTGTAGAGTGGTGCCCCCGGGAACGGTGTAATTGAAAGTGAGATTGAACTTAAGCCAGCAGCGATCGACAGACACCTCTCCAGCCAAGTGTATGGCCACGAGTCGCTCATTAACGTGTTGGTAGAGTGGAGTGGAGAGTAGCTCCGAGAACTCGGCGCTATCAAGGTGCCAATAATTGTGCTTCGCTTACCGCACCCTGAAGGGGCTGCTGCTGCCGGTTGTAAATCGTTTCCAATCGGGGATGTAAATGGCGCCAATGCGACGATTTACCGGGTGGAGAAATCGGTGCCGGCTGTTCACGTGTGCTGTGGAGTAATTTTCGTTTCAACTGCGCCCTCGTGACGAGGGACTGTTTAGTTGTTCTTCCTTTCCGATTCCTTCCACAAAAAACGTCTCCATAGCGCATATCTCTCTCTCTCTCTCTCTCTCTCTCTCTCTCTCTCTCTCTCTCTCTCTCTTCTGGTTATCGTGCTAATTTCGCATATTTTTTCCCTACCATTTGCACAGGGATGTACGCGAGGGAATTATCCGGTGCATATTGGCCACCGATATGGCCCGACATAACGAAATCCTCACCCAATTTCAAGAGGCTACACCCGAATTCGACTACAGCAACAAGGTTCACACGAATTTGGTGAGTGTGGTTGGCGTGTGGTGGATGTGGAGCGGTGCTGTTATCTGCATCCTGGTTCACCATTTCCCGATTTTCTTCCCTTTCTAGCTCTGCATGGTACTGATCAAAGTGGCTGACATTTCGAACGAAGCGCGACCGATGGATGTGGCGGAACCGTGGGTCGATCGGTTGCTGCAAGAATTCTTTGCCCAAAGTGCGGCGGAAAAATCCGAGGGTCTGCCAGTGACACCGTTTATGGACCCGGACAAGGTTTCGAAACCGGGCAGCCAGGTACGGTTCATCGGGCTAGTGCTGCTGCCACTGTTTGAAGCTCTCGGTGAACTGTTGCCGGAGCTAACGGATCTTATCATCACTCCGGTGAGGGTTGCCCTCGACTATTATCGGTACGTTAACTTGGGGCAAACGTGTTGCCCAACAATTTCTAACTATCTCACATTAACCTTCGTCGTTTATTTTTGTTCTAGACGCCTCAACGACGCAGCAAACAAGACGCGCCGATCAATCGCGGAGGCGGAGGCAGCATCGTCCGAGAGCGGTGGCTCACCGCAGCTGCCCCGTTCACAGTCCGGCATCAGTGTCAAATCCCGACGTAGTATTCCCTCGCAAAAGTCCGCATCTCGTACGTCTGTTGATGAGCCTATTTTAATTGCAGCCGAACTGCACGACCTACCGGAGGGAAGCGAGAGCGGCGACTCCGAGACGGCCACAGAAGTCGACGTAAGTGGGGCCGACGTGGCCAGCTTGTGCGCTCCCCTGTGCGGGGGTGCCGAGATCGATTCACCCGGCGCTAGTTCTAGTGTAGCAATCTATTAAAAACCGCCTGTAGCCAAAATAATTCGGTGCGAAACACACAAAAAACCACAATCCTTTCACAAGTACGCTCCATGTAGAGTAATATGCATCATGTATCAAACAGGAACATTCACTAACTTCGCTTAAAAGGCAATGTGGATCACGCCAAGCAAAATCAGCGATATATAAATTCCTCATGTATTTAAAAATCTAAACTGCAACGTTGCCTCATGCTTGATCTGAGTGCTGCGCGAGCGCTCAAACATTCGTAGAAGTAGTCCGCTCTCAAGAAGTAGAGACAGACGAGTGCTTTCGTTCGTAATAATGATGTTTTTCTTTCTCCCCCTTTTCCCGATGGCCACCAACCACGTGTTCCTTCTTCGATGTCGATTCGACTGTAAAACAACTGCGTGCCGACGATTGCCAATTACTCCGGTAACCGCGTGCTTTATTCGCACAATTCCCTCACGACCTGCCTGCACGTACCGCAACGAAACGAACCGAAACGGATTGGAAAAAAATGCAAAAAATCCCAAATCGATTGCCTAAACCTGCCCCTCCTGCCTGTGATACGCATACTCAACCCAGGTGGCGGAAAAAACGTCCAAGTTTAAGGTGGACACGGAAAGCATCCACCGCAAACAGTCGCACCCGAACTCCCGGAAGGGTAGCCGCGAGAAGCGCCCGTCGATGATCGGTGAATACTACACCACAGGTACGCGCACCCGTGGCTCTCACGGCAACATACAGCATACTAATAATCGCACGTATTTTGGTTCGAATCGCGCCATCAGTCTAGACCAGTACAGTAACAACCGGCGCATGTCCGACGGCGTTCCGATACAGACGGTCCACTCGGACAACAGTGTGCTGTATTACCATCACCAGCGGCAGCACCGCAGCCTCGACCATGACACAATGTGCTCGTCGTCGGACAAGAGCAACAGTCTCAACAGCACGCACGACCAGCAGCCGTCGGTGCCGGCGGTGGGTGATTCGGCAGGCGTCAATCTGCACGTACCACCGCCACCACCACCGACGACGGGGAAGCAACGGTTGGGCAAACTGTTCGGTAGTGGCAGTGCGGCCACGGCATCGGCCGTAGCAAACCTGAAGAACAATAACAACGGCCATGGTGCTAACGGATCCGCATCGACCAGCGGTGGTGGTGGTGGTGCCGGGAAGCACTTTAGTCGCATGTTGAGCTTCAATCAGCAACAAAAACTGGACAAGCTGCGCAACAACAACAACAGTCAGAGCAAAAATAACAATAACAACAATGGCGGGGGTGGCGCCGGAAGCAGCATTGGCAACAGTAACAATAACAATAATAATAACAATAACAATAGCATTAGCAACAATAAGAACACGCCGGCCAGCGGTAGTAGTAGTAGTGGTAGAGAAGGTGGTGGTGCGGCCAACTGCCACATGAAACATCTGGACGGGCGTGAGGGAGGAACGCATCTGGCGGCCCGGATGGCGGCACGCGAAGCTGGTGACGGTGGAAACGATGGGACCATTTCCGGGAGTGTCGGTTGCGGCAGCGGTAATCAGGACGACGGAGGCGATGGTGCAAAGGGTGGCAATGGTAATGGCAGCAGTAGCAACGGTACGGCGGGTCGAATAGGGACCACTTCATCTACGTCTACCGGTTCGAAATCATTCCTATCCCGACTGCGCCAGCTGACCGGGCGGTTGAGCTTCAACTTTGACTCGCGGGAATCGAAAAAGTTGCAGCTGCTGACAGGGAATGCCCCGGAGCGGATGAAAGGCGGAACGACAGTGCCGACCAAGCGGGACCACCAGCAACACCGACTGGAAAAGTCGCGCACGGTCGACGTGGGAGATTTGGCACCGGTAGCGATCTGCGGTGGCAGCACTATGTCCGGTCAACAGCCGCCAGCAAGTGTTAGTAGCGCGATGGCCCTTCATCACCAGCATCAGCTGCAGCATGGTGGTGGACTCGTCCCTGGTGAGTCGTTCTACGGTGGAGGACCGCCGGTCGTAATGAACCAGCCGAAGTCAATCTCGCCCATCCTCATGCAGCACCGCCACAGTGAGGTGCTTGGTTTAGGTGGTGCAGCAGGAGCGGCGGCTCGCAGCCGTGCCTACAGCCTGGACGTCCCGATCGGTGGTCGGCACTGTTGCCGTAGTCTCAGCGGCAGCACGACCGGTGGTGGGGCAGGTTCGAGCTGCGGTGGTAGCCACAAAAGTCTCACCTTTTCGCTCAACAATCGCTCCCTGACGGAGGACAACGATGGTGGCAGTTTGGCGCTCGTGTCCAGTGACCGGAAGTCGGGCGTTGGGCCGCTTCGTAACAACTCGCTGTTGCTGCTTGCAGACGATCCGTCCTCTTCGTCGGCGGTTGCCATCACCGGTGCGGGTGGCGGTGGCGCTGAAAGTACGGTGCCACCGAGCGAAACCATATGACATCAGCAGCAGGTTCAGCAACAGCAGCAACAACATCTGCTTCACCACACCAACTCGTCATACGAACCGTCGCTGCAGGGCATCCTGCTTACCTCGACCTCGCTGCAGGTCGACTCACCACAGTCGCAGCATCTCGCCGGGGCAGTCCGAACCTCGATAGATTCGGAGCGCAGGGCACCGTTCGCCGAGTCGGAATCGATCTCGTCCAAGCACACGTCCGCCCTGGTGAGCTACTGGATCTGTTTGACCGAGCGGATGAGTTCACTAATCTGCAAGTGCTGTGAGCGTACGCTACCGCCGGCGGAAAGCGTCTAGTGTCTACCAACGACGGCGGGGCTGGTGATTAGCTGTGCCGTGGCGGAGGACGTCTACGGTGGGTCGTTTTAATTTTGCCAGCGAATGTGTGCGAG
This sequence comes from Anopheles epiroticus, assembly GCA_000349105.1. Taxonomy (NCBI): domain Eukaryota; kingdom Metazoa; phylum Arthropoda; class Insecta; order Diptera; family Culicidae; genus Anopheles; species Anopheles epiroticus. Next base: position 124,166 of record KB671247.1, on the reverse strand, counting down.
AGGGTGCAAGAATGTTGTTTTTAATCTTGTTATCGGTTTAAGCATTAGCAAACTATCTTTACACCATCGACGTGTCATTACTTTGTTTTTGATATTTTTTTGTTAAGCCCTTATCTCGATTGTATCCTAAGTTGTATGAAACATGAAATTTTAACCAAGTTGACTTATAATTTTCTAACCCGCGAGCTTAATTCAGCCACACAATGTTGAACACGCAGATTGGTAGAAATGTTTAGGAAAGATTAGTTTTTAGTACGTGAAAAACAAAACATGCCAAAACATAGGAAAAATATATATTTAAAAGAGAAAACTCGAACGTATAGAAATTGTTGAAACATGGCGTTAGAAGGTTAGAGGAAAGAACAAAAGCAAAACACTGAACTGATTGTTAGCTCTTTGGGAAGTGCAAATGCACTTGTTTGTGAGTGTGCGTGTGTGTGTGTGTGTAGGTGATGAAAAACTTCTCAAACTCCTCTACTCTACCAAACAAAACTCTATCTATTTAACCAGAGGACGGGATGAAAAAAATAAACCTCCAAGAAACAGCTAATCTGCTATAGAAAACATATCACTAAATGTACCATTTCGGAAACGAACCAACAGATTCGGTACTTCACACATTTTTCTACCGCGATCAATCCATACTCTTTGACAGTCTTTTTCTACCGAACGCAATTTTACACAAACATACAATTACGGAAGGAAACAACTGATAGTTGTTTGATGAATCGCAAACATGTTTTAGGGAAGGTAATGTGTAGTATAGTGAAGCCAAATTTACTTGTTAAATACCACACTATGATGCTCTATTAGCTCCCCATGAGTGGTGGATTAACAATCAACTCCAAGCTGGAGGACGGCCCCAGAAAGTGGACACATTTGGCAAGCGCATAAAAAGAGGGAAAGGAGAACATTTTCTTCAAACGTTAGTTTTGCATGCTATGCCGTTTAAATTCAAGGAAAAATCGATTTACTTAGACATATTCACACGCGCCTTCAGTAGCTTCGGAAGAACTTAATCTCTCATTGCCTAAATGCTCGCGCTCCAAAGACGAGTCACTTTCACAATCTTCGAGAAATCTATACGAATAACTATGCGAACTTAATTTATCGTACCGTTCAACCTTGTCCTGTACTACTGTGCTGCTTCTGCAGCAGCAAGTTGAGATGCATTTTGTACAAAAGAATTGAGGGCATCTGTAAGAGCAGGAAGAAGAACCAAAACTAATAGTAGCAGTGAACAAGAAACCAGGGTAACCAATAGCACGGCAGAAAGCACATAGTAAGGAATAAACCAACAAACATAATCATAGATACACAGCAGCACAAAGGCAACACACAACACAAACGCGTTATAAACGTGAAAACAGAGTAATTAGCAAATAAATATATATTGCGCGTGTAGAGTACGACAGCTAGATATTTGATATTATTAGAACTGACTAACAATCATGTTGCAGGCGACATTATAAATAATAAACTGACAAACCCAAACTGTCTACTCCATGCTTATTTGTCTAATGAAAGTGTTACTGTATATGTACGTGTCCCGTATATCGTAGGGAAAAAAGGAACAAATTAACGTTGTAAAGAAAAATGAAAGCAAAACGAAACAGTTACAGACCCAATAGTGTGTTCGCCTACCTTGGCTCTTTGCCGAGTGTTAGTGAAACGGTTATTACGGTAGTATTTAGGCACAAAACGATTTGTTGTTTATCTAGTTATCATGAAAAGCAAAAACGATAGGGAATGCGGTGCAACATGTAGAATAAAATAAATTAAACAAAGAGCTGTTAAATGAAGAGAAGTATAAAAGGAGAAAATTGAAACAGAAATATTATATGAAGAACGAAAACACGAAAATATTTTAATTGCTCTCTGTATACAATTGCTTTTCATTTTGTCGCATCTTTTTACTCATTCGTTTATTTCTTTCTTTATTCATGTTTGGTTTTTCCTCTCTATAGTATCTTATTTTATTTTTTTTTATCTTTTTTTCTATTCTATTTTGTTTTTTTAACTGTCATTGTGAAACTGGAAAGTAACACAGTTAAACGATGTGGAAGCTAATCGTTTCGAGCATACGAACACTAAAGAGCCTATTTATAAAAACTGTGGCTGTGTGACGTTAGAACGGAAGGTTCCGTACCGTTAAAGCTGTTCCCCCCACCTAGAACTGATGGTCCTCTTCCGTCTTCTCCTTCCATCTCACACAAGGTGCAATTGCAGTACGGCAAGTAGTGAACGAAGAAAAAGAGCTCGAATACCACACATAAAATGCAGGAAATGGATATTAAAGCAAAGTAAAACGGTTAGTTGAACGGAAAATGTTGAACGAAAAAATAACAAAGAAAGGTTATGCAGCTACCAAACGGTAATCATAAAATACACTCGAAAGTATGTTTCGTCTAACTTTCCTAACGATATTGAAATGAAGCAACAAAAAAATATCCGGATACACAAATACCGAAACAGGATAAACGATAACAATCAATCATTTTGCCGTAATAATCTAAAAGCGTTCACCTCTTCACTCTCTTCACTTTTCTACCGCACTCAGTCAGTGTACCGTAGACAGCCATCACCATTTTATCGGCAGAAAAGGTCCACAGGTGGGTTGCTGAATGCGTAATGCGCTCGTTCCGTGGTGTGTAGTTTAGGATCTCAAAAATGTCAAATTAGTGTACGTCAAATTGAACGCAGTTTTCCTCCGCAGTGTTGTTGTTACCGCAAGTCTGATGCTTCCAATCCTAGTAGGCGTATAGTGAAGGCCATGTGCCTACCTGGTGCAGTAGGTACTGTTTTAGCACTGGAGAAAGAAGAGAAGCGAAATAGACGGAGGATCGTGTAGAATCAAAGGAAGGAATTTTTTGTGGCGTGATATGCGTTGTGCCATTACATGGATAAGAAGGCTAATGTAACCGTGTATGGGTAAGTGTAAGTATTTGGAAAGCAAGAAAAGTGCACTGGCCTGATAGTTTCACTTCCTTTGCAAAGCGTACCATGCGACGTCCTGTACGTGGAAATTTTGGAAAATGGACCAACAGCGAGTGACTGTGCGCGGCTCTATTCAAGGTGTGGTACATTGTTGAGAACAGAAATCTCTACTGATGAATTTAGATCTATCATTGATATTTAGCTGTGAACCGATGTAAATATACCAAAGAGCGGCACAAGCGAGAATCGAACGTACACTACATCAACACTACATTCAATTAGAAAATTTAATGTCATGTAACAATAGCAGCATTCGTATATGTGCATAAATATATGTTTGTGAGTGTATGTTGTATGTTTGTGGCTCTGTGTGTGCGTGTCTGTATTGTTGAGAGCGCCAGCCGGCTCGCGATCATGATAAATCCTCCACGAAAACGCTAGTTCCGTGAACCCGGAGTAGTAATTATAGATTTGGACAAGTATGGCCGATGAACCCTACTTTGCTCATGAGCCAAAACAAACGAAATAAAAAACTTTAAACGATAGTAGAAGCGCGAATTTTCTTTAGGGACATGACACAGGGAAGTAATGTCAGCGTTAGCACGCACGCTCGCGCCTAGGTGCTGATGCCATGGGCTGGGCCCGAGAAAGGAAGTTCGTGCAGGAAGAATCCGTTTCTGTATGTATCGGTGTGCGTTTGTGAGTGTTGTATGTGACCGCACAAGGTGCTTAACGTTGGAAACGAACCAAACCGGAAGTGTTAAGGAAGAGAAACAGACCAGCAACTTGGGACTCTACTGTGTAAAGGCTGTCAGCAGCACACTATCGATTGCTATGGTGATCGCAGGCTACTGTGTAGAGCAGAACAATTAATTCAAGGTTTAGCAAGTACTGGGTGGCCAATCCCCATCTTCTTCCTTCCCATGCAAGGAGCCAAGTGGACCAGTCGGAGGGGCGAAAAGGTGAAGGGAAAAGGAGAGTAGGTAGGAGGGTGCGGGAGGTATACACATATATTACAAGGTACATATATTGCAAAGTATATATATATTCCAAGCGAACGTGCGTGCGTGCATGCATCCCCAAGGTCCACAGGAATGGGGCTCATAACTAGCAAACATACTGAATCTGAACTGGATGGAACACTATCGGGAGAAAATAAAATCTATAGATGTAACAATGCAAAAACCCAACGGTACAAGTGGGATTGTGCGATTTTATCCGAAATATTTATGTATGATATATTCAGAAGTGGATCGCCTAAAACCGAGGAAAGGATGAAGTTGTTCTTATTTCATGTGATCTTACTCCATTAATGTGGATAACGAAGTCCATCTCTTGCCTCATGACTTATGACTAGAGAAGATATAAAACAACTTGGAAAACCATGTTAGGAAAGCTCAGGACATTTACTGATGGCTCAGTTAATTCTCCAGCATATGATGCGATCGTGTTTTACTTAACAGCAAAGAAAACATCAGATTTAAGAGTTTAAATTTATCTCACGTTTCTATATTTTCATCGTTTTGAACATCAGCAGTATCTCTTGATCTCTTCCATTGTGTGTGCCAAATGAGATCAAATCAGTCCACTAATTTTACCTCACCCTGTGCCATCGTTTTCGTTAGCAGCTGGCGTATTTTAATTGGCAGATTCCTGGGTGCAAAAGAGAGCATTGTTTCGTTACAAAAAATATGTTTCCTCCTCTCCCTTTCCGGTGTACTCACTCGTAAATGGATAGCTGGTAGGGTTTAACCGTTTCCGGTACTATCACCTTGCGCTGATTCGTTTTGATCGCTTTCACTACCGTCTCACCGAGCAGGGCAGGTTCGTAGATGGGTAAACGAGTAAGTCCTCTGTGAAATAAAAGAAAAATCTTCTTAAGACCTTCGCGGCCTCAATAGATTCACAGTCAAGTGAAAACTTACGATGACGACTTTAACAATCGGATTGCTTGTCTTCGGGTGTTAAAGGCAAATGGAAACACGGTCGTCGTATGCACGTGGGCTGCCTGGCCTCGAAGGTACAGATCATCTTCGAGTGCATCCATAAAGCCACGCAGCGCAAACTGTGTTGTGGCATACGACTTTGCCCATCCGGTGGCGATGTAACCGGCGATCGAGCTTACCGCTACGATGTGTCCTTTTCGTCGTCGGATCATACTGTCGACGAAGGTTTGTGTGGTCTGACGATGGACAGGGAGGGGATACGTCGCGTTTACTGTTCTACGTTTACTTCACGAACTGGAGAACTACTTACCCAAAAGCTTGACAGTACGTTCACCTCCATGCTGCGTTTGGTGTGCGAAGGCAGCATGTCCAGCGAGAAGCTGGTAGGCAAGATGCCTGCATTATTCACAAGAATATCGACCGGGCCCAGATCTCGCTCAACGTCACGTCCTAGTTGACGCACTGCTTCATAATCCGAAACGTCAACCTGAAAAGAAATAGATTTCCTTTTAATTTATATAGTAAAATGAGCTTTTTTGGATTATCTCTACTAATTTGCAAACTATCCTTTTTAAAGCCATTCAATATCCCATCCCCGCCTGGCGTGTCACCTGGCAAATATAAACAAAGCTCTCCTCGCATTGCACTGCCGTAGCTGCTATCTTCGTTATCTCGAGCGACCTTTGCTCGTCCGGAAATCACCCTACGTATCAAGCTATATCTCATACGCACCTTGTACGCCTCGGCAGACACGTTGTAGCGCCGAAGTTTAGCCACCGTTTCGCGTGCATTCGTTTCGTCCACATCCACCACGGCCACGTTGCATCCTTCCTTGGCCAGAGCGATTGCTATCGCCTGTCCCAATCCATTCGCACCACCCGTCACTAGCGCTGTCTGTCCGGAGATGTTCTTAGGCTTTGGTGTCGCAAACCGTGCAACCAGCGCGTCCCACCAAAATGGAACCGATTCACAGACAAACACTAGCAGATTAAGCAATGTCTCGATCAACTCTCTGGCACGCTGTAGGTTGGTTTTCAGTGGCACCGGTTCAGCCCACTCGTATGGCAGAAGATCGTAGGAGGTTGGCATCGTTTGCAGATTACAAAGGACACGACGAAAGAAGGAGTTCACACAGTATCGATGAAACGGTAGCGACTGAATCACTGTTGAACGGGGAATGGGTCACTTGAAGCGATAGGGCAAATTGGTTGAGGCTGTTTAATCTTATCCTATTGGCAAGGGCGAACCCTAATCGAACCCTCCGTGCACCAGATAAGGTACTTGGTGGAGTAATTTCCCAGTGGATTCGTTTTATTGCTTCAAACCCCAATGAGAGTGTTCGTACACCAATCACGCTTGTTAGGCCGTAAGATAAGACATTGCAATCAGTTTGAAGCGGTTACAACTAGTATAGGGCACGCTAGTAAGACGTTCTTTTATCGCGGTCAAGTCACTATTCTAGCCACCTTTCTATTCTGCACCTTGTCACGCTTGTCTAATTGTTCTACGGTAAATTGTGTACTGCAAATTGCATATATTTAGGCGTAATAGTAGTTTGTGTTGTGAGCTGAGCACATCTTACTTATTCTCGAGCCTTTTATGAAATTTATTTCCTGTACTAGCCCATAGTCTCATGGCGCCAAACGCCAATCCCGATATGGTCCATCCAGAGGTGAGAAACAGCATCATCGGCACCATATGTTCGACTTGTACCAAATGTAACGAATTATGGTTAATTAAAACTATTAAATAAATGTAGCTTTGATATCTAAACTGCGGTAAATAATGTGTTTGTGCATTACTTCTATCACAATATTAATTGAATGAAAGCAAAAGATAACATAACCAATGGAAGTTTTGTCCACGAAGTTATCGTAGTTCTGGAGCAGATCCATATGTAGGTACCAATCTGTTGTCCGCTTTAGTTCTAAAGCTGATTCCGTAAGGAATACAATGTGCTTGATTTTCATTTAATTATTCCAATTCAACATGACGAAGCAGCCATTCAATTACTTGTTTGTTTCAAATGAACCTGGGATCATGAAGGAAAGAAGCAACTAGGTGCGAATAGAAATTCACATCACCACTAACCGTGCTCAGCACAACGGGAGTGAAAACGGTCATATTAGGCGATTGACATAGGGTGTTTACAACGGTGAGAAATTTGAAAAATACGTTGATAGAATAAAAATTGCATGTGTTTTTTGTTAAGTTTTATTGTTTTACAAAAGGCGTAATATCAGTATGGTCTAACTATTCCAACCGAAATAAAAAAATCAATCGTTTCCCTTCAAACAAAGGTGCAAGGTTAATTAAAAACACCAAAAACCCTGAATTTTATTTCAAACAATAATATTCTACAATTATTAATAATTGAAAACGCATTTACAATAATAATTCAAAACTGTAATGGTAAAATGGAAACAGCATAAAAACCGCAAAATAAAATATTCTTAACACAAGTTCTTTAAAAAAGAAAAAAAATTGACCAAAATCCAAATAAGACTGAAGTTTGAGAAAAATGACAAAATTATTAAATAATTAATCAAAAGATAAAATATTTAATAATAAATTAAATAACTTAAAAAACACACACACACTTAAACTCTTTGCGTTATATAGATAACTAACATGTATAAATCAGATCGCTGTTCTGTTTTTCATACCTTCACCAATATCAATAGCGAGAAAGCTTATGCATGATTAGTTCAGATTAGAACAGAACGGCTTGTAAGGCCACACAGCATAGGGAAGAGCCTCTTTTTGTTCTTATTAACTTGACGGTTTCATAAACCTATCTACTGAGCGGTATCAAGTCGGGTCCTAACACCAAAGATTGACCGGATCTTGCCTCATCGATTGCCCTGTCGCCACGCTCGCGTGCGCTGAACGCGCGTGTAGCGCTTGATTTGAATTCAAATTTCGAAACGATTGTACTCCAACGTGGCCGTATATGTCCTACAAGTAGTACTGCTTGCACTATTTGCTGCTTTTGTTTTCGCTAACGCAGTGAAAACTAATACATCCCGTGGGTTTCAACTTACAACGTTTGAAAATTATGTATCCACAAACCAAGGAACACAATGGTGCGGCAGAGAGGAAGGAATCAAATTTCACATTCACTTTCGCACACGATAACGATCGAGAGTGAGTTTAGACGGTTCTTTTTTTTCTGTTACTATTCGCACCTTGCGCCTTAGCGTTTGTCCCTGCCCGCAGCGGTAATGGAGCAGTGACAACAAGTGCTTCTCGGTGGCCGTTCGCAGCTCGGTCACCATGGTCAACGTACCGAAAGGGAGTGCTTCAATGAAGCCCCATTAAACGAGGTTAACGTCACAATTAATGAGGGGTAGAATGTGTGCTTGCTGCACTGCACAAAAAAAAACAAAAAACCCCAAACCGTTGTTGGGTTGAGATTTGTAGCAGAAGTTCTGCGCTGCAAGTACGGCACCGGTATCTCCTCTCTATCTCACCTGACGCTCATTACGCGGCCGCGTTGCTAAATTCGTCATTGTTTTCAAGCGAAAACGTCACCACCACGTGCAGCTCCAGTTGCTTTGCCGGAGCCGTTAATCAAACCGTTCAAACTGGTTTGCGACGGGGGCACGATAAAGCCCACATACGGTGAGGACGACCAGGCTCGCAAAGGTTCTGCTCGCAAAACTCTCCATTAATTGGCGTCTGTTTCATTGCGCACATGTTGTTGCTTTTGGCCCCGAACGACCTTGAAATGCGGAACATGATCCTGCGACGGGGATATGTTTTGGGAGTCCACTGAAAGGGGAGCAAGAGAATGTCCCACGGCTGACGGCGACGATGCTGTTGACGATGCTGTTGACCGGATTGACACAACAGTGGCACACGATGGAACACGCTGGTCCGTTGTCCGCCGATGGGTGAAGTAATGTGACACCCAAAGCCAGCGAACCGCTCCGCGGACGTGGTCAGCTGTTGAAAGGTTAATGCGGCTCGTGAGCTGTTGTGTGTCCAATCCAATAACGCGACCAGAAAACAGTGACATTGTTGAGCGTGCGGACGGAGCGTAATGGTTCCTGGTGGCACATTAGGGAAAGTCTGCCCGTCGATTGTAATCGTCGTGCCGTTTTATGATAAATCAATAACGATAATTGGCGTGAGGTTGCCTGTGTTGGGTCCCTTCCGGTCCCTCAATAATTCACACCCTAATGAACGTCCGATGGCAGATGCGCCCCTGCGCCTGGTCGGTTCGGGGGGATGACGGTATAAATACTCTTCCGGAACATCACTTGCGGGACAATCGGCTAATCGTTCCAGATTTTACGTCCATCGTTCAGTCACGACAATGTGCGGGAGGCGCATAGTGCTGCTGCTGATGACCCTGGCCCTGGCGCTGCACGAAACCGCCGGTGACGTACCGGTGGACGTAGCCGAGCACGAGCAGCTACTCTCGGTCGTGCCGTGCATCAAGCGGCTGTGCGAGAAGTACTTCCGCTCGGAGCGAGCGATGAAGGGTTCGCTGGCAATCATCAACATCAAGCCGGACGCTTCCACCTTCCAGCAGCACATACTGCGCTCGTTCAACGAGGATCCCCGGCACGAGATGGGCGTGATGGTGAAGGATGCGTCCCGGCCGCACCACAACGCCTCGCACGTGACGGAGAAGGCGAAGAACTATCTGATGCTGATCGCGGACTCGTCCGCACTGGCCGCCCCGATACGGCAGCTGCGTCGTCTGCCGACCTGGAATCCGTTGGCGCAGGTCGTGGTGGTGTTCACTGCCGAGCTGACGCCGCTCGTGTTCGAGATCGAGGTGCGTAACGTGCTGCAGGAGCTGTTCGACAACTCGGTGCTGAACGTGAACGTGATGGTGCAGCGGTACAACACGTCCGTGCTGGAGGTGTGGACCTGGTTCCCGTACGAGAGCGGCAGCTGTGCGGACAACATCGAGCGGTTGCGGCTGGTGGACGAGTGCGAGTACGTGTGGCAGGCGGCCGAACCGGAGCGCAACGTCCGTGCCGCCTGGCTGTTCCGCGAGCGGCACTACTTCTCCGACTTTGGGCCGAAGATCCCGAAGTACTACCACTACTGTCCGCTGAAGGTGTCCACCAGCATCTGGGAGCCGTTCGTGGTGGGGAACGCGAGTCACATCGAGAAGGGGCTGGAGGTGCTGATGCTGGACGCGATCACGGCCCGGATGCGGCTGGTGCCGGTGTTTAGTGTGATCGAGTCGGCACTCGCGTCGGCCCGCATCACCGCGGACAATCAGACCGGCCTGTACGCGGATGTGCTGCAGCGCCGGACGGATCTGATGATCGGCGGACTGCACGAGAACCCGATCAGCAGGAAGCTACTGTCCGCCACGATCCCCTACTACCAGGACGATCTGACGTGGTGCGTGCCGACGGCCCGACACGCACCCAAGTGGCTCAACGTGTTCATCATCTTCAACGTGTGGACGTGGCTGATCGCGATTGGGATCATCTTTGCCGCGGCCGGGCTGCTGTTTCGCTTCAACTACGTCGAGCGACTGTACCACGTCAACTACACGTGGATGCTGCTCCAGTCGCTCGCCTTCTCGCTGAGCGTGTACGCTCACTACTGGCCACGGCGCGTCTCGATACGCCTGTTTCTGATCGGCTACATGTTTTACGGTCTGCACTGGAATGCGGCGTACCACAGCTTCCTCATCTCGGTGCTGACGCGTCCCCGGTACGAGCCGCAGATCGGAACCGTGGACCAAGCGATCGCGGCCGGTTTCGGGTTTGCGGGCGCAGAAAACACGCTGGGCCACTTCGACAAGCCGGACGCGGTGTCACGCCACATTGCCGCCCACTACCGGGTGTGCCGCGATCTGGACGAGTGTCTTGGGCGGCTGCGGCGCGAGCGCTCGGTAGCGATCGCGATGAGCCGGGCGCACTCGGTCAACAGTCGGGCGATCGGCGAGGCGGAGCTGTACTGCTTCCCGAAGGCGGAAAACATCTACACCTACTCGGTGAGCATGCTGGCGAAGAAGGACTTCCATCTGCTGCCGAAGATCAACGAGCTGATCCGGCGGATCAGCGAGAGCGGCCTGCTCGGCAAGTGGCAGAAGGAGAGCGAAAAGATCCGCATCGACGAGCAGGACGAGGACGACAGCGGCCCGGGGGGTGGGGGAGCAGGTGGTGGAGGAGGAGGAGGAGGTGGAGGGGGTGGGGAGGGCAGTGGCGAGGGGCAGACCATTCTGCGGCTGGATCACATCGAGGGCGCGTTTCTGCTCGGGGCCGCCGGGCTAGCGCTCGCGCTGATCGCGTTCATCGTCGAGGTGTTGTATGATCGCGCGAAGCGCCGCTATCGATGGCGAGACAATCTGGCCGATCGGTACCTGCTGTAAGGAGACAGGGCGGCAGCGCAGAGGACTTTGCGAGGGAGGTGGGAGAACTTGGGCGCGTGCCGCGTGAAAGGCAGTTAGTGGCCTTGTGCGGTGTGCTCTTGTAAAGGAACTTGTTGCCAAGATATGGTGCGTTGCTTTTTTTTTTTGCACGATCAGAAGAGGTTCGTTTTTTCTCTCTCAGTGTGTGTGTGTGTGTGTGTGTGTTACAGTGTTGTTCCGTCCGTTGTTCGAGTGGTCAAACGCGCGCTCCGGCACGCTTACATTCCGCAAGACATGAGGGGTAGGGCCTTTACCATGGCCTTAAGGCACCGTTCGCTTCGATTATGCCCCAGGTGGAATCAAACGGTGGAACGCGATGTCAAAGGGATGGACGAGTGGCAGCAATTTGCGGGTGGCCACCATACCAACTGCTGGTTGATTTCCGGCCGGATCTATGTATACCAGCCCCCCAGAAACGCGGAACGCACATTCCGCTCGATAAGCACGCCAAGAAATTCAACGGGTGCTCATGTTCGGGGGGCTCGCGACTTAATTCGATACCGCAAGCACCAATCACTCTGTTAAGTGTCTGTAAAGATTTTCCGCACCCCTGAACCACCAACGCCCACGATGGGGAGGATAGAGGGGGTTACTTGTAGGAAATGTATGGTTAAGTACCTGGCTTATTCATGCTGCTACTCTCTGGCAGCGGTTGAGTTGCGTTGTGTTGGCGTATGCCCTTGGGCGGAAGTAAGCAGACTGAAGGGTGCCCGAGGGCGGCAATGATTACAGTACAGGTGTTCCAAAGGGGGAGGAAATGGTTTTTTTGGGACACTGCATTTGCTGAATTCGTAGAAAGGAAAAGTATCGGCAGGGAAGCATTTGTGTAAAGTTAAATGGCAATAAATGGTTATGAAATGGAAATTAACACGTGGTTTGATGTGATTGAAATACGTGTATAGTAGCAAACATGTGTAGTAGCTCGAATGTGTTCGATGAGACAACGGTAGTAAATCAATAAGTTGCCATGTTAAGTATTTCAACATTTTGCGTCCACTCACGTCTATGCTTTCAATTGCAATACGAGGTCTAACGTCTTAGCATGTCCAGAGATTGGCTCTAGGCAGCATAACTCAACAGTTTGGCCAAACTGTTCATAGAATTGAAACAGAACAAACACTATAATTTACGTGATGCCATACAAAGGAGTAATTTATTGTTACACTAAGTATTTATTACCAACTCCGCCTAGTTCCTGCTGAATATCGAGAAGTATGGATTACAAAATGATCTATTTGTGGCTCAAAGTAAAAGGAGACACGCCTGGAACGGAATATAAAGCCAGAAGGCCAAAACATTAGCTTCTAGTTCTAAGTTCTTGCATGGCCTTGGAGATCAGTTGCGAATCCGGTTTGGTTACAAAGTTTCTCGGTTCTCTGGCAACCTTTGCCGTCCACTTTTTACGGTCGAATCAGCAACCCCGGCGCCACTCTTTGTTATAAAAGGTGTGTGTGTTCTTTATCTCCCAGAATCGCTTATAATTAGATCTACACATCGAACAAGATCTATTCCATCTGTGGTATCTGAAGTACTAGATCGACTCTTCAAACAAGATCGATTTCATCTGGCGCATCTGAACCATTTCACTCAACCATGTAATTTACTTTCGGATTTCTGGGTCATTTCGGCACATCACCCTATGTGCATTGCATGCTTCACCTTTTAATCCATTACAAAATGTTTGCGGTACAAACCTTGACCGTAAACGGTTGGAGTGCCTTGCGAGATTGCAATGCTGAAGAAGGTAGTATTGTGCTGAAAGTAATGTAGATTAAATGCACGTATATTTTTTTGAAAGTTTAATATGGCTGGTGGCTTTTCATTTATGGCTCGTAATCAATCCATTATGCTGTGCTAAATTTCATTTACCTCAGTAGACAATTTGTAAAAGTACCTTTTCAACGCTTGGCTGGATGCTTTCGTGTGTTGTGGTCTGATGGACAGAACTGGGAATCGATTGGAATTGCTCCAGGCATACTTGAGCTCTGAAAGAATGTTGCACGTGTTGGATTATACATACTTACCGGATATAGAGTTTCTTAAGACGTTCGATTGAGATAGAAACATGTAGTCTAGTTCGTGGTCCTAGCCTATAACGTTCGATAAAAAAAACTTACAAGCTGGACAAATAGATTCTGTCCAATGTAGTCTTATGTTTCAGAACTCATAGAAACCCAAATCTGTTGTATAATTGATGAATAAAGCAAATAGCTCCGAATCCTTTCTGTGTACGCTCCGTGTTGATTAATCGTTCACGATCGACCAAGGTAATGGCTTGAAACATTGAATCGAAATTATCCGCCAGCCATTTGGGAGTATGGTTCGTGTCACAAATAATTATTGCATACCCTCGAGTCATATCATTGGCGTTTAGTCTGGCTAGGGCAGACAGCCGAAGGCAGACGCAAATCGTCAGCATGACCCAGCAGTCGCACTAGCAAGATAAACAATAAGCAGGAGGTATTTTAAATGCTCGTTTTCGTGCAGTCCTTCCCAAGTGCTCAACCTTCTGCAGAGTCGCCAGAAAGCCCAGAGATACGGTTTCGATGAACATACGGCAACAGTTCGATATACTAGCCTTCAAACCGCCATGAAGGGTAGAAAAACGAGCTCAAAATTTGTAGTGCAGCTTTAATTGCAAACCTTCCACTTATCACGGTGCTCACACCGCCCGCAGCTCAAAGCGGCGCAATGCGTACCTCCCCCACTGCTCGCAGCAACCCAGGAACAGTGGACAATGTAGCATTGACATGCAGAGCACCGACCGGTTGTAGATCACGGTAGATCACGCTGCACTCCGCTCGCCGTATGGTTTGTGCCGCACTCGGAAATCGCTCGATGTTATGTAAAATTTATACCTATCAAGCGAATCTGCAGGATCCGAGGCAGGTGAGAAACCGGGTGCGGGCGAAAGGCGTGCATTGAAATGCAAAACAAACCAACAGAAAAGTGAATCACGCTATGACCCAATACCTCCCCAGTCCTTGGGTCGGTGGTGCACACGCTGCACCAAGAAACTGCACCCGGTTTCGGGTTTTCGGGGGAATTGAATCTCTCCACGAAAGTCTCTCGCCGACAATCAGGGACAGAAACTGGTTTTTCGCCAGCCAGGTTGGAAACAGTGCCGAAAGGGGAGTGTGGCCAAAAAATAATGGAAAATACATTTAAAAAAAATTGTCCCAGAGCATTCTGAAAAGGATTGATTGCTTCGAGTGTCCGGTGGTCTAGGCGGTGAACCCAGGCGTGACCTCGGGCAAGTGCAGTCGGTTCGGATCTGGAACATAACGAGACGTTGATCAGACGGCCTATTTTGGGGCAGATATTTTTGTGATTATTTTATCATCCAACCCGAAGCAGCCAGAACCGCACGAGAAAGTTGCACTCCACGGCTCTGTCGGCTGAAGGTCGAACGTCTCAAGTGTGCAAAATCTTTGTGCACACTGGTGCACAAAATAAAGTGCACAAAATAAACACACGCTTCCAAACAAGTATCGTTTGCGATTTAATCCGTCCGACTAGCCGCAACCAGCAGCCATGCTGTGACCTGTTTCGTAAGGCTTTTCGATGGTATTATTTGCACGCGGTACGGACAAGCAAAACGCCTTCATGCAACCGCCCCAGTAGAGCAGTTCGAACTCGGCGGGACTGCATTAGAAACCTGTAGTCGCAGGGAGTGGAGATCGCACGAATGCGCCTCCACCCCGCACGCAGCATGACACGCGCCCGACATTAAACATTTATTTATTTCGGCTTCATCCCGGTCACGCTCGTTTGCCGCGAGACTGGGGGTTGCAAAAGAAGTGAGCAAAAAAAAAAAAACCAGAGAGTTCTAATTCTCCGAACGGGCCACGTGCCAGTTAAATTTGGCTTCCAGCACTCTGTTACCATTTTTTGCTGTCTGATTGGATACATTCGGTTTTTGTAGCAAGGGGTACTAGGAGAAGGGCGGCTTTGGGCAAAATGTCGAGGTCCAACTCGAGACTTGGGGTTGCTGAAAAAAGCGCAAGCGACAAAAAAAACCAAGGCACGTTCCCAAATTGAGCTATCGAACCAATGGTATGGTCGATTAACACTTTTGGGTGTGGGAATGCTGAAGCTCGTGGGAAAATGGCTTCAGATCGATCGCTTTTGTGGGGAAGAATATGCTGGCGGCAGTACTTTGGGAGGCAGTGATGAAGGTGGATGAAGCATACTTACAAAAGAATATGCGCCTACTTAGTGTCATATAAAAGATTGGTAATTATTATTTAGGCCTGTGGCTGTAGTATATTGTCAGTGTAACAAGCGCGAACAGAGCAGGAATCGTAAAAATGCTACTATGAATGGTTTTATTGCCGTTGTTGATATAGCGGACTAAGGGACAAATGGACAACCTGCAAACCTTGCAAATGTTTCATATGAAGAGTAATTAAATGATCGGAGTATGTAGTTTTTATGTGCCTTTATTATATTTTAAATGGAGCGTTTTTTATCATAGTTCAACTAAACCAAAAAAGCTTTCTACACAAATATAACACTGAAAAAAAAAAACATTTGGGAGGCACTCTTGCTTGCCCATGGCACAACAAATCATGCAATGTTTTACCTTTATTTAACTAATTAAGAAGAGAGGAAATAGGTGAAAAAAAATAATGACTGCATATCCACTCAAAGATTTTTAGTATTTTTTTTTTCAACAAACCGATTAAGGAGGCACACTTGCCCATGATTCCCCAAATTGATCCAAGAATAATAAATGTTGTGCAATTCTGAGCAGCATGGTCAAAGCAGAGGAATAAAGACTAATAAAACTAGCAAGCTAGCGAGTGGTAAAACAAAAAAAGCATGAGTTTTGTGGACTACACCAAAAATTGTTTAATGCTCTTTTTTTTTCTTTTATTTGCACTACAGTCTGGCCGTTCTAATGGACTAAAACCATAAAAGAAAAAAAGAGTTGGAATATTTTGAAACGTTTTATTCAGTACACTTAGGAGCCTTCATCACGAACCAGAAACGAATAAATAAATAAATAATAAACTTAAATAAAGAATTTTGAATTCATTTATAAATTATCCATTCTGATGTAAAGCCGTTTCCTTCATCAAATTACAATATATTTTAAAATGCTTTAAATGAAGATTGGAATCATCAAACGTACTGACGGTATATTGTTTCAATTTATTTCCCAATCAATGTTAGAAAAGTGTTTCTCTTTGTGCTGGTATTTATGTCGTTCAATTCGAGCTTTTAAGTTGGTGAAGATCTTTGCTGTGTCTTGTCTTATTTGCCCTGCTTTCATGTGCCTTTCACGCCAAATCACATCAATATGGATGTTCAAAACACTTTTTAACCTTTCCGCACATGCACCCACACACTTTTCGACATAAAAGTGCCTTTCCATCGTAATTATTTTGTCTGTTTTCGCGTCTTGGCGTGTTGCGAAACGTAAAACGATAAATTTGTACCAATAAACATTTTTAAACCATGATAAATTGCAACCTGCCTAATTGATCGCACAACAGCGATAAGATATACCGGGCGTTTATTAGATCACTGGCGATCGCCACCTTCGTTCGACCCCCCTTGAAAGCGTAACCTTCCCGTCGTTGTTTTTTTGTTGTTTTTTGCCCATTTGCTTGCCGTTGCTGTCGACCATTTCCGATGGCACGCGCGTTGTTTGGAAAGGATTTTGGAGCGGGTGTCCGTTACACTGCGACCCGATCCAACACACACACACACACACACACACACCCAGCGGACCTCCCCTGGAAAAGGTTGTCCTCCCGACGCAGGCCCACAAGCTCCCGACTGGTACGCCGCCTTCGAGCGGATCGCGTCCGACGATCGGTCGCGCCAAAACGCATCAAAAGAGGCTCGCCGAGCGGCGCACGACCACAGTTGCCGTTCGGTCGCGAATCGGTGCAGACCACGCTGTTCCCTTGCGCATGGCAGAGCCCGTCCGTGCAGCCTGAGCGTGATACTTTGTGCGTGCCTAGTGCCTGTGGTTGAGTGTGTGCATATCCATTGTGTGGGTCCGTTTTTCCCGCGGCCGGACGTTTTGAAAGAGCAGCAGCAGCAGCCAAGAGACAATGTAAGTTGGTCGCACGTCCGCTGCGCGAGATGCGAGTGTCCTTAGAACGAGAACGCGAAAGTGAAAGGCAACAAGCGCAAAGGGAGTGCGCAGCGCAGCAGTGAAGGCGAGCACGATGCAGCGATCAAGC
This sequence comes from Anopheles epiroticus, assembly GCA_000349105.1. Taxonomy (NCBI): domain Eukaryota; kingdom Metazoa; phylum Arthropoda; class Insecta; order Diptera; family Culicidae; genus Anopheles; species Anopheles epiroticus. The sequence goes on along the minus strand of KB671247.1, from coordinate 106,695 downwards.
TGGAACCAGGCGGGTTTGTCCATGGCGATCGCGAACGGGACTTTGTGTCCCTTGTTGCATTCTGTGTCAGTGTTGCACCGTATAATTGCCCTACCCTATGACGAGGGAAGGAGGCGGAAAAAATGGGATCCCCGTTAGTACCGGGAACTGCAAACCCGGTTCCAGTGGTTTCATGCCCATTTTTGGGCCCATTCCCGGACGTCTCGCGTCGCGCTGTGACGCTCTGCAAAGTGCGGCCTTGAAGTGTGATCGATCGATCTGGTGCGAAGCGTGCAAGAGATGGCACCGGTTTGCATAACTCGCGCTCCGCTTATGATCCGCTCGACTCGGTGCAAGCGGCCGGGCTGTCGAACAAATATGCCCAACAGCCTGTGTATGTGTATGAGTGTGTGTGTGTGTGTGTGTGTGTGTGAGTGTGTTTGTATATGGACATAGGCACATTAAAGGTGTGACGAATTCCGTAACGAAGTGAACTGGGCCGATGCGTCTCATCGCGGCTCCACAAGATCGAACAATGGACCGAAATGACACGGGGATGCGCGCGGAGATGGACGAGAGCGAGCGAGCTTTGTTATGGGGCATGCGACGCGATCGACAGTCGTCATGGGAATCTTTACTTGCTCCGCATTGTTTGTCCCCCCTCCCCTTAGCGTTGTGCCATGTGCAGGTTGTGTAAATAGAGTCATTTAAATGGCGGAGGCCCACTTTTCACGGCAATCCTCCGGCGGGCTCTTGAGGGCGCTTGGGAAATGAAGCGTTACCCTTACCCCACCCCCCCATCCACTACCACGTACCTAATGGCCGTGCGAACGCAAGTGTAACAACAATCTGGCGAAGTTTCGGTTTTTTCTTCGTAAACGATCGTTTTAAACTGGCGCCAACAGTGTCACCGTGTGAGAATGTGCAATTTGTTCGCACGTGTGAGAGCACTTCCGTCACGTCTTTGCGGTCCGCTTCGGACCGTTCGTCTCAATTTAGCGCCGGAAATGAGGGGCCTGTCGGTTTCGGCTGTTGTTTCCGCGATTGAAAACGCTCACTTTGCGCGTCGAAAGGCAGCCGCCTCTGGAGGTGGAAAAACGTTCACATTTTGGGGAGTATTATTTGTGTTAGCATTTCCTGCATCTGTTTGCCTGTGTGGGAAAGAGTTGCCCTTGCCGGAATGAGGGAGGGGGCGTCTGATGATGGTGACTTTAAATTAAATCACCTGAAAACAATAATCACAAATTAGGCACTTCAAGCCGTTTCGCAACGTCGTAACACAAGGACACCATTTTCTCGTCCTTGCCTTGCCGAAGACGTGCCATGCCACTGCGCAGGCTAATTAATCGGTTGCGCAAGACTGAAGTGAAGTTTTTGTTGCTCTTTTCCCCTCACACACGACCCCACTTCCCCAGAAAAGTGTGAAGATCGTGCGAGAAGCAGCAGCAGGCAACGCGGGGGGTGCGTCAGCAACGTAATTGGATGGAGTAATATCCGCCAAATGTACGCATACGTAGGCGTATGTTTTGGCCGGTTTTGTTTTGTTCGTTGTTCGACTTGTCTTTTCGCTGCCACGATTCGAGAGAGGACGGAGAGATCACGATGCTTTCGGGCCCTCCCCTTGTAAACCCTTTTACCCGCCGCTTGAGCCCGTCAATTGTCAACGGGGCGATCGCCATCGCTCCTCCTAACAACCGGTAGTTGGCGCCGAAGATGCATAAATAATAGCTCCGATGTGAAGTTCAATATTTTACCGCACGTCGGCTTTGCGAAAGTGTGCCACAGCCGAGTCGGGTTGAGTTTTGGTGCGAAAATTATGCAACTTGGCCGTAGTTTGCAGCCCGCTAGCTAGTTGTTTCTTTTTTTTCGATTAGATTTTAATGGCTATTAATAATTCATCCGGAATGCATAATTTGGTGCGAAGCCGTTGGGCAAGTTGTCAGCAAGCCAATTAGGGGGAAATAAAGTTTAGGATTAGGAGATGATGAACATGGTTGCATCAAGCGTGTTGTGTTTCAAGTTTTTCGATGAGTACACTGGTGCTTCAATAAACGTGATTGCGGAAAGAGAGCCAATTCTGATGGAGCGGAATTTTAACGAGATGTTGTTTAATATTATATCATGCTTTGGGCTGGATTCTATTGCCTGAATTACGTGAGATTCCTGGTACTTTAAACATTTATGTTCTTCCAAGTATCGTACTGACATGTTCATGTAATGTTTTAAAAATGGCGTTTGTTGTTTTTAAAATGCTGCTATTAATACACAATCCCAGAAAATGTACGAAAAACTCAAGAGCACTCTTGGCACATGACGCCGTGTTTTGTTCGATACGACAGATTGAAGAGCAAGGTCAAAGTTGTTCGAACTATCATATTCTACAATAATTTCCCGATAACGTTTCATTTTGTTGGCAATTAAGGTTTTGTCAAAACAGTTGATTGTTAGGATATTCCATATCCACGCGATTGATAAGATCCCCCAAAGGGGAATGGGAGATGCACCAGGAGAGGGTGCATCTTAGAGACGATCTACAACATTTCGTTACTTTTATATTTGATTAATAACTCTTCACTCTTAAGACAAAGGGACCATCAAGCGAAACATTGCGTTAAAGAGTTCAAGCGAGAAAAATGGATAATAGAGCTTTTTCCCCTCTTTAATCCAGGTTGTAGCACGGTATCTAACAGAAAAACCTGCACAAGTAAAAGCTACTAAACGAGATCTGCACCGCACCGTAATGGTGTATATACCATTATTAAATTAAACCTTAAACTGCGGCCCTCACTTCTGACATTCCCAGGCAGCGCGGTTTTTGCGGGCAAACATTCCGGAGATCGAAACGATTGACATTTGCCTTGCTGCACGCTGCACACGCCATCGAGCTATTAAGGCTCGGTCCGGGCTCCGGCCAGTTACCTGCTTTTCATTCCGCGAACATTCGCGCGTACCGATGCATTCGCCTTCGGTCGACCGAAGACAGCACCGATCGGATCAGAAATGCACCGCTTGCAGGGGGGGAAAAAAAGAGAAACGGCCGTGCGGTCAGCCCCAATCGAGTTCCCCAACCGTTTGGGCGCCCCTGTTTCCACAGCCCGCTGTGATGTAATCGACTTCCAATCTCTTTCCCGTTGCAGCTGTTCAGCAATGCAGCGCTGGTGTCTGCTGGTGGCGGCGGTCGTCGCGATCGCACCCTGCCTGGCGGACGGTTCGCACAAGATGGAGGTGGTGAAGCAGTGGAACCTGCTCAACTTCAACTTCCCGTGGGACTATCCGGCCGCCAACAAGGAGTTCTACAACCCGGAAAACGTGGTCGCCACCGGGCTGGAGGTGGGCTACGATCGTATTTTTATTGCCACGCCGCGGCTCTTCTCGGGCGTGCCGGCGACGGTGTCGAGCATTCCGCGCGGTACCAACGGTGACTCACCGGTGCTGCAGGCGTACCCGGACTGGACGCATCACCGTGCCGCCACCAAGGAGTACAACTGCTCCGACATTGGGCTGGTGTCGGTGTACCGGCTGCGCATTGACTCGTGCAACAGGCTGTGGGCGCTCGATGCGGGCGTGTCCCGCTCGCTGGAAGACTTCGAGGTGACCTGTCCGCCCAAGATACTGGTGTACGATCTGCACACCGATCAGGTGGTGCGCCGCATCGACTTCCCGCCGGAGGTCGTACGTAGGGAATCCCTCTACACGAACCTGATCGTGGACGAGACGACCTCGCGGCCGGAGAACAACTGTGACGATGTGTTCGTCTACATTACGGATACGGTTGCGCCCGGCATCGTGGTGTACGACAGCGGCAAGGATCTGACCTGGCGCGTGAGCCATCCGGCCATGTATCCCGATCCGGACTTTGCCGAGTCGTCCATTCTGGAGCACCGGTTCACACTGATGGACGGTATCGTGGGGCTAGCGTTCGACATGGAAGCAGGCATCGTGTACTTCCAGCCGTTGGCCACCGACCGGTAAGAAGACTCGGTTCTCAATAAAGTTTTTGTGAAGTGTGCTGAGCGTGGAAAATTCTCGTCTTTGTAGCATTTTCTCCGTCACGACGGCTGCTCTGCGCGCTGGACCGTTACCATTCGGAAAGGATCTGCCGGTGAAGCTGGTCGGACGCAAGTCGTCGCAGGGCATTGGACTGGGCGCTTCTCCCCGTGGTGGAACTATCTTCTACGCACCGCTGTCCGAGACTGCCGTCGCTTCTTGGAACCCACGAACGAACGAGCATCAGTAAGTACAGGGTCGAGAAGCTGAGGTTCTCTAGCCAAGTGGATTACGCAATAATGTGGTCTCATCTTGCCATTTCCAGAATCCTTGCGCAAGATCAAGAGAAAATCCAGTTTGCTGCCGATCTTCGTACACCCGACCGCGACGGTACCGCACTGTACGTGCTGACGTCCAAGTTCCATCGCTTCTTCCTGAAGAACCTCGACGCCAACGAGTTCAACACGCGCATCCTGCGCATCGACGATGTGGCCATCCCGAGCGGACAGCTGGCCACCCAGAGCCATCTGCGCCCGACCGTGCCGTACGATGCGCTGCACGGCAACGCCTACTATCACCCGTCGGTCGTACTACCGGTACCGTACAAACCACTGGCCCCGGTGCTGCCCCCGGCTGCTACCACCTCCACGCCACTGAGCGTGTTCAACACGCAAAACATGCCCTTCGGACACGGCCTGTTCACCAAGCAATCCACATTCGGACACAGCACCATCCTGCAGCAGGGCAAACCGTCGCAACCGTTCTTCGCGCTAAACAGTGGGGAAAAATCGTTCCCACCATCGCTCGCCTCCCGGCCACAGTACGGGGCGAACGGTTCGCCGATTTTTGTGCCGAAGCTGAACCAGAACTTTAACGATCTGAACCTGCTGCGCTACAGGAAGAGCATAGCAGCGAACCAGACGTTCGTGCACTGAGTGCGAGGGGAAGGAAAGTGTTGGATAAGTTTTGTACATAGAGTTAGTCGAGGAGCGAACTTCACACAGCAATGAGATTTTATCTACAAAGATGCGCCATTGTAATAGAAGCAAACGAAAAACAAAAAACAACAAACAAACACTGCCCATATTCGCCCTAAGGTTCCGTAACAGAAGGGGAAGCAAATACTCTCCTCATTAGGTAAGAATAGAAACACAGTCCTGTAAATTGTATTTAACATGCGAAGCTCATGCAACACACGAAATAAAGCGATTCATCCCATACCATCCTCATAGATTGGGATTAAGATTGTTTGATTGATTGTGTTAAAAAAGGAAACATGCGCTACGATCTACGAACAATCACGTTCTTTGTCCTTTTTTCATGGTTCCTGTTCACGACCAAGTCGCTGCTTCAGTTTCAGTCCTTGGTCTGGTCTGAATTCATGTCCAAGGTCAAACTACCCACTCCTCAAAATCTGTCTTGTTGAATTTTTCAACAGAAGTAGGATACTCAGAAGACACTTTTGCTATGGGTTTGCCATGTCGTGGTAACGAAGTTTTTCATCGTTTCTTTTTAATGGGCTCGATATTTGTCCTTTCACAAACATCCCTGACCTCGTGACAGTGACTTTTCTACATCACCTTTCTAGTATAACAGAATTATTATGCTCACAATCAAGTCGTCAACTCAAATAACTCAGCTTTACCAAATAAGAATTTGTAAAGCAGACTTTATACTCAAGAAAGTTTGAATAGTTCAATTTCTTTACAAACTGATTTTTTCGTTCTGCCTCAAACATAATCCAGCAGAGACTGGGAACGATTGCAGTATAACAGTGAGGAAAGTTGTTTGACGCTTTACACATTGCATACATTTTGGCGTATTACTCGAGTGTAAGCAAGTACAGAGTGGGCATGCTGATCAACAGGTTTACGAAGATGGTTAACATATGTTTGGTGTTGTAACGGAAGTCATCATTGTCTAGGGAACTTTTATTTTTACTTAATTGAATTTAAATCATTTTTTTGGAGTGGATTTAATTTTGGGCTTTGAAATACTCATTGAACATAAACCCTTTTGTCAACACAATTTTGCATTGAATTTTCTATGGTACATTTCAATGTTGTAAAAACGCCCTTAGTTGCTTAAAATCGAATTTATAAAAAGATGGAAAGATTGTTTTATTTATTTTTTCAAAACGTAATGATAAGATTGGAAACTTATAAACAATAAAACAAGAAAGTATCTCACAGCTTACAGCAATAGATAGAGTCCGTACAAACGGTTGTTAAAAGACCGTTTTAAATTGTAACACATGTAAACGTGCGCCTAGAGCCCTCTCCCGTAGTTAATTTCTAATCATCCGTTAAAGATACTATCCACATCCAGCACCTAGTTAGCAGCGGCCGGTGATTACTGACCCACTTTCCGGGTTGCGCTGTGGAAAAGCGTGGCAGTTTTGGAGCAGTTAGCCCGTTGCGGGCCGCCCAATTGGCCACGTTCTGAACCGTACCGCGAGAGCCGGTAGCCCATACATATTAGATTACCAGCGTTTCGGCAACGATCTAGCCTTTAGCTACGCACGATTAAATCGAGCTTTCCGCAAACGTTTCTGCTCCGCACCGAAACGAATTCGCCCCGATCGATAGCCGCGCGCGATCGTAATTTAATGTGCGAACTTTGCCAGGGTGAGGTGTGAAAGATGGAGTGAGAACTGTTTTCTACCTTCTTCTACCAGCTAATTGCATGCCAACAGTCGGCCTCACTTACCGTCTCACCATTAGACGGTGTGAAGCTTTCCCGGGTTTACTATTCTTTGCAAAGGAAAACTTTGCTTTTTCCCGCGAATCCACAGGCTGGAGTCTTTCTCTCGTTTCGCTTCATTCACGCTACCGTTCAATGACCTAATGCAGTGGGTGGGTGTGTGGGAAGAAGCGCTAGAAGATGAGCAGTCATGTGCACTTTCTTTGGCACCTTTTTGGGTGGTAGGGAAGTGCACTCGTACGAGGTCGTGGAGACGTGCGATTTCTTTCGATTGTCGGCAATTTCGGAAAAAAAGCTAGGCTCTCCCACACACACACACACACACACCCCGGCAGATGTGCCCCTTTACGGCGAAGAAAATGTGGCGTGGAAAATGGGTGGAAAAGCGAAGCAAACGATGTAAAAAACCGGCGGATGTGGGGAAAGAAAAAAACACAACAACACTGCGTGTCTGTAATTGATCTGACTCTGTTTGGTTGCATTTCTGTGATTTCCTCGAGTTTCCTCGCTTCTCGCTGCATCGCGCTACAAATGTGTGTCTTTGCCTGTGTTTGTTTTTCTCCTACAACAACGTGTCTGCTTAATTTGTTTCAGGTTCACTCTCGTAATGCTCTTTGCTGTCTATGATACTGTTTGTTTTACTGTTTCGTACTTTTTTCTTGCTATACCTAGGTATTTATCTCACTCAAGGTACGTACAATCTTTTCGGGAAAACTCGGGCATGGTGACCTTTTCGCGGGGTATGGGAAGGCTGGCGGTGGCAGACCGTTTTAGTCGCTGTCAGCGTCATCGTTGTCGTTGTCGTGCAGTTAAGTCTGGCACCACCGTAAAACATAACACAACAAAACTCGCATTACCGTATCACTGTATCGTTGCCGTGTAATGACTCTATGTTCGTGTGTGTGTGTGTGTGTGGCCTACTTGGCTGTCCCGAGTTTCCACGTGCTTGCGCCGCCGTCCACCATCTACCGTAGTTTCGTACCGCAAATTGACAATGGGTCGGAAAAATGGTACCGAAGCTGCTGACGTGCTGAAATGGTCGGAAAATTCGCACACCCAGCGGCAGGATTCGCACACTCCCGAGAGTGGAGTGAAAGTTCGTTAATAGGTGGTGAGTAGGGGGATTGGGTGGGAAAAGGCAGTGGCGCAGAGAGGGCGTGAAAATGCGCGAAAACAATTGAATGAAGTGACTGAAGAGCTGGCGAGGGGGAAAAGGAGAAATGATGGGCTAAAAAGGGCCATCCTGGGTAGGCGACGGGCGTAGAAAGTACGAAAGGGTCAATTGCAGTGTTAGACGATTGATAGATCTGAAGCGTGATGTGAGAAGCACACAGAGAGGAAAAATGCCGATTGTATGCAGATTGAGATTGTCGAGTGGTGTGGTTCGGTTCCCATGCAGAGAAGAGAGGGAAAAAGCAGCCCAGAATAGAGTAGACACGCGATCCGTAATGTGGTGGTCGATCGTGTGCCACATAAAAGGGTTCATTAGGAGCCGGAAAGGGCCGCAGGTTGAATACTGTGTCAGTTGGGCGTTGCGGTACGACGGCACAAGCAACCAAGACGAAGTGAGCGAAAACGCGTCGACGTTAAATAATTTAAATAACTTAAATAAATAAATAAATACGCTCTAGACGCGGGGCGGCGTCACTCGAGCTGCGACACGATGGATGAAGCGGGTGGATGGATGACGACTGGTGATGAAGGGAAGTGATCAGGTGGTTGTTTTGCTGGAGGCGAAGTAGTTGGATGATTTGGTGAGTGAGTGGGAGGGAGGGCCGCCCGATGTCCTCTACGCCTGGTTCTTGGCGTACGCGCTGTACGCCATGTTCTGGGCGATGGCAGCAGCGTCGGCCGACCGCCGATCCCAGCCGCCGTGTCCGGAGCCGCCGCTCGACCAGCCGCTGCCGTGCTGCTGCTTGCTGGCGACCAGCTTCTTCAGCCCGATGATGCCGGCCAGCAGAAGGGCGATCTTCGAAACGATCAGCGCCTTGCCGGCGAGCAGGTAGAGACCGGCGATCGCCACCGGCACCATGGCGGCCATCTTCATCATGAAGCCCATGATCATCATGCTCATCATCTTCTTCATCTTGCCGCGGCCTGAAAGAGGGGAGGGGGTGGGCGGGGGGTGTTTAGGGGGAAGAAAACCATCCTGTTAGAGTCCTTTGCGCCGTGACACACTGCAACCCGGAAAACTTACCTTCCTCCAAGCCACGGCCGAGCTCCTCGCTGGACAGCTTCGGCAGGGTGACCTGCACCGTGCGGCTGCTGAAGATGCCCGCCACCTTCTCGAGCAGCATGTTGGTGAGCGCCTCGTCGCGGGCTTCCAGACCGCGCGGCAGGCTCTGCTCCAGCTCGGCCTCCGTCAGCGGTTTGCTCGGTTCGGCCGCCGCCCGCTCGTTGCGCACAATCTTCAGGTCGCCGAGGGCCAGCGCATCGACACGGGACAGCCGATCGATGAAGGTGATGGCCCGCTTCTTCAGGCACGGGCTGAAGCCAGTGTCGGCCTTCGAGCACTCGTCGTACACCCGCACGATCGCCCGCAGGCTTTGGCTCTGATAGTCCTCGGCGGTGGCGGCCACCACACCGATCAGCACGACGGCCAGCACGGAACGCACTGCGGGATTCATGTTGCACTGGGCACACTGTCGTCCGAAATTTCACACTTCCAAAACACTACGCACACACACGCACACGCCGGCACACACTCTTCACACAGAAGTGTACAGTTGGCTTATCAAGGTATTACGGCACGGTTCGGCACACGGATGTTGTGGCTGCGGTGTCAGACTCGAGCGTCGGCTGCTAGATCACTGATGCTGTACTGCAAGCAAAACGTCATATTTATACACACGCGCGCGCCTGCGAGCGGATCCGTGCCTTTTCCCGCCACCGGAGCCGGAGAAAGATCTTTCTCCCGCTCGCTCACTCGCTCGCCCCGGCGCTGGCGAAAAGTTCAAGACGGAGCGGCGCAACCTTTTCGCGCAATTTCCCGCGCGGCCACTCGCGCACGTTTGCTCACGGCGGCGGAAGTAAGGGACCGAAAAGAACCGAACGACCTTTTCCCGTCTCATACTGTCAGGCGGCCGCGGCCGGAGCGTTGTGTCTCGCTTGCACCAGCGGGCATGTTTTCGCTTTTCATGGTGGGAAAAATGATACGCGAAGCGCTTTTCACCTCACCGTGGTGATGAGGTATTCTGGAAGGGTGTTTTTTCGGGGTGAATTGTACCATTCCACCCGGGGGCACCTGAACCTCCCGGGCCGGGGACACACGTGCTCTCTCCTGTTTCTTTCCACTGCGCTAGAGCATAAAGCTTTTGGCTTTCTTGGGCCCTTGGGGTGCTGGTTGCGCGAAGTGGAAGATTGAAGGGAACGAGCGCAAAGGAACTTGACTTTGAAAAGTGTGGCATGAAGGGAGGAGAGGGGGAGGGGGGGTAGTGAGGTTCAACGAGCGTATGTGTACTTGCGCATAAGCGCCCGTGTGGATCGTACGGAGATCGTTTGTTTCAGCGCACTTTGCATATACATATCTTTATGGTCTGCCCCTAGTGGGCATTAGCGACCATTTCCTTTCCCTCGAGAGGCCTGTGAGGTGAGAATGGGTGAAGTGGGGTGGAATGGCTTTTCCTTTTCAGGGTGGAATGTTTCTGTTTTTCCCCTGTTTTGTTTTGCTGTACGAAAGAGACGTTTCGGAAACTGCTACGAGGAGGAAAATTTTGCTCAAGAATGACTCATACTTGTCGCAGAGGGCGAACTATGTTCACTTGTGGCCCACCTAAGCGTGCCCGTTACTGAAACAGAAACATTAACTTTGGTGAGCTTCTGCAAACGACGCTTCGGGTTGAATAATTAATATTTTACTTCTCAATGGTTGTGATTTATTTTCGCTGGCATGTGAGTCTCGGGATGGGGCAACATAAAAGCACACTTTTGCGGTGAGATGTTCGCATGGGTTGAGTAGAGTCGAAATTCATAGGCTTTTTTAATGTGTAAATACGAACAAGAACTACGGCCAGTACGTTGCCACTGGAAAAGGGAAGTAATGAATTTCCGACCTTACCACCGACACCATTATTTTTGGGTTTTATTCTTCCCCGTTTATCCACCTTGCGCAGAAGGAAGATGCGTGTACGGGTGTGTTTATTTTCATTTTATTAGATAAAGAAAGTCACCGGCACATACGAGTGTTTCATTTCGGGACGGAGTGAGAGCGTACGCCTTTTGCTGGGAAACGAAAGGGGTCTCGGAGCTTTATGGGTGTTATGGGGCGGCCGTCTTACCCACCGCGACGTATTTAATGCGTTTTTTTTTCGGTTAGGTCAAAGTAATGAACCTGTTTGTTAGTGGCTAATGAACTGTGCGTGCCGGTGAGGGACGAGGAACGGAATTCCGCAATCTTCCGTTTCAGTGAGGATTTGTGCCCCGGTAGGAAGCGGGTATGGTGATTCGGGTACTGTACAGATAATTGATAGTGGCGCGAGCATGGCTGTGGATCTAATTGAAAGTAGCGCCGTGCTAGGGGAGGTTTCTAGCCAGCGGGTTCCGTTGAGCACGAATCGAATCTGCTGCGGCCCGGTTGTTAAAGACCATTATGGTTCGTTTCACAGATCTTTTAGCTTGCTCGGAATGCGGCAAGGTGCCGAGCTCCAAATTATATTACTGTTTGGGGAAGGAAAGGGCACGGTTTGCCTCCCTTGCAGGAGAGGAAGTGTGTTAGTGTGGCAGCAGAAACGGGAAGCTGTGAAGGAAGGTTGTACTGTAAGGTCATTTAGAGGCATTCGTTACTCTTGTTTCTGGTTGCAATAATCAATTTAAAATAATTTAAAGTGTATTTGTAGATTTCGCTTCAAGTTAATTTTCACTTTTATAATAAAATCTCGTTTAAAAAAGCATTGCGACTTCAAATTTGTGTCCCTTGCTATGGTTGATTTTTCGGTGAAAGCACGCCGCCTTCGAAATGTTATCATAGAAAGCTATCATACATTCAGTTCCCCTTTATTAGATTCAAATATTACCGATGTGTGTCCAACTTCCGGAAGCTAGCGCTCCCGCCAGCGCACCTGTGCAACATCCGTGACGACACCTTTTTGCTTCCCAATAATGCTTTCATTCGAGCGCACTGATTAGTGGCCAAGGTGGCACTTTGCCTTTTGCTCTCCTCCATCGCGTCGCGGATTGTGTGCATCAATAATTTATGAAGCATCCAAAAGGGTTGCAACCCTTTGAACGCATAAAATTTAATCGCACTGCGAAGGATGCGCCGACCCGGACGGTTGGGCAGCAGCAGGCCCCATGTTCCGCCGCTGGCGCATGAGTGTGTGTGTGCGCATCTCTGGCAGACTGGACTGGACACAAATGGTTGCCTGCAATCGCACACGTCGCCGTCCACCGACCGTCACTTGAAATTAACAATTACAATTTTATTAGATTTACTTTCACCCCGCGCGATCGCATCGTGCCGCACGGTTAAGTGCTGCGCAGCGCAATAATCTTTCTCGCCTAATCTTGTCCCCGTGGTGTGCTGGAGGAAAGTTCCTGCGGGTCTTGCGAGCAGGAATAATAAATTTCGGTTTCTAGCGTGTTGGCGCGCGCGTTAGACTGTGTGGGACTGTTGGGGAGCGCGGTAAATTTGGGAAGGAATCGGACAGGTTTGGAGTCCGGTGGTGGTGGACGCTCGGTGAGAGGCTCGGTGGGAAAACAGGTACTTCCAGTCCTGTTGGGTTAGTACCGCTATCTAATGTCAATTACCGTATGTGTTTGCATGCGCAAAAATGCTTCCACTTTCGGTTTTCAGCAGATGATTTAGTGAAGAATCTGGTTTGGTGTTTGGAGAATGCAAGTTTTCCAACGTAATGAACGTTTTTTTTTTGTTTGATTCTTTTTAAAGGATAATAATTTTTACACTTGTATTCAAGAATTTTACAATACAACATCTTTAGATGGATGGCCAAACGCTTAACTTTTTCTGTCATGGACTGTTAAAACAAAACTGGGTGTTGTACTAAATAAAAGGTTTTTAACGTGAATGTCGTTGGAATCTTTGTTAATTTTAGTTTTTGTTTTTTATCTGCTATAACTAGCGCAACTTTAATTTCAGTGTTAATCAAGGTCATTAAAAATGTTCCAAGAGAAAGGAACAAAATAACACAGATGCAAATTAATACAACGTTGAAGATTCAAGATTCAACTAACTCAGTTAGTTCTTTTAGTTAAACTTCTTTTATCTATCTTTTTAAAACTACCCTTCATTGAGCTCGTTCGATATTTGCCCAACTTTCAACCGTCCCAAAAGTAAGGTCTAAACCTACTTCACTGCGTGGAAATGTGTTTCATACATATGGAGTTGAAAATTCCTAACCAACGAAAAGTAGAACGAATAATTTAATAACGCTTCACACATCAGACAACGATCGGCCACCAATGGCAAAGTGAAAAATAATTGGTACAAAAATTAGCAAAACAATTTACTTCTCATCGTTTTTTCCTATGCTTCGTTCCACCGACCGCGTTACAGCTGGAATTGTCTCAATATAGATAAACATCAGAGTTTTTTTTTCTCTCTTCTCTCCCATCCAGCACGGCACAGTACGACACTAAAATGGATTGTCTTTTGATGGTTTAACGCTGGCCTGTAGCTTCCGAGTAAATTTGGAGCAACACGGCAAAACATCACCCAGTTTCGTGTAGTCGTTTTGTTGACAGTAATGTATCGTAAAGAGGTGCAATTATGAAGATGGTAGGTCGTTTATGGTGTGTTTTTTTCATCCCCAACCTGGTACATTTATTGATGGTTAATGTTTTCCCCCAGGGCTCTATCCGCTTCTCGAGATGGAAAGCACTTTTCCCAGGCCAACATGTGTGAAGTGCACTTTCGATCGAGCAGCGATTGATCGATCGAGTTTTTCGTTTTTGTTTTTCGATAGCAAAATGGTGAATTGCAGCAATTGCAGATGGCACAAAATGCTCTTAATTGCGAATAAATAAACATTGAACGTGAAAAAGCGTACAGAGACAGTGAAAAGCGAGAAAAAAAAAGGTTTGTTCCCAAAAGCCAGCCGCGTCCCGCTTCCAGCATGGTCGCGTGCGTCTGTTATTCGCACGTGGATTGAGTAGGCGAGAAAAAAAAACGTGCCTTTTTCTCGCGTGAACGTGTGTGTAAGTAAGTTTCACCCTAATTTGGCACCCGGAAATCTTCCGCTCCTTCGGCCTTTCTGCTCACTTTTCTTCGTCCGGCCAGCCAACGCCGAGGGTGGGCTCACCTATAAAAATTAAACCGATAACAGACCGAAACGCCCTGACCGTGATCATGGGCAATTAACACATGTGTGAGGGGGAGGGGGAGGGGAGTTCCTCGAAAGGAGGCGGGCTTTCCCTGCTGACGCAACCACGCTCCTCTTGTTCACACCCGCTGTCGCTGGGATGGTGATTTTTCCGGGGCGCATCCGTTGCAGATGGGAACGAGAGCTACGGCAACTCCTCCCCCCCCCCGCCAGTGTGCCTTATGTGCGATCGTTTTCGCTAATTCGATAAAGCAGAATCAACGATGGGTGGTGGTAAAAGCGAGAAAAAACCCACCAGCGCAACGGGCGGCGCACGAGAGAGTTTTCACTTTTCTTTCGCGGCCCAGTGCCGAGCGCGTGTCATGCTGCCGCGTCATCGAATGGACAAAGTAATGGGCAAAAGCATGATCTGCATAAACACGGCGTTGACGACGGTTTTGGTGAGTGGAACACATGTCCGGCATTTATGCTGGATCGTGTTCCAGCGGACGTTTTCCGCTTCGATGCGAACGAAGGTAACAATGGAGCCGACGGTGTTGACGACAGTGGCCGTGCGTCATTTATCACACTGCCGGCGGTGGGAGGATGGACGAAGAAAGGATCGACTCCGGTTCTTGTTCACCGGGCGCTCAATGATCGGAAAGGATCGAAGCCGGTCGCCGTTCATCGATTCATTCGCCTCATTTCACGTGACAATTAATGTTCGCCTAATGCCCGGTTCAGTGGGGCTGACCGATGGGCGAACCAATTGCTTTCATCGCTCCGCTGGTATGCCATTGTTTGGCGAATGGAATGCCTGCCAAGGGCGGGAGAAAGTGTTGCTACTTTGCTGTCATTCTGACCAGGCCGGCACGCGTGCCCTGCTGGGGACGGAGCAGTTAGCGCAGAAGGCAAGAAAGGCGAAATGCTGTCCAACCTCACCCGCACCGTATGGTGAAGGAGTCGAAGGAAGGTGGCTTTTGTAAGATTTGTATCGGAAACGGAACGTGAGTCCTCTGAGCAGTGAACAACGGGCAGGAACAATTGGCAGGCGCTTCGATCGAATCGTACCTACTCCATCGTACGGGGCGCACTGGCTAATCACATTACTGGATTGACCCGCAGCTTGCGTTCGTTCACCTTCGCTGTGGAAGGAAAAACAAAATCCAACCGACCGCCACCCTCCAACCCTCAACCCCATCAGTGATCAGTGAGGTACGGAGGCTACGAGTGGCTCGCACTGAAGGTGAAAACCATTTGTCACTGTGGAGTTGCTGCGGAAGGCCGAAGAAATGTTTTCCCCTGTGATTGCCCACGCGCTTGGCATTCTTCGACCAGGCTGGCTGCAAACGATGGCCACCGCACGTTCCGAGGAGAATTTGCAGAAAATGAATTGGAAAGCAGCGTGTGTGTCTGTACGTTGGATGATTATGAGACGCGTTGCTGCAGCATGACGTGGGATGAAGATGGTGTGAAAATCGATGCATCAAGATGTAAAATGTCTATGAAATATAAATGTTAAAAGAAACACAATGTTAAATATTATCTTTACGTGGAGGAAAAAAAAAACTTGTGTACTAAGTATATGAAAAACTCACGAAAGAAAGCACTTAAAAAGGAACCGATTTTGTAGTACTCACTTAATCATGTTATGCCAATGATTTAATAATCCCAGAGCCTGAAACTGAAGCTATTTTTAATACAATAATTTAGTATAATAATAATCTCCAAATACATTGAATCTCTAGAAAAAGCTTTGTATGAGAGGTGTTCGAAAAAAATAGTATCTTAAAGACGTACAACACCTCCTACGCTCGTAACCTATCAGTCAATTGATGACTTCGTTCGGCAGTCTAACGTCCGAAATGCGGCAAATAAAAAGTTCTCCCAATTAGAGTGCTCGCCAAACAAACTTTTCTCTAATAAAGGTATGAAATTATGATTTATATCTTACCTACTCGTCCATTTGCGTCTAAAGACCGCACGGTTACCGCAAAAGTTCACCGATGGCAACTTTCCTCGGCTTCCGCCACTTCCATCTTTCACCTTGTACCCTCGCGGAGTGGAAACATTTTATCAGCGATTTATCAACGAAGCGAAGGTTAACATGCTGTACGGTCTCGGCGAGATGATAAATCATGTGCTGGGGAGAAAATTTCCTTTGCTGCACTTTCCGAGGTCGAATTGCTGCCCGTTACCATATTAACCACTGTCGTCGATTCGTACGCTACCGGACGGACGGCTAGTGGAGGAAATCAAATCCATGCCCCAACCGAGTACGGTTCGATGGGATGGAGCGAGGAAGGAACGCTGGCGACCCGCATCGACGCATCGATAATCGATTTGAACCCTTTCGCGCAGACTTCGAGATGTGCTCGGTAGTGCAGTCACCTTTGAACCGGAGTGGCAAGTGGCGAAGTCATGCATCGAGCGCCTTGCTCCCGGTGCATTGAATGAACCCGTTTGTTTTTGTTGCTGCACCGTCACCGTGGCGTGTTGCGGTGCCGGGAAAAGTATGTCAAAGTCGCAGAAACAATGCTGTTGTGCAGCGGGTGATGCTGTGACGGTAAGCGGGAAGTTCGTTGCACTTTGAGCTTGGATGGAATGTAGATAAAATGAGAGTATCTCGAAGTAGCTGATGAAAACATTGAATAGAAATGTTGATAAGACACAGTTCTTAAATCAGCGTTCGTCCGCAAGACGCCCCAATCGTCCTGGATTACATTTTCGCTCTGAAAAGTGAACTCGAATTAGTCGCGACCGCATTATGGTTGTGGTTAGATGTTTGTGCACATACACACTCAATCGCATTCCATCTCGCAGGTCGCTCGCATCGCATCGCTCAAAAGTGCAACCTAGTTGTCATTGCAATCACAATCGCAGCCGAGTGCAGCTGCTGCAGGCAGCGAGCCTTTTCTGCGCGGCAACGGGCGATGGGAACGGAGCAGCATTTTCTTTAATGCTTGCAGCGCTATGTGTGTCTGCGTTTCTTCCCGGCCGGCCGGTTACTTTCTTCCGCGCACCGTTCCGGCGGATGATTGGTAATCTAATGTGAGAAGAAATGATTGTTTGTACGAGATAAACCGAGCACGAGTGTATCATTCACAGGGCGAATTGGTGGCAGCAGAAAAGAAAGAGCTGGATTGAGAGGGCGTTCGTGGAGGGCGTAGGACGATGTGGAGCCCGCAGAGGAGTGGTAGAATTTATTTTCTTTACTAATTTGTGAACTGCATAAACGTATGTGTACGGGTGGTGGAAACGTGTGGGAAACCGGCCTCAGCGGGCACGGGAATGAGAACGCGCCACATACAAGGGAATAATTTTGGCGTATGAAATGTGAGGTTCGCTGCCGTTGTGCCCGTTGAAGTCTTTCGACGTTTGTGGGTTATTCGGAGCAGCGCAGCGAGCGGTTGTGCTTGAATTAGTTTAAAATGTGAAATGTGAATTTGAATAAAATGCCCGAATAATAATACATTGTTTCGATGGTCGTTTTATTGTAAGAAAATTTTAATTAAACACTCAAGATTGAAATCAAAATAACAGCAAACGAATCACGTCGACCGTTGCAAACACCAGTGGAGTTAATGGAGCGGTACCTATTCACCTTTTTCGTTTTTCTTTTAACCCCCACCCAGCTTGCTAGCGCGGAAAAGCATTGAGAAAACATGTGTATCACAGAAACACGGAATTCATGTTTTATTACACGTTGGTAAAAAAAAAACAGAACAAAACCGAGAAAAGAAAAAAAAAATACAAACCTCCACAATCGAGCAGCGCTCGCCCGGAACCGATACGCTAGTACGCATGCAGATAAAAACAATGTTGCTCGATCACTGGCCAAAAATTTTCCTCCCTTTGCCGGACTATACGGAAGTGAGGTTAAGCGAAGAGTGTTAACGAAAAGAAAAGCAGCAACGGAAAGAAAAGCAAAAATCACCGAAAAAGTTTAATTCAATTATGCTACCAAAAGACATGGCTTTCTCTTGCCATTAAACAAAACCAAAAAAAGCACGCACAAAACAGCACAAACGACGCACTTTCGGGGGGGTTTGCAGCTTTATCGCTTTCGGGCCGGAAAAGAGCAGACGCACCGAACACGTAATAGGTGATGGTTTTTGCTATTTTTTGAGAGTTTGAGGGCCGCTTAGGGACATGGATCGTTTTCGATTAATGCAGTCGAAAAATGCGTCATAATTATCCGAGCGGCACATTAAATGGTGTGACGCCGTTGGGTGGACCTCACGGAACGGGGGGAGGGTGGTTGATGTTTTGAAAAACAATTCGACCGGTAGCGACGCTTTGCTTCTTTAGTTTAAATGAGAATTTAATAAGTCATTATGGGTGTTTGGAAGCTTTCTCTCGCGAAAAGAAAAACACTCACTGCAAAAGAAAACAATCAGCGGTGATGGCCGCGAAGAAGGAAGGGGAAATGGCTGGAAATTAAATTAAAATCGTCCTCCCACCTACTGGAGACTGAAAGGCTAGAGATAATAGACTTTTCAGTGCATTCGGTAGCGTGATTCGTTCTGGCGGGAACGATTTCGCATTCGGCCCTTTCTTCCGACTCGTATGAGAAAGCGGTGCGCCCTTTTCCGGGTTGCTTCCGGGGCCGACGAGTGTTCGACCCTTGTACACATGCACAGGGGCACTCCTTTTTGGCACTTGGCAGTGAACTGTAGTTGCACTCGCTGCGGCACGATGTGCCGCTCATTTAGTTGTGTATCTTTTCCACCTGATGCACGGCACCGGCGGTCACGGGATGTTTAGATTGCTACCCCGAGGGAGGGAATCATAAATGAACACCAGCGTTTACGACTCCCACGGGATGGTCATTAAATGGAGTGCCTGCGGGACGTGAGCATAAAAGAATGTAGTGCAGCGGTTGCGATTGCGGGTACGAACAAAATGGAAAACGGTCACACACTCAGCGTTGATGGGAGCGTTTGTGGGTTGGGAAATGGGCGCGAGAACGGTTGGGGTTGGGGTAGGTTAAGAGGGAAAGTGAACATATGATTTGGCGGGAACGGAAAGCGAGAGGTCGTTTGATGGATAACGGTAGAATGAGTCGTTAAGTTTCAGCAAGGAAGTCGGCTTTTAAAGGCAGAATAAAGGAATGGAATTGCTTGATGAACGGAAAACGTTACATTAATCTATAATATTATAATAATATTCTCCTTCAATGAACTTTTCTTTATCTTGCAACAAGGCAGGATTTCATACAGTCTCTATTGTCCCGATTAATAATTTTAACTGTTTTCTGACTAAGCGTTTAACATGTTTGCTCTAAACTACGTGAGATTATTCAAATAATATTTTTACATAAACCAGTGATGAAGCTTTTACACAACTGCCTTTACACCGATTAGTCTCACTTTCAACGACACATGCCGCGTGCACATTGTGGCAAACTGTGAGCCGCTCATGCTTTACTAAGCGCTCATGCTGATAGCGTGTTTCCAACCACCATGAATCCGACCAGATGGCAACATTATTTGAATAACTATTAATTTACATTCCACTCATCGCAAGTGATAGTGCCGTTGATAGCGAAAACTAACCACCGTAGCTGTCAGGCCGATGGGTTTGCAATCTGTCCAACACCCAGCGGAGCCGTCCGGTTGGTCCGATGCTGGGGCAGCAAAATATGGCAGAAAATTCACAACCACAGCTAGACTTTTGCAAGACGAAGGCGGATGCAGCCGTTTTGTTGCACACCGGGCCGACTTTCTTTCGTGGCATTCAAAAACATCAGAGCATAAACTGGCCGGCGGTGTAGGGGAGTTTTTCAAGCACGTGTACTGCTCAGTGAAGCAAGGAACATTTTTATTGCGCAGTGAGGGAGTGGAAAATTGACCGTGGGAGTGAAGGTGATGGTGAGGGCGACTCCCGCTCCATCAACAACATGCTGTCCTAATGACCATCGATGGAGGTCAGGTTCGCCGGGTCGATCAATGTACAACTACAATTTTGACGGTCGGTTGGTGTTAAAGTTCACTGTTTAATTGGAGTTTGATTCATCAGCAGAGCGATTAGGTTTATAGATTGACCGTAAAAGATAAAACGAATACTAAGTGCGAGTAGGAAAGGCTCGAATGATTTTGTTTTGTAGCTTTTTAAGTTATTTTTTGAAGATACTTTTCGATTGTTGTAATTCCGTTTTGTGTTTATTTGAATAAAAAAAAATCCCTTGCTATTTGATTATTTATTTCTATATTTTGTCCATTCCCGCTTCACTTCCCACGAACGCTGCACTGTGTATGCATAGTACATCAATATACAGACATCGCGTGAGAGGAAGAAACACGTTTCGAACGTCACAACTGCACTCGCGATGGTCGTCAACCGTTGATTACCGATCGGCTAACGCGGGAGAAGCTTGGTTTGCAAGATTAATGGTTTGGAAAATAAGCGATTAACACCGTGCAGGCCGTGAGAGAGTATGTATAGCCCCCGAGTGAGGTGGGATTGTTATGTAGTTCACCAACTTCTGGCGAAGGTGGAGCAGGATCATTTGCCAGCAGATTAAATCAAAGCGTCAGGAAAGTAAGCATCATTTGCTTCCAAGGATTGCCGATTGAAATTACACAGCCAAAGTAAAGCTTTATCATATTGTCCGTATCTGAGGCAGAAGAGTGAATTTGGTCGGTTTTATTCCTCTTTACAACCCTGAATAGGTTGTTGGCTCAGGCGTAGCTTAACGTATTTAAGCCGAAATCGAAAGTGATTATCCAACGAACGTTAGCGAAGACGTAGGGAGAACTGTAGCAGAGCTGCAATCACCGGAGGGAAAGGAACTGCACGACAATTCTGACCACCAATGCATGGACAATGATGGGCCCGAGCGGCGATAGAAAGTTTGCTCCACCCGAATACTGTGCAATTGAATTTGAAAGGGCAGTAATGAGGTAGGCTTGCGCATTTCCATCACGTTACCCCCCCCCCCAAACCGCCCCAGCGTCAACGCGTCCACGAACCGGTCGGTTGATTTATGCTCCGGTTTTTACGGCCAGGAAAGTGGCCTCGCCAACACTGAACGGATTTATAGCTATTTGGTTAGCCGAAGGCCCTTAAACGTCCATCCCGATCCGTCTAAGCTCGCGACCTTAACGGCGGAAATGTCGATTTATGAGTCATTGAAGGTGGAAGGTGTGGTGGGTCAAGCGGGTCAGCGGCTTTGCGAGACGGAGGAACCGGTAGCGACGTACTTATGACGACTCCACGCTGGCGAAGAACAAACGGGTTTGTTTTATTCGCACACTGGGCAGTTTGGCGAAAGGAAAAGTGACTGTAAAAAGGGCAAACAGTGTGCGGGGCGACTTTTTGGCGTTCTTTTCCGTTTCGTTCGGTGTGTGTAGAGTGCTTCCTTTCTCGTGCGTAGGGTGTGTTGGGTGGAATACAACGATGCCGTTGTGGAGCTGACCGGGTTATGGGCAGATGAGAGCGTAATTGAACGAGAGAGTTTCCCGCGTGGAACGGAATTAATTTTGCCAGCAGATGAGAAGAAAGGCTCCATCGGTTTGGACAGAACGTGCGTCCGTTAGTTGAAGTAGGTAAATGTGCCTTATGTAAATATTTTACCGGGCAATGTGCATAAATAAATGTAAGTGATGGTTCGTTGGTGGTACTCAAGTGTTATGACTCAGGGGTTGTACACTTTCTCCGATCGGATAGAAGCAGTGAAACTCAAATTTTCCTACACGGAACGGGAACAGGAAAGCGATCGTTTGGAAGTATCAGTAAATAATATTAACAAACAATATTCTGTCGTCTTTAGTAAGCCTCTTACGCACAATGTATTACCCGTAGAACAGCTCAAATGTACTAAAGATTAGTATTTATAGAACTGGAAAGAATGATAACGAGTCAAGGAAGATGTTCTTACACTTGTAACATTGTAAGCACCTTTCAATATAAACGTTTAGAAGACTCTTCGCGGTTTATATTTTTGAATGATAATTCTTTATTTTGCTCGATTTGGTTTTTGGGGGAATTTTAATTACACATTTCAACGTCTGCTCGCGGAAATGGAAGAAGACGACAAAAAGATTCGCCCGCATCCGTTGGCCCGTTTGCTGGTATCACCGAGCCCCTTTCCCCTTCGAATGGCGCAAGGTGTACCGGGCGGCAACGAGAGCTGCTGGCGAAATGGGCCCGAGACGGAGTTTGGGAGTTTGAGGCTTCAATAAATAAATAATTTAAATTAATTATATAAATACAAGACACATGAACCCTGTCAAAGCGCCATGGCGGCTTCTTCCCTGTGTGTGTGTGTGTGTGTATCTGAGTGTGTGGTAAGGCCTGACGTAGCCCGTGTCGTAGGGCTGTGTCTGTGAGTGTAGGTGTACCAGGGTGTAGTGTAGAGATGATTTGTGTTGGCAGGTTGTTGGAGGTTGTGTCAGCTCTCTTCCGGGGTTTGCTTGGCGCACGGTTGAACAGTGGCAGCCTCGACAGCCTTATTCTAAGCGCAGACACCGCAGCAGCTACCGCCGAGTGTTGATTAGGTCCCTGGTTTTGGAGGCCGTAAGGGTTGCAGTCCCCGCACCCGTCACCTTGAGGATCTCGGCAAGGATGGCTGGACTGAACCGGGCGTACCGTGTTTCTCCTCCGTCGGTTTTCTTCCACTCGGGCGACACACATGGGTTCGGTAGCTCGTAGTTTCGGACTGTTTTGTGCGGTTATGGCCAGGGTTTGCTTGTTCTTTAGCGGGTTGGAAGTAAGTTGTCGTCATCGTCATCATCCCTCACGGGTCACTGGGCTGGGGCTGGCTCGGTGACGCACCTTAGTTCTTCGGGACGTGGGCACGGTAGGCGCGGTCCTGCATCACCATGTCGACGGAGTTGCCGAAGCTGCGGTGGAACTGGCCGGCCTCGTGCGTGTCGAAGTCACCGTGGTTGGAGGAGTAGGTGTGGCTCTGCTGGACGTGCGGGTGCTTCACGATCTCGTAGGTCGTCTTCTCGTGTCCCTCGGGCGTGACCAGCTTCTTCAGACCGATGATGGCGGAGATGACCAGGGCGATCTTGCCGATGATGAGCGCCTTACCGGCGACGATGGCGATCGAGTGGTAGACCATGGTCAGGATACCTCCCTTGATAGCCATTGCAGCGAGGAATGGTCCGAGGTATTTCTTCATCTTCTTGCGGCCCTCCTCGACCAGACGGCCGGTTTCCTGCTGGCCGGAGGCGAGCATGCGCGGCACGTTCAGCTGCAGCTGGTGGCCGTCCATGAAGCGCTGGGCGCGCTGGAACAGCAGCTCGTCGATCTTGGCGGAGGACAGCTTGGCCAGGTCGTGCTCACCGAGCGTCGGCTCGTTCAGGGCGCGGGTGCTCGATTCGCCACCGTCCGCCTTCTTCACGATCGCCATGCCGTCGAGCAGCTTGATGCTGGGCAGCTTGATCGCCCGGTCGGTCAGCTTGAGGGCCTGCACCTTGATGCACTTCAGCAGCTCGTCACTATCCTCGCACAGCGAGTACACTTTGCGCAGGGCGCGCACCGTACCGTCCTCGGCGGCGCATCCTTGGCCGGCGACCGCCAGCACGCACACTACCGCGCACACAAACTTGAACGACACCATCGTGGCTCGCAGGGCGGTTGTTGGGTTGCTTGGGTGGAGGGGTGGGGGTGGGGGAAGAGGGTGAAGGATGGGAAGAGGGAGAGTGGGCAACTCTTCCTTTTTCACTGGTTGCCACGCAAAAGGGACTTGAATCGAGCTGCTGCTGCTACTGCTGCTGCTGCTGCTGTTGCTACTACTGCTAGATCGAACACTGGATGCACTTCCTTCCGAACTTGGCTGCTCGAAGGTATTTATACAACTGATAGCTTTCAAGGAGCTGAGGGTCGATTTTATCGCAAAACAGAGCACCAGCGCACCGGAGGGCCCTTTGGTGTCCAGCGAAGCGATAACACACTTGCATACACACATACACACACACACACACTCGCACACGGCTTTCCCTTCGTGGCCATCCTTCCCTTGCAAAAACGGTCCTCCTTTTCCTTCCCCTTGGGCATCCTCGGACCCAGGCCAATCAGCTGACGGGCTGCACCGACATCATCAGCATCGGTGAGTGAAGCGCAGGCATTTGCTAGAACTTTTTGGAGCGTGAAAGCCTCAGATCCATGCACAAGCAACGCGCACATGCAACGAACTGCACGCCCCAAGGATCACTAGGAACGAGCCGTCTGGATGGTTGGCACGTTACCGATATTTCCTCCAACCGACCGATTGTAGAGACGATAAGCTGTTTAAGCGATGAGGGTGTGGAGAGGAGAGCGTGGGGTGGTACTTAATACGATTTCTCGTGCGACCGAGCCATTGGAGGGCTGGCAGTTTCGTCTAACTGCTTCACTAATTTGTGCAACATGCAAAAAGTAAACATGCCTGCAGCGATCGCTGATCTCGCTGCTCGTCTTGTAGTCTCCGGGTGGAGAAGGGAAAGGCAGTGTAGGTGCAAAACATACTCCGAACGGCCCTTTTAATGGCGTTTGAGGGAGGACAGGTGCGGGTGGCGAGTCCGGAGCCCGAACTGAACTAATCCGATCCGGTGAGCTCTGATTCCTTCGAACGGACATGCAACGCACATCGCGCCCACGACATGGACATGGTCCCCGGTGGAGTGTGGAGTTGTGCAGAAAGCGAAAAGGAAAACTAGCTGAAAGTTAAGTAGAAGCTGTTCAGCGATGGGGAGTGGAAAACGGTTGGAGACGGCGTGAAGATGCAAAGGTGTGCAAAAAAGCACATAAAAACACACCTTTCTGCATACAGTGATCGTGACGAGTGCTTACTGTGCGCGTGCCCAATGCACCTGTTCGAATACGCTTGCAACGGATTTTTACTTTTAATTCGTTCGGACGTTCGCCTCGTGTTTTGCGATTCTTGGCCCCGCTGATGACGTTGGGCAGTTTAGCGTTGCAGCCGCGCCATGCAGACCGTGACCATGAATTTTGCACCAGCCCACGTGGAGGAAGAGCGAGATGGAAAAGAGCGCTGACGAGGAGGTGGTTGAGGCAGCTCCCTTTGGATGGCGAGCGGATAAACAGTAGTTTTCACTCGGTGGGATTGACTGGTGGGTTTTTGCGTGTGAAGAGTAGAGGCAGTGAGGGTGTGAAGGTTGTTCGCGCGAGCGTTGGATGTCACTGTACTGTTGAAAAGTGATGAGCTTTAAAGTGGAGCTGGTAGAAAGGGCAGCAGAAAAGGTCCTCCCCCCCTCCCTCGGAAGTGCTTTGCATAGTTAGAGGCAATCCGATGACCCTGGCCTAGTGGCCGTGTGGAAATTGTTTGCTTTAGTTTGGATGACGGAACACACAAGCTACCACATTGATTGTTAGCGTTTTATTTTAATGTCTGTTGGGTAATGCAAACCATGCAACTACCTTTTATGTACATTGTAATGCTTTTTAGATTATAGTAGCTCAAATTCTATTAATAGTTTTAAGAGAGTTATAAAGCAATGGAATGAAAGTCGATCTCAAAATTCGTTTCCGTCACAATACATTTGAAATGCAATTAATATTATTCTAAATTCTTGACTGTTTGGATGGTGTAGATCTCCTACCAAGACTCGACTATGTACGATACTATTTTTTTTCGACCTTTATCACCATCTTGCTACACGGAACTACTGCAGCATATTAGCCTTATGTAGATGTTAACTCCTACAAGCAAACAAACAAGATATCAACAAATATTTACTTCAATCGTAAAGAATCCAGAAAAGGTGCCTCAACAGTAGAGAAAGCTAGTTACTTACTTATCTTTCGGTGTATTGTAATTTGATGAAAGCTGGTATAAATCACAACACAACAAGCATGGTATACACCTCAAACAGCTTCTGGGATAATAAGATAAAAGAAACACTATCAACCGCACCACGCCACTCATGGCAATAAATCATTTCCTTATCATTTGTGGCCGAGACGGTATTCTTCCAACTGGCGCACGTCCATTATCAAAAAATCGTTTCTCTAACAGCTACCTAGCTTCTGGACTGTTGAATCTCCGACCAAAGCTACTCAACTCGTTACAGTAGATGCTACTCAGTTATATGGTGATTTTGTCTTTCCCATTGCACTAGTTTTGTACGACAAGACGCACAGAATGGACGCCAAGCGACTACATCTATCCCACAGTGACGTACGACAAATTTTGAACGATCACTTCTCAGCGCGTAACGTCGATAATAAATCGACATTCCGCATCGTGCAAACCTCCCTGGAACCGTTTAGCCCCTGTCCGGAAGGGTTTCTGGCAGATCACTATGCGCTGAAGGTTACGGTTGAAAAAAATGGTCAAGAGGAAGAGATTTTATTCTTCGCCAAGTGTCAGCCCACGGAGAATCCGGCGCTGAGAGGCTACCTGGAGGAGATTGGCAGCTTTCGCAAGGAGAGCAGTGTTTTGCAGAGGATAGTGGGAGCGATTCAGCAGTACTGTCCGTGGCGTACGGTAGCTCCCCGGGTGCACTTTGCTAAGGAGGAACAGTTGCTCGTGATGAACAATCTAAAGTCGGAAGGATATTCGGTTGTGAAACGGGAAGGAGGATTGCTGGAGTTGTCCTTTGTACAGGAAGCACTGGAGACGCTGGCCACCCTGCATGCCGGTTCGATCGTGCTGGAAGCGAAGCTGGGCAAACGTTTGCCCGAGCTGTATCCCGCCGTGCTGGATGAAAATGCCTGGGTCCAAACACCCACCAGCACGAGGATGAAAGATGTGGCAAACGTTATAAAGCTCTACACGGAGCTGGTTAAGATATGCGTTCAGTGGCAGGGTGCGCAAAAGCAAACCATTCTCGAGCGTCTAGCACCGCTGATAAGAAAGATTTATACGTACGTAGAACCGTCGACGGCATTTCGTAACTGTCTTAACCACGGCGATCTCTGGTGCAACAACATCATGTTCAAGTGCGACGGCCAAGGACGCCCGACCGGTTGTGCGCTGGTGGATTATCAGCTGTCACGTTACGTGCCTCCGGCGTACGATATCAACTTGCTGCTGTACCTAACGACGAACCGTCGGCTACGAAACGAAAGCCTAGCGGCGCTGCTGGACCATTACTACAAGTGTTTTGCGGAGGTGCTAGACCGAAATCAGCTCAACGTGGGTGAGATTTACCCGCGTGAGGAATTCCTGCGGTGCTGTGAGCACTACAGACTTGCAGGACTTATTCACTCGACGATCATTAGCGGGGAGGTGACGCTGCCGGGCAAGTATTTGGAGGAAATTTTCGGTGACCTGCAGACGACGGCCAGCTTCATGCCGGACAAGAAGGTGTGGATTTGTGTGAAGGCTTTTCAGGCGGATGAGCGGTACCGCAAACGTTTGATAGAACTGTTGGATGAGCTGTTTGAGCAGGTGCAGCATGAAGAAAAGCCATAAAATCTGTTGTAAAAATGTCATATGTGAAGAAAATACACTTGAAAATGTAGCTTCCGCAAAGCTGCTTAAACATCTTCTTCACTAATTTCACTTTCATCCACAGGGTTTCTTGCACAGCTTAAAGCCGACCAGGAACGTAATGGCTTTCCTGTTGTGAAGCGAAAGGTCATTGTCGTGCAAGCGCCACTGGCAAAGTCCCAACCACCCAATGTCCATGCAGGTGGCTGTTGCACCGGTGTCGCAGTGTTTTTGCTGCAATCCATTACGAAACACCGTTTTTCCAACCATCCAATCCGTTTCCCTTTCGGAAAGCAAAAGTGTCCGTGTCTGTCGCGCGCCGCTGTTCGCACACCACTTCCTGTAACTTCCTGTTGCTTGTACCCAACGGTGACCAGGGTGACTTATTACTTTCCAGCAAGCATAAGCTGCAGAAAAAAAGTGCCACCAGACAGCATTACAGGCAATACCTTGCGTTTGGGCCCTTTTAGAAAGCCCAGCAGAGAAGTTCTTCCCGCCCCATGCTCGCTTCACCGAGCTCCGTTCGCCTCTAATCCCAACGTGGCGAATGGGATGGAAAAGGAATGTAAAAACGCTTCAAACGCTTCCAAAAGAGAGGGATAGCGGATTTCCACCATTTCCCGAGGTCGCGGATGGGAAAAACAACACGCCGCAAATAAGACTTTCACCTGGCCGGGGCCGGCCGCGCAATCGCATCGCGTAAGCTTCACCGTTTGGCGGGTTGGATTATGCGCGGTGGCACCACGAGGTAAAGGGTCGGTCGGTTGGTGTTTTTTGCCGTTTGCCGTGGCCTGAAGGCATGTGAAGGTTTGCTTCGATGCACATTTCTCCAGCCTTGTCACATTCTTATTGCTGCTGCTGCTGCTGCTGCTGCAATACTGCAATCCGGCATTAGCGGTGCGCCCGCTGGCTGCAGTTCCTTTTTCTCATCGTATCTGTCGTTTGCTGTTTATTCTTTTGTTAGCAGTACTATTACTTTTGGTGCACGGTTCGCATCACGACAGATGCGATTGCGGGCGTGATTGCAGTTAGCTGCATGCTGGAAGTCAGCAATCCGGTTTTCCCCCCGGGTTTTTTTACATCACTCGACCTTATCTTGCTTACATACACATCATAGACGGGCGCATCTGCCTTTCGCGGCTCGAATGTACCTTCACCTTTTTCCATATCATTCCCACCTCGGTGCTCGGTGAATGTATCGTGAGCATAACTTACCATTTTAAAAGATTTTTCTTCAGCGTGATGTACGATTGAAATGGAAGGAAGAGCGGGTTTCCCAAGCTGTGCTGCGACTTTACCAACGCTTTCAACATCCGCTACCAAATGTGTAATAATATAGCAAAGAAGATAAGTTTTCCCTTTAAATTATTTGCATCAAAACAGTTCATTTCCGTCCTATAACGTCCGTTTCCTGTAAAAGTTTTATTGATCACCTAGAGCTTAATTGAAATCTAAAGCGTTGGGGCGTGCTAGACCCTCCAGCATGAACATCACCCGCTACATTATCGTTAGAATTTATCGACCATAATTGATCTCACATTTCGCCTCAAGCAAGCGGTCGTGAGCTACGAAGTGAGAAAAAGGAAAGCGTTCGATTCGCTTTTCTGCCATGAAGAGGATGTAAGCAAAACGGCAGGCTTTGTTAAGCGACTGCTTCGAATGTTAGCTCACGATCTGACCCACGATCCGGCTAGCTTCGGCTCATTCAGTATGGTGGTGGAAATTGGAAAAGGTAGAAAGAGTGGATGGAAGACGTTTGAGGGCATGAGCTTAAGATTGAATTAAGTGAAAATGCAAAGTTCCGATTGGTCTGGGGTGACGATTTCATAATAAAGCGCTGCCAAACGGATTAGCGAGCGTCTGTCGTGACCTGAAAGTGAAATCGGTTACGGGAGACCAATGTGGCCCTTCGCTTTTCCTTCCCGAAATTGGCGGGAGGAACTGCTAAAGCGCATGCTACACTATTTTCCCTCTCTGAGAATTGTATCTCCCGCACGGTGGTCGTACAGGGAAATTACGCTGTTGTAATTGTCTTACGCGGTAACTTTTCCTATTACAACTCCTTCTTCCCCACCCACCTCCCACCCTAAGTCCCGCTGCCGGCAGTTCATTGGCCAGACTTCCAACACCTGGTCGCCCGTGCGTAATCAGCCGACTATTAGCTAGATAGGTCTAATGTGCGAACGCGTGAGTTCCTTAAGGAGCTAAGTGGTCGATTAAGATGCAGCCGCGTGCTTGCACTTGCCTTTATTGCCTGTATTTATGCCCGGGCTTGCACACAGACCTGCCAATTTCACGATAACGAGGCCTATTTCGCTTTGCCAGTTTACTGTTTTCACCCTCTCCCTCTCTCTCTCTCTCTCCCTCCCTCTGTCTCTCTGTCTCTTTTCTCTATCCGGCTAACGTGAAGCTATATGTACAAGGGTACGCAAACGCACTGCATACATTTAGGCGCCATCGTACGGATCCTGGTAGTCGTGCTCGGGGCGCCGCTTCCAGTAGGGCAGATCGTCCTCCTCGTAGTACTGGTAGCGGGAATGCGGCTTTCTCGGCTCGATGCTGCGCTGCCAGCCGCCTCCACCCCCACCACCGCCACCATGGCTCGAGTGTTCGTAGACAACGTGCTCTGCCGCGTGGCCACCGCCCGATCCGTTCGCCTTCTTCAGCCCGTTCTGTTGGTGCGTGTGTGTAGGGAGGACGAAAAAAAGGGGCGAAAGAAAGAGAGGGAAAAGAAAATGCAATTTTATCCAGCTCCGCTGCTGCTACGTACAATGGTGGTGGGCGCTTCCGCCGTGTAGGATCGCGCGGAACACCGGTGCGAGCGTATTTACCAGGGTGGAGAAGACGAGCGCAATCTTCGCCATGATCAGGGCGACCGCCGCCAGGACGGCCACCTTGCCGATGATGACCTGGGCGATCATCGCCATCAGCGCCATCAGCGCCATCGAGAACATGTTTCCCTGCTTGTGCTTGTGCTTCTTACCGCGGCCCTCGTCCAGCAGCGCCCGTCCGTTCACGTCCACCAGGCTGAGCTGGAAGAGGCGCGACAGGAGCAGCTCGTGCAGCTTGCGGAAGAGCCCGGACCAGCCGGACAGACGGGCGAGGTCGGTCCCGGGATGGACACCCGTTGGCCAGTCCGGATTGCGCCGTACGGTAATGAACGGTGTCACACGAAATGTCACGTTGGAGTCGATCGCACGGTCAAGCACACGGAACACTTCACCACGAAAACACTCCACCAGCTGGCCACTGTCGAAGCAGGTGCGGACCCGGTCCAGCAGATGTCGCTGCACGGTTGGCGATTGCGTTTCGTTTGAACTGGACACTTGTGGTTCGGTGGAGTCGATGGAGAGAACACGAGCCTCGGCAGCTGCGAGCAGAAAACCGATCACTAGCCCTAACGAGCGGTAGCAGCAGTAACTCCGCGACATCTCGGCGAGATCACCCGGCAGGTCTCGAGACACCGGGAACCGAATGGTAAATAGTCGTTCGGTGACAGACGGATGACAGTTTTATATATCAGCCAGGTTTTGGTTGCAAATAGTGTTCTGGATTCGGGGCATGCCTCTTTTTGTGTTCGAGCACCTTAATGGGGTAACGTTCAAAAGTAGTGCAGCCGAGATGTATTCCTTTCCGTGCGCTCAGAAGCCTCTGCCTTGATGGGGTCGTGGCCTTGAAAAGCACCAGACGGAAAATGAGTTCGTTTCGTTAATTATTGTGCGCCTCGGTTGCGTTTTCGTCCCGTTCCTGATTATTTGGCTGCTTCCCCCAAAAATCATCTCTCTCCAGTGCGCGGTTTTAGTGCAATTGTGGGCATGGAATTTGCAGGCAGGAGAAGGCCACCGAGCAAGACCCCAATTGATGTGTGAGCGCACCTCGCATAGCAAATCCATTCACTGCGGAACACGGAAAGAATCAACAAAGAAAGTAAACTGCCAGGGGAGCGGGTCGAGGGTTCGGGTTCTTCATTACACACACTCTTCATGTACGCAATGAAGGGGCGCCCGGTCGGGTGCGTTGCGGTAGCTTAATTAGGCACAGCGTACATGCGTGCCGGTACGGTAGGTTGTGGCGCAAAAACGGGCAGAAGACGAGAATACGAACAACAAAACAGGCACAGCTAAAACACACGATGGCTAGAGCGCATCTTGCTGGAGGAAATGAGGTCTAAGATTTTCCACGCAACTTCTCTCACGCGTTGCCTCGCCGCCGGGGAAGGTGTTTGGCTTAGTAACCCGATTCGAGAAGTTCGTGGTGGCCGATTAGAGCATCAAGCGTAGCTTATTAGGGGACGCTTTTGCTTTGCATGGGAAGCCATGTGATGATGAGGGGCGTTTGGTGGATACATTTCGGGTCAAACGCATTCTGGCAGGAACTTGCACTTTCTCTAGTGGGTAGGATTTCGTTTTCAAAAATAAGATTGCAATGTGAAACTGAAACTAAAAATGCGATTATGTTGCCATATAACCCATTAAAAACATATATAAAACGATGTGTTAAAGTGTCGGGCAAAATAATTCCCAAAAATTATGTATCAACATGTGATTTTTTTTTGTTAAAGCCAAGCTTCTTTTCCTAAGCACAAGAAATTCGCAATGTAATTCAGCCAAGAACATGTTGTTCAATTAATTATGCAAATGCATTTTATTTTCATGTTAAAAAGTACAAATGTTTCATATAATGAAAATACTGTAGTGATTTGCTCCGATGCTACAAATTCGGAGCCATTATATTAAAGTAGAAACACAACTCCATTGTGCTGAATGCTTCAGAAGCATTAGTACGCACAGGATAATACTGTGATACAGGATAATACCTTCATAATACTGTGTCACAAGATTTTTGGTACGCTATGCTGCAACATGCAGATGCCTGCCTTTAGTGATCACTCCAGGCAAAGTTCCGCCCGCTAGATGCACCAGCACTGGCACCACCATCCGGTAGCGAACGCTCATTGCGCTCCGTGGCCAGGTCGGCCGTTACAAACGGATAGTCGGGTGCTCCCGATCCACCGCCGGGATGTGGCTGCTGCTCTCGCTCATAAAACTTGCGCTCGAACAGCCGTGCCGTTCGATCCTTGAGCATCTGTTGCTTCTCGTACTCGTAGAATTTGTCCACCAGCGAGGACGCAGTCTGTGGCTCGACGCGCTCGTCCAGATTCAGGAACTTGTCCTTCTTTTTGTAGTACGCGCCGCTGGTGTGCGAGTCATGCGATCCAGATCCACCCGCATGGTAATCATCGTGATGGTGATGGTGATGATGCTGATGATTGTCAAAGTCGGGATTGTCAGCGAGCGGATTGTTGTAACGGAAGGGCTTCGATCCGAAGCCGAACCCACCGACGGAACCGTGACCGGCGAAGCCTCCTCCATAGCCACCGAATCCGCCACCGTAAAGGGAGGGAGTGAGGAACGAACCGTACCCAAACAGTCCGGATAGGAACAGAGCAATTTTGCCGAGTATGAGCGCTTTCTTGCTGAGAAGTATGAGACCGCCGAACACGAGGGGCAGCAGTGTTGCCAGATTGAACTTCAGCCCGAGCAGAAACGGCACTACGAAGCTTTTCGTCAGTATGCGTGCTGTGGGAATAATGATGATGGGTGGAAAGTTTAGTCACGGACAATACAAGCGCTCGAAGCTTTCTTGCGTGCAAGACGCGGTGAAAGCTTGACCTTGAAAGGAAAGTAAGCTTTTATCGGACTTTCATTGTGGAAACGTTGGAAACGCGTAAAAAGCGTTTGTAGCTTAAAATGAATACTTTCATTCAAATAAAAAGCGCTCTTTAAAGAGACGTAAAATTTAACAATAATCACAATATTCATCAAAGGCCTACCTACCTGTCGACTTTTCTTCAAACAGCGAGCGTTCGTCGTTTTGCACGGCCGGATCGAGCACAAATTCCAGCAGGCCGGCAGCACCGATGGTCGGGCCCAGTTTCAGCTTCAGCCCCGGATAGATGATGCCCATGTCCCAGAGCAGCTGCCGTTGGGCCATCACCGCACCGGCATTCTCCAGAATTCCTCTGCAGGGTGTCGAATTTTCCCCATGAAGGTTGTGCGTGAAAATGGTGTGAAAAATGTAAAAGAAATAAGGAAAAATGAGGTCATGCAGGGAAAATCGGAATCATCACC
>KB671247.1:55275-69607 GCA_000349105.1 Anopheles epiroticus | reverse complement strand
ACGCATTAACATACGCCTGGTGCCGTTACGCACGTCTGTCTGATATCGGGCGGGCGGGAGAAAGATCAAAGCGACATCGCGAGTGGGCAGAAAGCATGTCGCACACGGACGAAATGGAGAAAACACAGAATCGGTATCGGTGTGCCGGATTTTTCTGTTGCTCCTCATGCTCCCCGCCCGGTTCCATTCTTCATCGACGCGCCTGGGCACGCTTCGTGGAGTTTGATACCTTTGGCGCGTAGGATGGCGGCGCTAATTAGTTGAATATGAACTCGAATCGATTCGATAAAGGAGAAATAGTGAGAGGGGACCCACCGGCTGGTAGGAGGGGCAAAAATGTGTAGCGATGGAGTTCCACGAAATACAGATACCCCCGTTTGGGATGTAATTCTATGCCATCGATTGGGATTACGGTGAACAGTTTAGAATTGGCGAATAATGCTGCGGTGTCGAATCGATTAACGACCAGAAGAATGATGAAGCGTGCACTCAGCATGTCTCTTTGATTTGGCATCGAATTTGCTAGCGAGATAAAGATGAAAGGTTAGCGTGGACTAGATGATATTACAAATTGAGGATGAGGCTTTAACGTTGCCATTTTTATCTTTTTAGCAAATGAGGAAAACAACAGATGAGAGTAAAAGAAATTTCGCTTAACTTAAGCGTCAAGTGGATGTTTTCAAGGCAAAAAATAGTTTGGTTAGTAGTAGTTCATAGTAAAAAATAATGTTTTTTTGATAATTGTGATAATTATACGCATTTATCGAAGTCAGGTTAAAATAAAATAAATTTAATTCACATTAATCGTGTTGAAAATTGTTTATTATTTTCAATAGTCCTACGCCTTTCCAGTCATCCACGGCTTTTTTCAACTGCCGAATAAAAATAATTTAAATTGAGAATCAAAGAGCTGGTAGGAAGGTAAACCATTTAAGTACGTGAGCTCAGATTCAGGATAAGTTCATTCTACGATTAAAAAAAGAGGTCAAACCATATTAAGAAGAATATGTTCGCTCTCGATTGCTTACTGGACAGTACACAGTGCTTCTGCCCTCAACGGAACAAAAATATCTGGACGAAACGAACATTCCAATGAGTATGAAATTAAATTTTGAAAATGCGCTCCTAAAATAAATTCACAATATCCTTTAACTTATGTTAACGAATGAAATAAACTGTAAAGAAAGGATAGTGATTTTTTCCAGAGTCTAGCGATTCTACATCAGAAAATATATATGTTAAAGTCGTTAAAGAGGATTGCATCTCATGAACCTCACTTGGTCATGCTAATATTCAAATCTTCTTCATCAATTGGAGAGTTGAAGGTATTATATTATTTGAAGATATTTTTTATTACTATGACATTCCTTAACGCGATTTGTCATTTGTGGGACATTCTATCGATTTTAGTGGCTGTAAACGAATTGTATTAAACCCCACAAATCCACGAAGCTGTAGTTTTCTAAATGGCATCGGAATGTGCATTCATTAGAAGTGACGGCCGCAAGTATTTCCGTCCACCTTTCGCTCGGTTTGTAGAACGGCAAAGAAAGTCACCAGCAATAGGACTAGCATCATCTATCAACTTCCTGCCACCTGAAGCCACAGCGTTCCAGCCAAAATAAAAAGCACGCACGGTTCACACTCATTTGTTTTCGTTCGTTTCGCACTTGATCCGTAATTTATTCAAAACACACACGACCCGGCTATAGCGAACTGCACCTTTCCACCCGCTCTCCTCTACCCACGGGAGCCCCTAAAAAAGTGGAATATCAATCGGGCACTCGGGGCGTGTGCGCAAACACTTGGCCGGCCCGTTCCCAATTCGGGACCGATTGACACAAATACCATTCTGGCGGGCGTTTCCGTTTCATTTCGGTCCTACTGGCACGGTTTTTTTCCCTCGTTCGTTCGACACGTGTGGGCACATACACAGGGGGGAAGGGTGGTTGGTGCATATTGGTAGGGAGGGGGAGCAAACTTGCCTAAAGTCGAGCGGATCGTGGTCGACAATGTTGGGGATGATGCGCGACGCTGGGACAAGCGATTCGTCCTTGATCATGAGCAACCCGTTGGTGAGCGTGAAGTTGTTCGCTTCCTCGAGAAACTGCAGCGAGGAGAGTGCCTGCTGACCGGCGCACTGCAGCAACCCGGGTGACGGAGTCATGCGGATGCAGTAGTCGAACGTGTCGAGCTGTGCGTGTACCGTCGTCACCGCCAACACGAGCAAGATTGGCAGCGAATGCATTTTGAGGAGCTCACTACGAATCGGGTTTCTTTTTCACTGCAGAAGGTTAGAGCACATCACACAGGACCACTCTTCCTGGAGGACACTTTTCACTCGACACGACACGGTAAAGATGTTTTCCTGCTTGGGTTTGCTTCACTGAACTGTATTTCCCGCAGTCTTGCGGTAGTGCACTGAGGGCAAAAGTCATCGCAAAAAGGTATATATACCTCAGCCGGACCACTGTTTGCTGCGGCGTGGTGCAGATTCGCTGGCTGGCAGTTCCTTTTGCCCCCGCCAAAGAACGGTGGGAATGGCGCTGGATGGCGCTGGCCGGGGCACCCAGAAGTCGGCGCGAATTCGATGCCTGACCGCGCACCGGGCAAAGAAAATGCGAAAGAAATTTATACGTTGCAATGGACACAAAAGCGAGACGCACCGTTTCCCGCCAAGACGGGGGCATGAGAAACGTTACAGCGGCGGTGGCAGCACGACAACAATGCACCATCAACCCACCCGCGAAGGTGGCCAGACGCTTTTCAGCGATCAGCGATCCGTATCTCCGCCGGTGTCCGGTGTCGTCTACTTAACTTTTCCACCATCCCGATTATGAGCGCACATTTACATAACCACGAAAATTACGTGCGCCCCCCCTACCTTTCTTTCGCTGTTTGCACTCGTGACACACCGGAGGAAGCTTCAAATTGAAAGCAAAACTGCTTTTCCAACCTTCCAAGCCCACAGCTTGCCCTCCACTTCAACCCTTTTTGGGAGGACGGAAGGAAAAGAAAGGAAAAGTGGCCGTCAACGTTGGAAAACTGTTGTAGATTTAAGCTCTCGTTGTGGGATGACCGATTGCATGATTCCCATCAAAACGATGTTGGGGTGAGCATAATTGGGCTGGAAAAGGTTGCGTCTCTAACCAACTTTTTTCGACCCCCCCTTCCCTCCCCCCTTCGAAAAAAGGGCGTCCAATGACGTCATTGGGGTCGTCAAAAAGCAAGTGAACCACATGATGAACCCATTGAACTAATTCCATTTTCGTGCCCCATCACAATGACGTTACTAAGGGGCCCTTAACCCGAGCGGACCGTAATGCAAACTGTAACTGGTGGATAAGGGTGTAGAGGGGCTGATTTTTTCTGTATATTAAAATCAGCTTTTTTCTTTCTATGCTCCGGCCGAAGCTCCTGGCCGAAGGGATGAGAATGGAAACAAAAACAGAAAAGGACAAAATTGACAGGTAATTTCGTTGGAGCAGTGTTGATGCTTTAAACCGCGACGAAAATAAGAACCAGAAAAAAAGCAACTCAAACCCTCCTAGGAATACATTCCCTTGCCCGTAAGTGTCCTAGCGTCGGCTGAAGGTCCAAACGGCAGGACTAATTTGTGTCCGGTTTGAGGGTGGCGTTGCACTGTCTCTCCCCTCGGGGGAGAAACCTCAACCCAAAAGCATAGTCATGTTCCCGCCGAAGAGTGTAATCAGTGGAAGTGATTACGCAAAAAATGTCCATTCTCGTGCTTGCCGTAACTGAAATGGTTTGAACCGTGTTTTATTTTTCGGGAGAAAAGATTTGTGTGCGAAAAGCCAGCCCGCGGTGTAATACTGCTTTTTTTCTGCTTCCCAAAAGTGTGAGTAGTTGGCACCGCGGCTTTGAACTGTAGACCACGGAAGTGCTCACCATTACGACGGTACGGTTGCGTGGCCACTTAGCCGGTCCATTTTGCGGGTGGTCGATGGAAAGATAAAGACATCCCGCAGGCGAAGAGGCGCAAAACAAAAAGCATACACTACTACCGCGGATCTGCTTTTTTGTGTGGCTGGAAGGTGCGTAAATTGAGAGGGGAACAAAGCACGGTCGAAACAGAACGCAGCTCCCACCGCAAAACTGCAAACGCGTCGTAGTTTTTGCGACACGAATGAAAATATGAAAAAAAATAACGCCACTGAACCAAGTATTGCAGCGCCCACCGCCGGTCGTAATCATGCGAAAATCCGGCCGTCGAAAGTGAAAGTACTGCGCTGGTGGGCCGCCTCGAGCGGGAAAGAATGTGCCAAAATGTGTCTCTCCTTTGCCCCGGAAGCGCTCGCGATGGGACGGGACGGACATCTATGGGAGTAATTTTTCGGTGAAATGAATATCTGAATTCGCACGCAACAATGGCAACGATCTGGCGAATTTCGCCGACAACTAGCCCAAGCAGGATGAGAGGAGTAGTGAAGGGAAGGAGAAGCGCAGATGCAGTGCGCTGTTGTTCGCGCCATTTTGCGTTGCCATTTGTTTCCTTGTTTGCTGCGAAAGTGATCTTTGGATGATGACTTTTTTTCCCGAAAACCGAGGCCGAAGACAATCGTTTTGGCGATTTCGGGGTAATTATTACGGTAGGATTGGCACGCTGTGGGCTGTTTGTTTGTTTGTGCCGTGCGGAACAACTTTAGTGTTCGGACGCAGTGGGTTCTGCGAGTAATAAAAGTAAAAGTAGCTACGTATTGTGAATTTATTTTGCTGAGAAGCTTAAAACAATGGTTTATAGAAAAACACTTGTTAGTGGACTTGGTGATACATTTTGTTGACGTAAGAATATTTAAATTTGTAGCAAGGGTTCGTATATTATTTTTGTTTTACAGTGCGAGATTTTTTTTACATTTATTTTTTTTTAATTGGTTTAAAAAAATATTAGCAGTTGTACTGTTTTAAGTTAAGGTTATTTTAAATACAGTTTTTATGCACATGATTTAAACACTTAAAGAGACTCTCTCTTCAAAACCAATCAAATTAAATTAAATCAGCATATAAATAATCCTCCATTATTAATATGGAAACGTAATGCAGTTTAAATGATCATTATTTATACATACGTTTTTAAAGGTTTCAATTGTGGTTCAGTTTTTACGTTTTTCGTAGTTGCGACTCAATACTTCTATAAGCTTGAGCTGTTAGTAATAATATTTGTTTGCTTCTCTTGCAAACATTATCCAGCGTTAGAATTTATACCTACCAAACACTTGTATTTATTTCGCTGAGTAAATGTGGTTGCAGGTGAGTTGAAAACTAGTGAACAAAAATACATGTATAACTATAGTGATAGAAAATTTCTGTAAATACTGAATACTGAATACGGAATACGGAATACTGAATAAAAAGTAACTGAATTTTTTTCTATGATAAAAAGTGGACGTGTTAGTCAATGTAAAAATAGAGGAAGACAAATTATAAACTGTTACATAACATTAATAATTTTGTTTATTATTTAGTATGCATATTATCCAGGTTCATAAACGAATTCTCAATGCTAGGAATAAAAGTTATTTATTTTATTATATTTTGATCGAATCCATAGATTTATTAACAAAACAATATTATTGTTCAAATGAAGGGTTGTATTATCCTTTAGAGCCAAACTACGAGTACCGGAAGGCATCGGACTTCTTCGTAAAATTACTAGAACTACTTCGTAAAATTATCCAACAATAACCGATAGAGCTATAGTGCAATGAGGCTCCGAAGCAATTTGGATCATCCTAATTTCCCTGACAATTAAATGTACTCCACACAACAGAAGTGCACTCACCTTCCGGATGAAACCTGCCACTAGGTCAACACCATCAATGTATATAGGTAAAAGCAAATTGGGAGGAAAATTGCACCGCACGAAAAAGGGTGTACGGTTCACTAGCTGGACCATTATGCAGCTCCATCTAGCTGCATGGAAAAACAACACCCGCCGGCCCAATTGGGAATCAATTTGTGCTACATGAAGCACTCGGGACGCAAAGGTACTTTTTGTAGCTTTGTAGCTTTGGTACCCCTCTTTTGTTAGCTACAGCAGCAACAACAGCAACAAGTACAAAAAAGTAGGTAAACGGCCAACAGTACAGCTAATAGCAGCAAAGTTGATTGATCGGGCAGCTTGGTGGAGGGAATGAAGCCGCACCAACAACTGTTAACCTTTTAGCGCCACGGATAAGGAGGGTGGTGCGGTGTAAAGAGGCGGTAATGCACCACCACCGGTACATCCAAACACAATTATCATCCTCTTAGCCGCTTAATACACCGGTGGCGATTGGGTTTTTTCTTCTTTCCTGCAGCAGTTGCGAGTAGCCGTGTTTTTGCGCATATGCTTCAAACCCAGTGCCAAATCAAGCTGCAGCTCAAGCTCCCACGGTTGAGGTTTTTGACGCTCCCGATCAACAGGTTCCCGATCCAGGTGCGAGTTCGAAAGCTCGAAATCCAAAAATCCGATAAAAACGGCACAGCGCTTTTGGCGATCGATGCCTCACATTTCACTTCCGTCTAGATGAGGCAGCTGGTCGGCTGGCTGGTGATGTTTTGGAGAGCGGGAAGATAAGCAGAGGTGCTCGCCAGAAGGCCCTGAAATGCGTATGGACGTCAGCAACGTACACCAAATCAAACAGGTACTTCGGAAATGGGCAGGAAAAGTTTCTCCGACCCGTATCTCGACCGGCCGGGTACGATTGCGTTCGACGGAGAAGGTGAGCTTCTTCCCTTCTGGCACTATAAAAGCAAAAACAACAACGCAAACAGGCAGCAGCAGCAGCAGCAGCAATAAAAAATGATGGCGCAGTGATGGTGAAGCACTTAAAAGTAAAAATATTATCGAAAGCAACCGAAAGGCTTTACATTTTTGTCTGCCGCCTGCGGGACGGTGGGTAGGCGAGCGAGCAGCAGGAGTCGTCGTACGCTCGATGCTGCCCGGCGATGATGATGATGATGATGATGATTGTTCGAAAAAACTTTCACCAGTAATGACCGGGCACGTTCTAATTCATGCTGTGAGTTGGTGCGTTTCG
The DNA here is from genome assembly GCA_000349105.1 of Anopheles epiroticus. Lineage (NCBI taxonomy): Eukaryota > Metazoa > Arthropoda > Insecta > Diptera > Culicidae > Anopheles > Anopheles epiroticus. The sequence continues at coordinate 62,567 of KB671247.1, read as the reverse complement.
GGTTCGCTGCCTGCGTGCTTGGCGAGTGATTAAGCAACGAGAAGAAGCTGTTTGGGCTGTCTTCCATCCCGTAACTGAAGTCCATTCTCTATCCCTCCCCGGGCCCAGGAGGGGCAACACTTTCGATCTCAGGCGTGTTGGAGCTCTTTTTCACCGCCTCCTTCATGTGCATTGCGCCGAGGGCTGTATGTTCCCGTGGGTTTGTTTTTTCTTCCACGTTCGGTGTGCTTCTTGACACACATTGCACTTTCCCTTCTTGGTTGGTGGGCCCCCGCCCCACGGGAGGGTGAAATAACCGAGGCGGAGGTTGCACGAAATGTGTGGCATTTGGAAGGAGCGAAAGGAGAACGGGTCGAAAAAAAGGTGAAGGACCGCAGTTGGAATGAAGACGACGGAGACGACGATGACGACGACGAGTTTGAGGATCACTTTCCCAAAAGCCGGTTTCCGGGTGCGACAACTCTTGCCGCAGTCGGGAGCAGTCACGAGTCACGCGAGGTTTATAATTTCCTTCCCAGCAGCCCTTTCCGGGTGGGATTCTTTCTCTTCCTTGCGTGAGGTGTTGTCTTTCCGTTGCATTTCTTTCGTACGATCGCTCGATCAATGCCAGCGCAAATGCAAGACAGCTTTCTTTTGTTTTTTTACGATTCATTTTATTTCATTCCTGTCAAATTTTTGTTTGGATTGATTTCCCACCGAAATGCCAACACGCCCCACAGGGTGGGACGTGCAGCGCAAACGGAACTGGGCGCATTAAAGTTACAATAATTTAAACAATAAATAACAGAACAGATCATTCTTACAAAACGTTCTTTCGCCTCGCGGAGCCCGTCCCCGGCCGGTACTGCTGCTTGGTGGCGCACGTTGGTTGCGCGCGCACCCGCAGAAGAAGCAGTAGGGGTTGCTTGCGCGCGTATGGTGGGGTTGGGTAAAGCGCCTGTTTTGGCAGCCCGTTTGCTGCCGGGTGTCTTTGCCGGTCTGTTTGGCTCCTGTGTGCTAACCTGATGACGCATGTGAACTTGCTAGCTTGGGGTTTATCTCGCTGCATGGTTTGCGGAAGTGTGAAAATAACTAGACAAGAAGTAAGAGCTCAAGTCTGTGTATTGACCTGGCCGGAAGAACGATAGTTGTGGGTCACTTGGTAGGGCGTCCCATTGGTCAGTAAGTGGACAGCTGCACTCGAGGTGCGTAAAGAAAGTGAAAAGTAAGTTAGTTTAATATAAACTTTCCTTGGAGCGTTCCTGATACTGCTCCTCGGACTTTGAAACTGCGACTCGCGTCTTGTCACACTCAGACCGCGCCGTATTGCGCCGTTGCTGGGTGGCGAGAGATGTGGAGTGTGGTTCTGATTGCCCAAAACCGTTATCTGTCACATATATATTTTTTCGCTCTTTCCCTTCCCGTTTCCTCCGTCCTTCCGTCGGCGTGGAAACCGGTTTGACACATGCCAAACCAATTTCGCCGAAAAATGGGGAGGGCGCACGGATGTATCGATGTCAGCGGAAGGCATCACATCTTCCCAAAAAGAAGGTGAAGAAAGGGTGAAAAAACATACCAACAAAGCGATTGACCTACTTTGCAGTGTTTTTGTGGTGCTTCGGCTCGAGTTCCAGCACTGTCGTTGGAGGTTCTCATGGATGCGAGCGAGAGAAGGCGCCCGTAGGTGGGGCAAAGAGTTGTAAGATGAGGGCGCTAATAGGGCAGCCACTAGCGCTGGAAGCTGAAGGTCGATGCGAACATCGAAAAGAGTTTGCAATCCACCCAAAAGATGACACCAAGGTCGGGTTCAGGTCATCCAGGGAACGGCAACACCACCGCCAATTAAACGAATGGACATTCGACCCCAGAAAACGCTTTCCCAGTTCCCTCCATCAGCCCTTCACTCCCGCAGGTGACGTGCAGTGGCCCGCAGCAGTCGGAGCATGGGGGTTGCGGACTTCCAGGAGGGAAAAAACAACTGGAAGAGAGATTGGCGGGTCGGAGGGAGAAGTGTGTCGTTTGTGGTTGTGTGAAAAGTGGAGCAAACAAACAAACAAAAAAATGAAATAGAAAAAAAGGATCCTGTTTCCTGCTCGCAATAAATATCATATCTCTTTCTAACCGATTTGCGGCTACGCGCATCGAACAAAAAAAGGTGTATGCTTAAAGGGACATCGTCCAGATCCTGTGCGGGTTAATAAATTAATTTAAATACGTTTTTTTTCATTCGCATGAACGCTAGCCTGGGGTTAAGTGAGCGACTTTGAGTGTTTGTGTGTTTGCGCACGAGACGGCACGGGGACAACCACACACCCAGGGGAAGCGGTCGGTGGCCAGAACGAGTTTGTGTGTGTGTGGGGGGTTGTTTTGCAAAATAAATTAAATTAATCTAGGCTCGCTCCCCGATGGCGCACCGTGCCCGGCCTTCCCGGTGATGTGGCGCCCGGCCGCGCACGTCTCCATCCCGAATGTCCTGCTTGGTCCCTCGCTGTTGGTCTCTCTCTCTGTTTATCTTTATCTTTCTCTCTCACTCTTGTAAAACTATCTCCTGCCACTGGTGTGGTGTGGTGTTGGCTGCATTTGAGATGAGGAAGATGCCGCCCTCCAAAAAGCTGGACCATCCCCCGGCCCAAAAACGGAACGGGGGCGGATTTTTTGTGGCGAAGGGACGGCATCGACTACTGTTAGAAGTGGTAAGGCCTCCTGCAACGAAGCGGTGTGGGAGGGAGTGGTGGTGCGGGGGAAGGATCTTCTTGGGTCTGTTTGAAGCCAAGAGCCTACCCTCCGAACCACCATCCGCCCGCCAGCCCGCCCATCCGCAAGGAGTTGATGTGAGTCGGTGTGAGTCGGTGGTGGTGGTGGTGGTGGTTAAGCTGGCTCCCGAGCCGAGAGCCAACTCGCAACGCTTCCCACGTCACGTCGCCCCGACTCTGTCGGCTGTGCTAAAATTTGTGCTGGAAGGGGTCTGGTGGAGTGGGAGGTACACGGCGGGGTGGTCGCGTGTACGGCTTCTCGCTACAATATGGCAAGCTTACTGAGCGTGAGCGCCGTAGGCCAGGTTCTGGGCGGCGTCCATGGAGCGGGCGTATCCGTGATGGTCGTCGTACGAGCTGGAGTGCGAGTAGTGCGGGTGGGCAACGACCTCGTAGCTCTGCTCGCCCTTCTTGTCGAACAGCTTCTTGAGCGCGATGATGGCGGACAGGATGAGAGCGATCTTACCGACGATCAGGGCCTTGAAGGCGATCAGGGCGAGGGCACCGAGGGCGAGCGGGAGCAGAGCGGCGGCCTTCAACTTGAGGAGGAGGAGCAGAGGGAGGAGCAGCTTCTTGACCTTCTTCTTCTTGCCACGAGCTGCGGGGAAACGAGGGGAAGAAGCGGATGCGAGCGAAAGCACGGCATGTCAGTCTCGGCCGGACGTTTTGGCGTTTGGGATATTGTTTTGGGTGAGATTCATTGAGAACACTCCAGACACGTACCTTCATCCAGCGAGCGCTGCATGTCCTCGATCGATTCCTTCGGTACCTGGAACTGGAGGGTGTGGGTACCGAGGAAGCGGGCGGCACGCTCGACGAGCAGTCCATCGATCTCAGATTCGCGGGCCTCTGGCTCGGCGGGCAGGGAGATATCGTTCAGGGAGCGGCCCTTCGGGGCGTCCTTCTCGGTCTGGACGAACTTGATACCGTCGGTGATCTCGAAGTCACCCTCGGCGGCGTCAGCTAGGCGTAGTGCGCGCTCCTGCACGATCGGCGACGATTGCGAGAGTAGAAAGAGAGTGAAAGAGAACAAAAATGTAGGTTAGTGTGCAATCGGACTGATGAAAGAAAGATGCGTGTAAGCGAAACCCAGCGTTTGAAGAGCCCACTGGATCACTGGATCCTCCGTCCACAGATGCCACTGTCTGCAAAAATGTATCAAAGCCAGAGTGCAGCTATTGAGCCAATGTTTCTCCCAAGGTCCGAATGTGGTTTGACCATACAAGTGGATCTGGATAGCTGACCGGACCGGAAGATCGAGACCGGCATCGTTCGGGCATGCGTCTCGTCTGTGCTACAATCTTACAATCATCTCAGACGACCTATCTTCCAGACGATTAGTAACTGTAGCACAAATCATCCCCGGGCCAGGAATCGTTCGCACGCCACCGTGCCACATGGAGGGCCGGTTTTAGGGGATAATGACTGCATCGTTATGCCCGGGACGTTTGTTTTTCCTCCCCGAGAGGGAACACCAGTTTTTCTGCCTATTTTCCGTATAAGGCTCATCAACTTCTGGATTCTATCAATGCACCTGGCAAGATGTACATTCAACGTTCGATCGCACTGTGAACTACTTTCATTGCTTGTGTATCTCGCCGTACGTCTTCTCGCTATGCCGTCTCGTGAACGGTGCCATACGGTGCCATCAGCCACGTACGGAAGTGCCCGAGTGCCCGAAAATAGTGCCAAACTAGCAGGCGGCCAGCGACGGCCAACTGAACGGTTCCGGGCGGCTTACCTTGGCGCACAGCACAATCGACTTTTCGCCACAGTCCCGCACGAACTTCAGGGCGGAGGTTAGTAATCCGTCGGCTTCGGAGGATGGGGCGGCAACGGCCACGGCCAGAACGGCGAACAACACATAGAACTGCTTCATTGCGGTTTCGTTTGTTTGTTTTTTTGTTTTGTTTGCTTTTTGTTTTGTTTGTTCACTTCGGTGGTTCTCACAAACACACTGAACACTGCAAGTCCTTCTTTCGCGAAACTCCGCACACCAAACCAAACACACTCGCACTGAGGCTTTTGCACACTGCCGAGGCCGGGGAGATGAGTCCTAGCTAGGGCTGTTAATTGTCGGAAAGCAACCGGTGAACTGTGACTGGAAGACAATGCGGCCGCGGGTTTTATTCTCTTTCGCCAGGCGCACCGATAACCGGGGCTCGCGCACCGGGCGCTGGCCACTCGGGTCCGGGGCCGGCCGAAACCGGGCTGGCCACCGGCGGCGAGAGCGAGCGCGCCACCGGTGAACGCACGAACGGGGGCCGGGCAGCGGGCGCAACAGAGACGGAGCGAGCGAACCCGAACGGCATCATCATCATCGCCATCATCATGATCATCCTCGGGCTTCCCAGCAAAAGCTGCCCAAGGGAGGGAGGAACTTCACAAACAGACACATATGCACGCCCGAGCGCTGTACCGTTGAGTTTTCTTTCACTTTGCCCGCTCAACACCTACACGAGGGGGATGCCGGGGGGGAATGGAAGGGTAGAGGAACGTAGGTGCGGCGAGGAGGGCGTTCGTTGGAGGCGGATGCGGCGATTGGCCTTCCGTACCGTACGCCGTTCACGATCACGATCATGGTTAAAGGTTGGAGAAAGAAGAAAGCACGATCGGGTTCCGTCCACCACCCCATTTTCTCCACCCTGCCAACCAGCCACTCCGATACCGTGGCCCCCATTCGAGGGGATGTGAGGAGAGGATGGTTGTTTGAGGGGGTAGCGAGCGTACGAAGCCAATCGTAGAGGCGAGAAAGAGCAAAAGAGGTTCGTCGCTTGTCCGTACGTTGAAGTTGTTCGTTTGTTTTCGGCTTTGGTTTGATCGGTTGTGGAGCCGTGTTTTTTTGTTGATCGTTCGTTCGGATGATGGTTTGATTTTTCTTCCCTCTCAGCCCCTCTTATCATCCCCATCTGGTTGATTTCTCGTGCGCAGAGTGCGTGTGAGTGTGCGTCGCTCTTTTTTACCTGTTTTTTTTTTCGTCGATCGCACGCATCCGCGGAAGCGAAGGAAGCGTGCGCGGGTGCATACATTCGTTCGAATTAGCTACGTACAACGTACCCGTGGATCTTTCGAAGGAGCAGTAAAAAGATACGAAAGCTAGAGGGAAAGAGCGATGAAGGGGGGGGGGGGGGGGTAGGGGGGTGCAGTTGGATTAATTTAAATAATTTTCAAATATTTTTTCTCCACCGCATGACGATTGTGAGGGAAGCGAATCGTGTGATTGCGGAAAGCAAATTCGAAGGTTTTCACCGCAACTATGCATACTGACCCCTCTCCCGGAGAGGTAGCGTCCGGAGACGTTGGTCTCGTGTGTGACCGGATCGGCGATGTACACTTTCCCTCGCCGAATCGGCCGCCGTTCCAGCGGTGAGCACAATGTTCCGAAACTCCAATAGACAAAGAAGCAAGCGATCGTGTTTTAAAGGGGATTAATCTTTCCCGGCGATTAGCACCCACAACAAATCCAATGCAGCCCTTGGTAGTAAACGTGCAGGGCTTGTTATTTGCGTCCAGCATAACGATACGGGTGGTAAAGACGTCCCCTAAACAAATGCGTAGGTCGTTGGAAAAACGGTGTCGCACCACGTTCGATATCAATCCCAAAATGCAAATCGGCCACTCCATCAAATGATTAGCTTATGCGGAATGGACATCGCGCTAATGCTGCTTCTGCTGCTGCTGCTGCAGAGCAATGAAAGTTGTGTGTCAAAATTAGAATTTTAAAGTAGTGCCGTCCACTCGCATCTTTCCCACCGCAAGGAGCTGCCGTGATTAGGAGCACTTTCTCTCTTGGCGTTACGATAGAGACTCCTTGCGGATGTTGGCCGTTGCCTGGAATGCGATCAATCGATCGCCAAGCTTTCTGGTCGCGATGGCTCGACGTCAGATGGAGCTGGAAGATTTTTCTTTCACTTTACACAAACTTTGTAGGTCATCTGGCCTCCGCCCCAGGGGTAGCGGTATTTGCATTTTTTGGGTACACGCATGGTTTTATCAATGGCATGGTCCTAATGGATCATGCATTAGTGTGGTTTAAGGTGAGGAGATTCATTGCGAGGATGATGACTAACATCAACTCTTTCGAGCCAAGTTCTTGAGCTAGGATTTAACCCTTTGTAGTCCACGGGTCTAAGCTTTACGGAATGTTCAAAGGATTATGGCAATAGTATGTGGGATGTTTAAGAATGTGAAGTAGATGTTAACATTTAAAAGTTATTTGCCTATTTTAGCTAATTACGTGGTACCAGTAAGTCTAGTTGACCAGCAACGGCTGGTGTGATCTTAAAAGGTCATTGTGAAACCATAAAATTCATACATTATAGTTTTTTTTATAAGATAATTCATTGAAAATTGTTAAAAAATAGTCGATAAAATGTGTCCATGTTGACAAATAAAGTTTCTTTGATACTTTTACAAGTTATTTCACCAGCAATATTTTTAGCGATCTATTAAAAAAACATCTTGCATTAAACAATAACAAAACGATGTTGAAGATGATGCCATGTGTTTCAACTTTTTTGATGGGTTTTGGTTGTAAATAATGTTTGTTTTACTTTCCTT
>KB671247.1:0-52263 GCA_000349105.1 Anopheles epiroticus | reverse complement strand
TATTTTTAGCACATCTGCCAAGTTTTTGCTGTAATTTACCATTGCATAAACTTAATTAACTTATCATCAAAGATCAAAGTGCGAAGTCTTATATTGAGTTAACCATCTATCACAAAACAAAACTTTTCTTATACCTCACGTGTACCCTTCACACCGTTCTTTCCCACAGTGGTACATTATTTACCGGAAAGGGAAAAGGTATACAAATGACTCGTTGCTTTATTTGAGTGAAATTTTGTGTTTGAAATCCTTCGTGTTTTAGCTAATCTGATCTTGTTGAGCTGATCGGGCCCTGACCGTGGTTTTGATAACCGTGGTTCGGGGCCATTTCATCGTCTTCATTCCGGTCTGCCTTGGTCCCCAACAAACGATCGAACGAACTGATAGATAGTGTTGTGTTTACTATGTGTCTGTATGCGTGTGTTTGTGTTGATACGTGTGTAGGGTTTTGTTAAAATTTTCTTCTTCCATTCCGATATCGAACCCGGCACTTCTCGGGATAGCGCTCTTCTCGTTTGGAAAGCGATCGACCCGTTTTCTAATCAATCCGCCGCCCGTTGTCCGATCCGATGTCCGATCTCTCCCGGCTCTTTCTCTTCCTTTCAAAAGCCGTTCCCCCGGTTTTCGGGGTAAGGTTCGGCTTCCCAGATCCCGGTCAAACTTTTGGCCGCCACGGTCAGTTTTCGAGCACGCTGGTGTCGCACGCCCGTTTTCTGTCTCCCGGTTTTGTTGTTTCGAAAGTACAATTTCACATTCGATTCCTGTTGCATGGCCGGCACCGTTGGCGCATGCTTGGAACCAACAGCACATGCTAGAAATAGGTAGCCAGCGACTAATAATAACAGCACCAAACCAACCGCTAAATCGGACGCACTCTCCTTCTTCAAATGATGGAAAGAAAAATGGAAGGCAACAAAAAAAAAAGAGACGAGCGAAGAAAAACGACAAAGAAAGCCAACCAAACCCATCCCGGTCCGTCCGGCCGTCCGAAGCATCCAAACCCTTTCTTTCGTTCGGGGATGATAGTGCCCAAAATGCTGGCTTCGCCGGCTCCCACAGGGGAGAAAGACGACGGTGGACGGGCCTGCTGGACCTTTCGGGGGAGGACAGCGATAATCGGGGAGAAAGAAGGGAAAGGAATTGGCAGAGGCAGCATGAAGCAGCAAACGAAATAATCGGTCAGCGCCGATGAAGGAAATGCGGCGTGCAAGATTTTTCGGTGATTGGAGCCTTTTTATTGATCCGCCGATTCGATATGACGGTTCCTCCGCGTTCACCCCCCCCCTCCTCCCGTCACGCCGGTGGGAAGCGTCGCGCATTCGGTTGGGATGCTGAGATGGGTGAAAAACGCTAATTGTGACCTTCGCGTGTCCATTTATTGCACGATCATCGTACAGTCCGGCATTGCCCGTTTCACCGTCAACGGTTCTGCGAGCACTGTCCGATGAGGAAGGCGGGAAGACACGGCGGGTTATCTTTCTTTTTATTGTACAGGACAGTGGTGGTAGCTGGAGGCTGGTTTCCTTTCTATTTTTTTTTTTGCTCGGGCCAACGCTCGTTCTTTTCCAAACGCTTCACGGAAGCGAAACCCGATTTTTCGACTGCCCGTCAGCCGCGACCCAGTGAACTTCTAGCTATTGTACACAGCGGGAAGCTCGGGACAAAAGGCTAGGGAGGAGTGTTCCACCCGAAAAATAGCGTCACCTCACGGTTCCCCATCTTCACCACCACGGTACACCAAATTGAAAAGCGCGAAAATCAAAGCATTGATGGACATTCAAACGTTCGAGGGTTGAGTTTAGCCTCTTTGTACGTAGCAACCGTCGGCTACCGTGCCTGACACCGTTGGTCAGTTTTTAAGCTTTGTGCCAAGACAAGATGGGGGACGACCGGGCTAAAGGGAAGTCAGTGTCAAATAAATATGTCTGTCCCTACTGCCAATCCCCTTTTTCCGCCCGCCGGGAGAGGAGCGCGCGAACCGAAAAGGTCCACAGAGCGTAAGGGAAGGCATTCTGCGGGAAGCCTTTATTACTAGGTCAAATTAGTGAAGGCAAGAATTATAGGCCATCCTCATTTTGTGAATCTACCGTACGTGAGCCTCCCGCCTGCTGTAACCCTTTCTATTCGGTGGCCTTCGAGATTTGGACGAGCGATGGGCACGCTCGCCCGGTCCAGGCGGAAGAAAACAACGCACGAAAAACGGAGCCCCATTCCCATACCGAGGATGAAGAGCATTCCCTGATCGGGGGTTCGTTTGCTCCTCGAATATTACGATTCACGATTTCAAGATCCTCTTACATGTGTGAGCACACACGCGCACAAAAACCACACTCGAGCCCGTTTACAGACGCATATTTCGGCCATCAGGGCACGAGGCACAGGAAATCCGATCCATATTCCATCCATTTCACCCTCCATCCCCCCCCCCCATGACATTCGCTTCATTTGGACCGAGATTTAGCGGGACTTTGTGGGCCCCCAGACCGATAGGGTTGGTAAAGGGGAAGAGACGCTGGCAGTTGGGCGGAGAAGGTCAGAATACATATCTCAGGCAGGGTACGTGTATGAGATGTGTTCCAGATTGAAGATACCTCTTAAATGAGCAGCTTAAAGGCAATCCATTGTGGACACCCTTGACAGTACGTTATTACTTTTTATTGGCGAGCGAATTTGTTTGCCCCTAATTTTATTGCGAAAGTTTTAGAGGGAAAGAGACATTTGACAGTTTCGTGCTGTGGGTTTGGGCGGGAGGAGTGGCGTGAGGGTGAGAATAAGAGGGGGTGGCGCGAGGGCCCATGCCGAGATAAAACTTTTTCTCATTTCGGTGACACCAGTTCTTGCCGTTTTGCGATTGCATATTTGGCCGTGTTCCAAACTGGATTGGAATGTACGGTGGCGAGAAAGAAGGATAGGATAAGGAAGCGTGGTTGAAATTTTGCCCGCGAGAGTTCTGGGTTAATTTGCATGAAAAGCAAACTGTTACGGCCCTAATGTAATGAGCTGCATTTGTGTTAGATAGTAATGTTGGAGATCAAATTTGTTAATTCGGTGCTGTCGGTGATTGGCTTTAGCAATGATTGCTGCTTTAAGGGTGTATGTGCTTCAATTACAGGGACAAAAACATCTTAAACACTCACAAGCTTGTAGAGAATGGTCGATTTACAGAAAATTAGGAATGCTTTTCCATCAAAGGATACAATTTATATGCTTATCGTGCTGTGAGTTTATGAACTATCGTCTTCAAAAGAATATTTCAAACCACTAATCCTTTTTCTTCAAGGCAGCAAATTTCAAAATATTAAATGATAAAAACATTTATTTGGACCAGTAATTTCCTCTTTTGTTAAAAACAACAAAGTCTTTAATTACTACTCTCGATGTTTGTGCTCTTCGAAGCTGAGATGAAATCGAGGTGTTATTTTCCAATCAATTCAATAGGCTTTGATTTACTATGGAGGAACGTTTGTCAAGCCAGACCATGTGTGTAGAGCTTAAATTAACTTTCTTCAAAATTTTCGTCTCAATAATCGTTGTCAACTAGGATACTAATTACAGCTTGTGGAGGGCTAGACGATTTAAAGACTTTCATCCTTATCAGGTTTGTTGTTATCTTTGAATCAAATTATCTAAATCTCCAATTACAATGCAACAATTAAGGTAAACCCTAATCTCTTTTAGCATTCAATTTTAGAAAACATAGTTAGCCCATGCTCGTAGATAAAAGGATTTAACACTTTTTTCAAGCTGCACTCAAACACAAAGGCACACGAAATATGGGAATACGCTCTTTACAATAGACGATTACATCTCGTACTACCACTATCTAAGCTCCAACCATCCTCTGTAAGCGGTCGCCTCGAGAGCTGCACAGCTGTAATCCGAACTAATTTACTTCCAAGCCCCAATGTCAATGACTGGCCGGTAAACTCCCACCTTTGGTGAGGGGCTGTGGGATTAGCTTAGGATTTATTGTGGTGGTCATGGTAGCATGAGCGTGCCATTCGTGCCATGAATGGAAAGCAACAGTCTGCAGCACAAGTGTGTAAAATGTGTCGCAAATGGACTCGAGAATCTGGTCTGAAATCTGGTGACACTTTGGTATGGATATAATCGAATGGTTTATTAAATTGGGGCTTTGAAGAACCTTTCACATTCACACGTACAGACCACGTGCTGTTGTGTACTCAAAGGACACGCTGAAGCGGATACGCAGCGGATCAAGCGGCTATAGAACGTGAATGGGGAAAGAAAGTTCGAATCGATCCAAAATAGGTCGGCAGCTGGTAAAGAAGACGCTTTCATCTACCGTTAAGCTGACGATGATTATGGCCGGTGCTCAATGGTTGTTAATTTGTTTAAATCGTTTTCAGGGAGACGATTTTCAACAGCTTATGGGTGCTATCGCCCGGCTTGGGCGATGGACAAAGAAGCGGTTGTTCGGGTTCCGGGTGGGCGAAAGCAAGTGTAACCCTAGCGTGGACCTCCCGTGGAAAGTTTTGCGAACGATGCGACTGTGTGCGTGCGTGTGTCGCTTGTTGTAATATGTTAATTTATTTAGCGAGAATTAGTGTGATGACTAGAAAGATGATCGTTGGCTGTTGGCACTTTGCCTGGTGTCTTAATTTTTGTCCTTCCTTTCTCGAGGGTTTGAGGCACAGACTAATATTGCATCTTTCGCCCATTAGTGATGCTTCGCCAGTTATGGGAATCGTTTTGAAGTGTGGTCCAAATGGTAGGCAAATTGAACGGACCGTTTTGCTGGATCGTTGGGCAGTAAAACACACGAGAAAGTGAAGCAGTTAGTCCTGGGCAAAGCTATTACGAGAGCCTGCACGAAGAGCCCGCTAGAGCTTCGGGTTTAAGAAAGGAGAAGTCCCACAGGCTGGAGCTTAAGTTGACCATATGGGAGCTGTTTGGAGCTGCCGGGGTGGTTAACCGTTTAGTGTGAATCAATTTTCCCGAGCCAAAGGTGATTGTCCCAGTCTGTGGATGAAACGGCACTGCAGGGAGCGTGAATGTTAGAAGGTGGAAAATTGGAAAATAATTGTGCTACCGATAGGCGCCCCTGTACGGGGTGCTGGAGGAGCGAGAGAGAGGACAGTGACGGCAAAATGAAGCATGATCTGGGACAGAGCGAGCACACGCAGCGATCGTGGAATCATTTGCAGTATCACTACACCCCTCCCGTTGGAGGTCGACACTCCGGTCTGTGGTCATTGCCTGGCGTGCTCTGGTAGGTGTGGGGCCACGCCAACACCGAACCGTATCGTTGCTTCTCTCAGCCGGGAAATGGGCAACACTCCCATCGGGGCAGCCGATCGGAGCGCCGGATAGCCGGTCGAAATGGAAATGGACTCCCATCTCCAGTGGTGGAGAAAACGCGGACGCAGGAATATTAAAAGTACATCCGATTGGGCCCGCTCGGTGTGCTTGCTGCTGATCGCACTTTCTCAAAAATTGCCACCTCAAACACACACACACACACACACATGCATGGAGGTGTAAGCAAGGAGGGTGGGGGGTGAGGGTGTAGAGGTGGTTAAAGGATGGAAGAGTTGCGAATCGAACGCCATTGAACTGGAGCGAATCAATTTTCCGAGCCGGGGCGAGTTTTTGCCATTGAGACGCACCGGAATGAATGGTGGCCTGGGTGGGGGTCGGGGTCGGCTGTGCTGTTTGCCTCCGACGGATGTGGGCTGTACCCAGGGCTACCGCCTTGCTGCGCCAGATGATTACTACCCTTGCTACGCATGTAGCGGGACCGGTGGACGTCGGTGTCGGTGTGGTTCCTACATTTCGAACGAAGCGTAGAAAAGTTCAAATCGGTGGGATTAGTGCGTGATAAGTACCCGGTCGGCGTCTGCCGGCGACGCGAAAAGCGGTGCGAAGGGATGATTATGTTGCGGAGGGTGGAGAGGGGGAGAGAGAGAGGAAAGCTCAGAAATAGATTTTTTGCTCTTTTTTTCCTCCCGCTGATGGCTCTATTTGTGAGGAAATTGATTGACGTCATTATGCTCACGCGCTTTTAGTCGATGATGGGCAGGAGGCGTTTGCCAACGCGAAAAGACAACCCGTTGCAACCCAGTACCGCCCCCGTTTGAAGGGTAGAGAAGCGATGCGAAAAAGATCGTATTTCAGGACGATTCGTTTATGCCATCGGTTCGAGCGATCGGACAGGAGGAAGCTTTAATGCAACGCCGAAAGTAAGAGTTCCACATTCCTTGCAGGTTACAATGTTGATGCACCGCATCGAACACGGTGTGGCCACAACAAAGCGGCGTACGCACCTCGACACATCAGCAACTTTGGACGATGGGAGGAAAAAAGACAGAGAAGCAGCAAAACAGAAGAAAAAACAAAACGGTGCCACTTTCTCAGTCAGCTCCGTCCGATCCGTGAGTGTGTGCATGCTGCCGGTGGAATCCTGTTTGTTTCGCATTTATTTGGTAGATTGATGAGTGAGCCAGGTGAGACTGGTGGACTGGAAGGCACCACGGTGAGCTGAATTCAGCGAAAGTTTGGTGACAGCAGCTTTTCGCTTCTTTAGCGCTGGGCCTCCAGCAAAAACGCAGGGCGCAGAGGCGGAAGGCGGGGGAGGGTGCAGCAGTTGTCACCGCGTTTGGCTCATCGGGAAAAGGAGGGGAGGGGGGGGGGGGGGGGTAGCCATAGGGAATCAGTGTTTGTTGGTTTAGTCTTCGCAGCGAAATGCATACGAGAAGAGAAAAGCAGGAATTTGACACGCAACTGTGAGTCACTGCTGGCAACCCCTTTTTTGCCGCTGCCGGATGGTCAATGTAGAACAACGCACCGCCACCGCCATAGCAACAGTGTGTTTGGCGGCATGTGGGCGTGTGGACGGAACGTAACTGAATGCGGGATGAGTGGCCAGGGCTGTCGAAACGGTTGTCTCTGCTCCAGCTTCGCCCAGCCGTGTTGCCCTGTTTGCTAATTCGTTTCGAAACGGTGTGTGTGTGTGTGTGTGTCTCCACAGACACGCAGCATAAAAAGGTGATGGGAGAGCGGGGGGGGGGGGAGCGGGCTTGCTGGTGGTGTGCACAAAAACAGCACGAAGGTGGTCTGAAAGTGAAAGCGATACCCCGTGTGTGTGTGTGCGGGGGGGGGGGGGGGGGGGGGGGATGTATGTGAACGCAATTCGCACATTCGTGGTCGCGGCACGCTGGACGAGTTTTCGAAACGGCCGTTCATTGCCATTGCCAGGGCAATCGCTTGACCGAGGTGGCTGATGGGTGGCGGTGTGACGTTGACAGGTCACCGCCACCACACCATCGGGATCTCTTGCGAATCGGTATGCGAATTGTGGCATCACCGGCCACACACACACACACAGAGGCACGCACACGTACCCGTAGCGCGTAGTTGATGGAATTCGTTCGTCTTGAGGACCGTCCACTACCAGCACTCGAGACGGTTGATGTATGGGACGCTGTTGCTTTCTTTTTTGTTGTTTTCAGCAAAGAGAAGTCACCCTCTCCCATTCACCCCACCCTCCCAACAATTCCACCAACCCCATGGTTCTCATGTGTCTTTCGCTTCGCAACAGGTGAACGGTGTTTCGTGCCAAAAAAAAAAAAAAAACATTTGCATACGCTGTTGTGCGACAACGAGTGATTCCACTCTCGTCCGCCATTGGGCTGGGGCTCGTGGGTGGGTAAGTAGGTGAGGTCAGAATACAACCTGCTTCTCCATCCCGTACGCTGGGGAATTTCGGTGACAGGCAGAGCTTTCGCTCTCAGTCCGTTCGGGGACGTCCCTCAGCAGGACTCAACCACTCGGGGGTGTTGGAAGGCAGAGAGCAAACGGAATATGTAGGACTCAGGGGTGAGAATTTCTGCCTCGCTGGAAACCGAAACCAAAGTAAGACAATCGATACGCGAGAGGATAGGTGGGCTGAATGTTGATGGGCCACACCTGTTCTGTGCGTCGATCCGGTAGGGTGTTTGAGGTTGTATCCAATTTGCTGACCAGTTTGGGGTGTCCTGGTGAAAAGCTGGTGCATGACCGACATTTAACGTACATTTCGGGTGTATGTGTCAAGCGTTTCGTCTATTGGAACCAATGCGACAATTTGGAATAAGCAGGATAGAGACAATTCAAGGACACACTTACACATGAGCTTGTGCCAACGAGCTTTATTTTGTAGCGAGTTCAGATTGAAAGAATTCGGATCCAACGATGTAGTTCATCAAATTATTGAGTCTTACAGCATTCCAAACAGAACCTTTGATTTTAGAGTAAGTGTAAGTTAACAATGCATCACAATAGTCTGTTTGTTATCGTCTTGCAATATGAGATTATTGTCAGTTACAAGCTCTTTAAATTTATGTAGGTAACTTTAGGCTCCATAACTAAAAACTAAATAAATGAAGTTTTTATTAAGTTAGCAACAAGTGCCGTGCATTGAGTTGCAAACAGAACGGCGTAAGCTATGTTGAGCCGCTGGAATTAAGTCAGACGACGGTGATGATGATGAGAAGTATGAACTGCACGGCCTGAAGGCCGACCGGGGTGGTCCGAATCCCGCTTGCACATCCTGCTTGCAGCGATTTCACTCTTGCCGGCTCTTTCGTAATGAGTTCGGCATTTCCTTCAGGGTGTGGTGGTTGGAAAGTTTCGCTTAGGTCTCGCCAGGCCTCACCGGTCGCCCGTCAGCATCGTGCCACCCGGCAGTGAGTACCGCGGGTTGACACAATCGCGTGGACCAGGATTTGGAAGCGCGACGTTTAGATCCTCTCGCCGTTTTACCGTTACATTTGGGAGGGCCCATTTTTTGCCCCGTGCATGCTTGGAGCTTTGGAACGCTTTTCCCCCAGGCGGAACGCCACAATTGGGGGGGGGGGGGGAAGGGGCGTGTGGAGACAGACCGGTTCCAGGAGCAACGGTACTGCCGTTCTGCAGCAGGCTGGCCGTTTGCTACTACTACTACTAACCAACACTACTACTTCCGTGCCACTTGCGCCGGTGAACCGAAATTGTTGCTGGCACCCCTCAGGTGCCTGTTGATTAGGGATTTGCATTATTTATGGTACTGGCTTCTTCCCTTCTCCGGTCCCAAAACAAAAGGCTGGCCGGGAGGATGATTGCCGGAAAGCGAGAATTAGGTTGAACCGTTGGTCGACCACACCGCGGTCACCGGGCAAACGTGCCGCTCGGCGGCGGCAGCAGCAGCATCACCAGCAGCAACCCCAGCATCCGGTGGCTTAAATCGTAGCCCTCGTGTCCTCCTGTCTCCCTTCATTGCTTTTGTCTCCAACAGTGATTGGAGCTGGATGCCCGGAGATGGCCGTTGGTCCGATAGTGAGCGCGCGCTTATTTATTGCCATCAATTAAGGTATATATTCTTAGGATTGGTTCGTTGGCGCTGGGGTGGTGTTTTCTACCCTGTTCCGAGTTTTGAAAATTAGTTTCGTGTCCCCACTCGCACACATCGAATCTTCGGTTGGCAATTTATGCAGCTCTTTTCCACCCGTCGAAGGCCTGCAGCTGTTGAAGGTGTGTAGCAGCGCTGGAAGTTTGTTGGGGGAAAACGTTTTGATTTGTCTCACGTTTTCAGCGCTGAATGGGTGTAGGTGCGTGTTGGTGACTGTTTTTTCCCAAGTGGACAAGATTTATTTCCGTCGTAAAGATTCATCCCCTTACACCGGTAAGACACGTGGAATGGTGCGCCATTCGGTTGGGAACATTCAAATCCGGGAGAAATCGAACAGCACCAAACACCTGAGGTTTGATTAATGTTGAAATACGGGTGAAAAACAAATCGCAATGGAAGATGATAAGGGGGAGGATAGGTCTTGCTTCGAGGCCAAGCAAATGGTGTGGTCAAGTTTACACTGGTCGGCTAATTTGCCGCGCACAAAAAGGAAGCTGCAGGTCGGAAAATCGGAACGACCGACGTTTTCCCGCATGCAGCGAACGGCTCAACCGCGCGTACTTGGCAGCCGTGGCAGTCATGGGCCCCATTTCTCACCTGGAATGAGGTGTTTGTTTTTGTGGCACCGATGGTATTGGGTTGTTTGCCTCTATGTGTTGCTTTCCCTGCAGCTAGAGACGCTCAGGCTGCTTCTTGCCGACGGATGGTGCAAGTCGCTTCCGTGAAAAACAAACAGACAGTCGAGAGAGGCATGGAATTACTGAACCTCCTTAGTGGTTTGCTTCAGCACACCGATCACCACATAAAGACTCCATTAGTGGAATGTTCGAATGTGTATTTAATGTTTGTTGAATGTGTGTTTGTGTGTGTGTGTATGTGTGTGAATCGACGCAGTTTTGGTGGCTTAATTTCCCTTCGCAGTGCGTACGAGGAGCGAACGAGTGAAGAACAGCTCCGGACGTGCCACAACAAAAACCCATACGATTTCGGCAACGAGCCACCATTAATTTTCCAATCATTGATTGGGTCTAGCGCTCGTTGGGGTTTGGGATTTCGGGTTCCTCGCTCCAATTTGGCAATGGCGGTGCTGAGTCCGCCTGGCTGCCTTGCCAACTCCACATCGGCGGACAGGCCTGTTCGCCAACCAATCAAAATTAATTTTCCCTCGTTAACCACATTTCTCCGCCGATTTGTGGGACGCATTTCCCGGTACGGCTGTGTGGTTAGAGGTCAGCATCACAAGTAAACTATAGCTCACAAAACACCGGCCAGGGTATGTGTGGGTGGGTGAAGCCACGGCAAGGCTAAAAATACAGTTAATTTATAATGATGGTACTGGGGCATCGTCACGGTTGCCCACAAATGGTTTATGAAATGATGGAGCAGCAAAAGGATGTCTGCTGAGTGTTTGAATAAGATAAGTTGCCATGGTAAGCGTTGAACGGTTGGGTAAAGTTAAATAAAACATTTTAAATGCATAACTTGGGTGCTTCGGTATAGGAAGCCGGGTATATTAATAAAAGAAAAAGGTACGCCTTTCCAATTCGAAATGCTCTTAACAGTAGGATTCCGGAAGTGCTCCCCGGAGCATTGAGAGGATGGTCTGACTACTAACGTTAAATAAGATATATTGAGTATTTATAGCATAATTTCTCTTCCAAAGAAAGAATCAAGTTTTGAGTGGATATCTTGCATAGCCTAAATCAAAAGCGTGTTGTGCTGCAATGGTTAGGAGCTTCTTATCAGCTGTTTAGGCATTAAAGAAGTGAACAGATGCAGGACATGAAGTTTGGAGCAAACAACAATTAAAGCTCATTGAAGCGTCTGTATAGTTCTTAGTGAAATCTTAGCATTAATTAATTGCTCATAGTAAAGCATTTTACCTATTGGTCTATCTGTTATGTTCATTCTGTGTGCCAAACGATTCACTTCTATAAAATTGTAGTATTTTTCGCCCATAAAATAATAGAAATCTTAAAATTTCCTAAGCAAATCATATCAAGCGTTTTCCCAAACTTTTATTAAGGTCTTTTGGGCCAAAAACTTATGTTTGAAAAGGAGAAGAAAGTGATGTGACTAGATTAAGATATTTAGACTATAAATAGAAGATACGTCTCGTTTATTGTTTTAACCCCTATTTTTAACTGCATATGCTAACAATGGCATCCACCGAGAAGCACTCATACCTCTGCTGTATGTAAATTAGCATTTTCCGATCCAATCCGAACAGGTTCAAGCTACGTATAAGATGCTGCGGGGAGTTGAAGTGTCGAAGTGTCTGGTACTGTTCATTACCCCTCCAACACTGAATTGCGCCCCGGCCGTAGCTCCCAAGAAAGCGAGAAAAAGGTAAGTGAGTGCGTTTCGGTCGACAAGGTATAGAGGTTCGCTCCGTTAGTCGCACATTATTCGCACACCGGACCTGCCAGCAGGAAGATTGGCAGATAGACCGTTCCGTTCCGGAAGCGATCGGTCGTTATAAACGAACGGACTCGTCCAACCAAAAATTGGACGCACGGTTCCACCTCTTCCCCAAGGGTCACAGCTGAGGTGGTGAAGAGCGTATGTGCCGGCAACACATTCGGGCACAAAAAATCGCACAAGAAAGAACAAAGACAAACAGTCGGAACAATAAAAGACACCGTACCGTCCAGTGTAAAAGCAGTCCGCGCGAGGAAAGAATGATCACGCTATCGATCGCGTTCGTTCGTTGCGCAACGCTGAGAATCCGTACGATGCCGTGCGCTTCGTACCTTCGGTTGCTGTTGGAGCGGTGCAGATGGTGGAGGAGTGTTTCCTCTGCTGATGTTCCAAGCCAGTGTGCCACGCCGAAAAAGTGTGACTTTCGCTTGACCTGTTTCCCGAAACAGGGGATCTCATTTCGTCCGGTTCGACTGTATCCGATCACTTCCATACGAAATGAGGAAGAAGCCGATAAGGATGGGGCCCGGGAGTGGGGATGGATGGTGTTCCGGATGGGATGGACGGTACAGTGTATTTACATATTCATCCTCTGATTTCCAAATCCAAATGGCATGCTTTCGAGTTGGCCGAGTGTCGCGATTTGACGGAACTAGTTTTCCGCTGCGAGGTTGCTTCGCTTCTCTTCCCCCCATCCGTCTCCGCTTTGCTCCACCCGATAAGGTTTGTTTTACGGGTTCTCCTCCTCTCCTTATCGTGCCGTTCCAGGTCAGCGATCAATGAACCCCTCCCGGGAGCCCAGCAAGAAAATTGTACAAATTTCTCAATGATCAAAGAAATTTGATAGTGCTCCTGCATCGGAGCAACGATCGGAGGATAAGGAATGGGACGGTCAACGGTTTCCCCTGTCCAACGCATCTCTCTCGCACGCGCGTCACCGACCACACCGAAACGCCACGCAGACGCAGACAAAAACGGTCTCCTCCGAGGTGGCACGGTAAAAGTTGGAGCCAGCGCGAATGGAAAACTTTCTTGCATGTTCGAGAAAGTGAAAGAGATAAAGTGGTGGCCAACAAAGTCCGGTTCGGTGTGATGTGGCACCGGTGCCAGCCGATGCCCGGGAGACTCGGTCGGTGAACAAGAGGCGGCAGCACAGTGTCAACGAACGTCAAACGGGTACGGTCAAGCGACTCGGCGCACTGGCACACGGAGTCTGGCGCATCCGTCTGGGCGTCTGGAGCGACCCACCCGACCAGCTTGTCACAGCCACGGGTCCTGGCTGTGGTCCGTGATTAGACCGGTGATTATCCAATTGCATCTGAGGTGAACAGGGCCACCGTTAGCGGGTACCGGGAAGGCTCGAAAAGGAAGTCTCGCCGCGCTGGCCTCCGTTTTGGGACGGCGAACCTTGGGGCTCGTCGCGTGACGGGCCGCGTTTGCACGAGACACATTGTCGTAAGAAATTACTGCATCGCGAGCGCCACTAGGGGAGAGGGAGGATTTCTGTGGTTTGGGCATCGGCTGAGGAAACGCGTGATTCGATCGAGCTCATGCACGTGTGTTGGGCGATTGGCATGACTTGGATGGTGTGGGAAGTGCTGTACATGCAACTCTCTCATGGCAGTTGCAAGAAAAAGAGTTGTATTGCAAAGCCATGAATGAGGCTGTACCTCTCAAACGTTCATATTATGAGAAAGAAAGTAGCGATTGTAAGGAATAATGCCAATGGTGCAGTGATTTGATAACGATATTAATTGAGATAACTTTTGATAGGAAAAGAAAGTAAGGCTATATCATTTAAAAAACATACTAAATATCTATTATTTTAAAGGTATTACCACAAAAAAAGAGCAAGTGTATGGTTTTATTAGTTTGAAAAATTTATCTGCGCTTTTTATTGTTTTTCCCGCCTGCTCTCTTTCCATTTATTAATTAATTTATTAATTTATTAATAACCAGCAATGACATGATAATATTAGTTAAAGCTTAATTAAATTTTTCAACTTTTCTAATTACTTATTTTAACTTTTCCAAGATGAACAACTGTCTGTTGGAGACAGTTTGCTCTTGGATACACCTACTTTCACAAAAAGGCAAGCAAATGTGTAGCCTTGACTAACAAAGATTGTAGTACCAGATGGATAAGCATTTTATTGCAATTGACTGCAACTTTGATTGGACTGTCGGATGGTACGAAAATGAATAAATTACGACCTGATAGGATTTTAATTCCGTTATTTTCAAAAATGTAAATTTTGACTGATTAAATAAATTCTCGCGCACATGTGAAAAGATGATGCAATAATTTCTAAACTCTTCTTATTGGTATTTGAGCCTTGAGAAGTTAAAAACGAATATTTAACATACATTTTCACGTGTCATCTGAAAGGGCATGTGTCTAAAAGTAATCGCTGGTATGAAGGGCATGGCAAATTGTATCAAATTGTCAACCCTTTCAAGCTCAAGCAGCTTCCGTAGTTTCCTTTTCAACCACCTTGCCGAGTTTCCTTTCCGTACAGGATTCGTACAGAAAAAAAACAAAGGTAAAAATTTACTACAAAACCCTGCATCGTAATGGTTCACCACCACCGACCATCGGCAGAACGCACAACACGGTGCATGTCCATGTCACCGGATGGCAGGAAACCGGCTCCACTTTCGCTTTTTCTTTTCACTCGAAACACTCTCCTGTGCGCTGCAGTGGTTATGTTTCGCCGCCTGTACACCATGCGTTACTTACTCCTCTCTCGGTGTGTGTGTGTGTGCTTTGTTTGTGTGAAGCTTTTTGGTTGAGACCATCTCGTCGTCATTGCCGTTGTCCAAAACATCTCGAGCGGCTGCTGCAAAAAACGCGCCCGGTTGCAGGTTGCAGTGGCACACACACGCATACACATGCGCAGAGAAAGACAGAGGGAAAACAACAGAGAAGCTTCCGCCTCGATCGCATGGATGATGAAAGCGTTTAGTTTCATTGATTGGCGGCAGCAAGAACCGGCTCACGATGGAGAAGCGCCGGGGAAAGGCTTTTCCTTCCTTCGCCCACGGCGCACGGGATGCACGGTTGCGAGAGTTGCATTGGTCGAGATGCATCATACACCATGCATGTGTGCGTGTATGTGAGTGTCTATGCCAAACCGTGCACTAGCTTGCCATCTACCAAAGGTTATGCTGCTGGTACGGTGGGCTTTAGGCATGAGTATGATAAATTGTCTCCGCAGGTACTTGGCTGGACAATGTCGTGATAGTTAAATGGAGAGCTGAAGCGGAAAGTGTCCACACACCGGAAGCGTTGCAGGCTTGGGAAAATGCAACGTTAAACGAGCCCTAAACGGTGACAACGGTGCCTGAACAAATTGGACCGCCATCCGTAGGTTGAGTTAGAAAGAAGAAACAGAAAAACGCTGCAACACAAACGGGTGTCTCATTACATTCGCTAATGGATTTTGTGACAGCCGTTGAAGGGGCGCCGTTTGTCGCGAAAGTGGAAGCATTTGAGCGATCTTGTTGACGACTGTGCCTGTGTCGCCGGTCGCTAGACGGTCGATCGGAGTTTGGAGTGTTTGATGAACTTTCCACAAATAAATTCATTCACTGCCTGGGCCGGGACCGTTCATGGCGACCGGGATGGCAGTAAAGTTTTCTGAATGAAAACTGAAAGTTGCGCGATCGGGAAGCTAAGTAACGTTGGGGGCATGGGAAGCTAGCTGGCGGTCGAGAAAGGTGTTAATTGCCTACTGAACATCTAAGCAGGCAAGCTGACGAGCGAAAGAGGGACACGCGGGTGACATCGATCGTTCGGGATGGATGCTGGACGGCGCTGGCCGTAAGCTGTAAAAGGGCACATAAAGTTTTCGCTTTCTATTGCAAAACCTTCGCCGGGAGATCAGATAAGGGGACGGGATTGGCTCCAAACTTTCGATGAAGCGTCGATCACATCTTCCACCGCGGAGGGATAAGGCTTTTCGGGCCGTTCCGGGAAGAGCGGAGTGAAAGTGAATTCAAATTTTATTGCAACGAAATTACAACAATTCGTTACACAAACGTTAGCGCAAAGAAAGAGCACGCCTCGTGCGGACCGTTAGCGCCGTTATCGCTGCACAAAAGAAATCAACAGTAGTTGGTGAAAAGTTCGACTCGATCCAGCCGAACTGCGAGAGCACAAAAGATGAGAAATAAAAGGAAAACGGATACCCGTGAATGGGTGAGAGCATCTCCGAAAGCTAAAGATAGCAAACTACCAAAAAAAAAAACAGTCACCGTATCGTTAATCACGACAAAAAGTTTTATTGTACGAAAGCCGTCTCTTATCTGGCCGACCGTACGGGGCAGACGGTCGGATTGAGCCGGTCGCTCCCGATTCGCATCGAGCAACTTCAGCAACGACAGCAACAGTCGGGCGAGGGAACGGCGAGGCGTCCAAGGGGTCAGGCCAGGCTTTTCGGCTAGGGCAGGCGCTGGAACTCAGTGAGATGCAACGGTAACGATAACGGGGTGGAAACGAAAATGTAAAACTTTCGAAAATTTGTTCAATCCTACCAGTTGGGGTTGGCAGGGTGGCGGGGCGGGAATAGTGCGGTGTGTCGGTGAATGATGCGGGTGCAGTTGTGTGGGTCCGAAGAGGAAGAGAAAAAAAAACAAAACGGGTCCGAAATTCGCCGGTGTATGGCTGGCGCTGGCCAGCAATGAATACCGCTGCGTGTGTTTTCTCTCGCGTGACCTGTCGCGGTCAATGTGCGGCATAAACCCGCCCAATGCTTTCCGGACCAGCGGCCCGTAAGGATGGACCATTGGATCTGACCGGTTGCAAAGGGATGCAAAGGGATTGGGTGGCTACGGGAGGTATAATGATCTGGGGAAGGGAGTGGCTGAGCTGGATGAACCGGAGGGTGATTGTGGGCCTGGCCGGAACGCTCAGCGTGTGGCCCTGACGATGATCGATGGGCGGTCAGCAGGACGAAGAAGGAACCGAAATTGTTGTTTAGGTTTTTTGGAAACCGGCCAAGGGATTCACCGGGAGGTGCATCACGTTCGTTGCCTTCCCCGATTCGTACCCTCCCCTGTTTCTACCCTCCGCCCAACCACCCTCCTCCGCTCCACCCCACCTCCCGCAAGCTCTCCTTGCCGGATGGCCGGTAATGGACTGTTTGTTCACTTTCAACATTTTCATGCCTCGATCTGGATCCGGCTTTGGGCGGCGTTTTGAATGAAAATGGAAAGTGATCGAATTTGGAGAAGGAGCCGAGCATTGGCGAACGACGCCGTGATCAATCGATTGAAGGCACGGTCGGTTGTTTTTTTTTTCTTTGTGCCGCCTGTGCGCTGCGTAGTAACATCTCGTCCCGGTTAAGGTTAATGACTGGCCCACCTTTTGCGAACGTGCTGTAGGGGGATTGAGTTTGCTTACAGAGGGTGGCAAAACGGGTGGGAAAAACGGGTGGTGTAAATTGTAGTGGTGAACAGAACAAAAGGTTAGTAAGGAAAGTTTAAGGATGGCGGAGGTAGAGAAAAATAAAATAAGAGGTAAGGCAAAGAATAACAAAGTATGAATGTGTTCGTTAAGATAAAAGGATATTTAAATTTTTTTATTCTTATTTTTAATATTCACAACTTAAACATAATAAATCTAATTACGTGTAAGGATCTCATATACTAACTCGGTTAAACTAACTAACTAAATAACTCGGTTGAATAACCATTGATTTCTCTTATTTCGATGTAAAATATTTAAAATTTATTTTGTACAAGTTACAATTTGTTTTATTCGGTAGTAACGGCCAGGCCGTATTGCTTCACACTACAATTTAATCTTACTGAAAAACACATTGTTTAAACTTTAACTTAAAAATTAGAAAAAGCTTGTATGTGGTGCATCAGTGCATATACGTTTCTGGGGGTTATATATGGGTTCCTATAACAGAGGTTGAAACCCTACAATGAAGGCCAAAGTCTCTATACAATTAATGAAAAATAATCAATTTTTTGAATAAATTTAATTTTTTCATGAAATTCTTACTGCATTCGATAGAGCATCATGTGCTTCTTTCGATTTATTAAGCTGGACGCCATACCTAGGTATGGTTAACATGCATAGAGTTAGATGAAAATTTTTCCTTTAATAAATGACTTATTGTTGATCACATTTCTGCTATTTCGTAGCATTATTTGTGAAAAATGCCTAGAAATTTAGATTCGAAAGAGATTACTCTATGAGATAAATGTCTTAAACAGCAAAGAAGAAAAGGATTTAAATTAAAAATTATTAGCTATAAAGCTTACAAATATGCTCAAGCAATACATTCTGGCCGTTACGACAAACTAAAAAATAGAAGCAGTGTAAAAAGTCATATATTGTTATGGCTTAGAAGAAAGTCTAGTTTGTGCTATAACTTTGTTATAAACTACAATAATTTATATTTGCTTAAACTTTTGCGCTCTATTAAATTATCTAAAAAATAAACATTTCTATGTTTGTGTTATTTGTAGCTTCATTTAACTTATCACATTTCTCAATTTTAAGATAACAGGTTTGCCATCCTTTCACCTCCTAATACAATTAAAATGAAATCATTTAGGCACCTTTCCACGGACAAGGTTGCACAATACGATTTGCATGTACGCTTATTATCTACCCTCGCGTGCTGTCCCGATGCAATAATCGATACCATGTATCTATCACCTTCGCGGTGCATTGTAATCCCAACAGAAATGAAAGCACGAAACGAAATTTACTAATCAAGTGAAAAACGGCTGTGCTGCGAACACCGAACCGAACGGTTTCGGTCGGATTGTGTAAGTCGTGACGTTTGCGTACGATAACGTGCGGCATTTGAAGCGATTTGTCTGCACGTCGGCATGAGAATTGGTGGCGATGGCAGGGGAACAGGACAGGTACAAAACGGAACCGGACATGGATTTAACATATTTTCGATGCCAGCCCGTTAGGAGAGGGCGGTGCGTGCTAAGTAATGGAAATTAATGATGCAACCGTGGCGCATCGCAGTCGGTACCACTTTCGCTCGTCTAACTAAGCAGGATGATGATCATGATGATGATGATGATAGAGGCAACTTGGGACCGTCTGTTGGTGCGTACGATGGGATGATTACATTTGATGTCGGATGAGTGGAGCTGATCACTTTCTACTTAGCGTGATGAGGCCGAGAGACGAGCGTGCCGGCGATGTTGAGATCCGCACTTCCAAAAATTAAATTTGAGCCAAATTAAAACATTGAACCGAGAGTGGTAAATCCGGTTGAAACATTAGATCGCCAAGGATAATAGCTTCATTTATATATTTCAACGTGTATTCCAATCGGGTAATGTAATACGATAAAAATGGTTTGTAATTTAATCGACGCTAAGCGTTTTCGTTTGAACATAGCGTATAACTTTTCAATTTTCCTGAAATTGTGTACTTGCTATGTGTACATGTGCTAGGTGAGCTAATTTGATGTAATAAAACAAATCAATTTTCACACTCGTTTTAGCCAGGCAGATTCCGCACGCTCGCTGATGCGAAACGGGCAAGCGCGTTTGATTGAATCTTACACCCGATTAATACTTCCTGTGGTTTGCCCACCTGCTTGATGAACCAAACTGGTCCTCCAATGCGGTGAATGAGCACTGTGGCGGTTACAACTTGTTCCGCATGAGCTCGGTTACAGAACTAACGCGCGGCGATTATCTGGTCGTTTGCCAGTGCAGTTAGCAATGGCTCGGTTTGTTTATTTGAAGTGGTAAAACAATAGCAGTTGGGCGTGAAACAAGGGTGATCAGCGGGGGTTTCTGGATGCGTGTTGTTTAAAAGTAATAATACTCATGCTTCAAATACAACGAACCGTACATTTTGACGGGATTGAAGATATGACAATGTGTGATACGGGAGATGAAGGAGCCTGGAACAGATTAGAGGAATCGTAGATATAACTGATTTGAATTACTAATTGTAACAAATACTAGTTTTATATTATAATATTTCTTTAAGATTAGTTTAGAAAACTTTACTAAATTTTGATGTAAGAATAAAATTTAATGTGATTGTATTCATTAACAACTTGCCAGATATTTCTTGCATGAAGTTTCACACAATTTAACAGCTCTTAAAAACAAATCATATCAGTCGTGATATTTTCCTTGCTTTTTGTGTTGAGTTTTTTTTTTCTTACAATCTAAAACATTGGAAAGTAATGTCACCTATTAGCCTCCAAAGGGTGTATAAATCTTTGTCATTCGGAAAGAACGGCCAGGGTGTAATGATAATATGAGGGAATATCTTCAAACACGAATGAGTCCACCACAACAAACGATCGTTTGTGGTGAAATGTTTGTTTTCATCGTGATCCAAAAGCTCCACTAAAGCATGCTGATGTTGCAATGGTGAAATGTTTCCCCATTTGAAGAAATTAAAAAGCTTTCACTCGACAAGAAAGGGCGGTGAAAGAAGAAAGTCGGTGAAAGATCGCGCGCAACTCGTTTGGTTCAGTTTACAGGCGTTACACGATGCGTTACTAGCAAGCTTGGAGCTTATGTAGAAAACTGTTACGAATGTGTTTAATGTACTAAAGACAGTGAAAAGGCAATGGTTACGTAGTGTTTACAGTAGGTTACGCTAACCAGAGATTGCATTCTATAATTAAATGATTCTTCTTAAATCCCTATTCCTGGTAGATAGTACTTTAGGCTCCTATTCTATCTTTTGATTTCAACACGATTGATTGAAAGCCAATTAATTGTGCTATTAAAAAAGTATTGATGGCAATGCATATTTGCTGAAGTAAGGGGTTTCTTTTAAAATCACTTTTGCAAATTGATGAGTTTCAATACCTAGAATCACACTGTATCTCCCTTTTATGTTGGGTTGTTACTCCATTGATTCAATTGTCCATTCATCAGAAATGACTGTTGTAAATAGGCTTTGAGCCATTTGCAATTGAAATCACTTCATACGAAACATCATCAAACGAATGTTTGTATGTCGTGTCGTGTAATGTTTTATTTCAAATCAGGCACTTGATTCAATTGACTCGCAATTTAGATTTATTAGCGGTTATCTCTTCCCCTGTACCTCGGACAGTGAAATCTAGCTGAAATTGTGATGAAATACATTTGAGCTGCTGGATAATTTGCGCCTAGTTAGTGCATAATCATCAGTTGCTAATGTGAGCGATTGCACACAACCATTCCATCTGCTCAGTCAATCGTGCAATATTAATTGTCTGCTCCGGCATACTGCACCGGTTGCACCACCCATCCGTCTGACCATTGGCGTATCGGGGAATTCTGGTGCGTGCTGTGATGCCGAGTGAAGATGATCCAGTTCCGCTTCAACCGGCATGAACGCGCTCTCCTTGCACGAGCCCGCAAAAGAAGAAAGTGGAAAAGTGGCAGAGAAATCAGTGAAATGCATTCTTCCCCCAAAAGCCCCGTGGATGTCCTCGAGTGGATCCTCTGCTAGGAATGGGACGTGGGTAACACGTTCCGGAAGCCGTTTTTCTCAGCAGCTGGCACTCGTTCTTTCGCCTGCAGTGGAAGCAGGTTTTGCCAACTTTCGCCAAAGGAACCGGTGCCGTGAGCTAGATTTTCCGCGAGGAACTCGTTTATTTATGTTTCGTTTCGCTGATAGAGATGAACTAGAAATAATGTTTTTTTTTATGATACCAAAACTTTCAATTGAAACAAATACTAAAGAAATTAGAACAGTGAAGTTGTGGTGAGCTCAATGCTTCGCTCCTTTGCTGGAGTGAAAGTCATTCCACAGATGCATCGCAATGCATTTTCTTTTGCGATTGCTGGCGGTCAGATTAAGTGTGTCAAGCGTCTGATGTCGGAACATTTGCATTTGAAATCGTTGCCTATTTACGAAATGAAAGAGACATTGCCAGGTACTTCTTCAATTAAGTTTTATTTGACTGCATTTTTTACACAAAACAATAGGACGTATCGTACAAAAATAAACGAAAACGAAATCATAAGTCGTACAAAAACAAAACGTCAAAAAAAAAAAAATACTAAAACACATAAATTATCAGTTCTGTTGAGGGAGCAGTACAATAAATTAAATTAAGTTAAATAAATAAACCACTGTGCGGTGGGCCGCGCTCCGGCAAAAACGGGAGCCGCCTCGACCGCTAGGAGCTAAAGCTGGTGTGCGGACGTCCCGTCGTCGTGTTTCCTGTGCGGAGAACGGTGGGCGCCCTTGTCTGTTTGTGTGTGTTTTGGGGTTTACAAGAAGGTGGTGTGATAGGGTAGGCAGGAACCACTTTTGTGGGGAGCTGTGTAATGTTCGCTTCGGTTTTTGTAGATGACGTTTCTGCATGCAAATTCCATGTGACGCGGCGTGATAGAACGATGCCCTACCGGCGGGGTATCAGTTCGTCAGTCGGTATTGAGTGCGAGTTCGGTGCTTGTTGCGCTGGGCGTTTCGGGGCGGAAGATGCGGGCGGATCATCTGGGGTGGGGCAGGCCGGAGGGACACGGAGGCGTCGACTTCTTTGGCGCATTGCACCGACCAGCACCTGTCCACTGGGAGATCCACGAATGGACGTTTTGGCTGAGGACGTTTCGGTGGGTGCTGCTCGGGGCAGGCGGCAAGAAGGTGTGCGGCCGTGCACGCTGCGTCCTGTTCGTCCTGTGTCCCGGCCGCTTCCGCCGTGACCGTTCAGCTGTGCAACAGGCAGCCTGCTTTGGGGTGGGGTTGGGGACTTGAGGGATTGGGGGATGGGGGAACTGTGGGGATGAACGCTGGACGCTTACTGGGCGTAGTGTCCGTAGCCGTTGTAGGCCATACCCTGGCCGGATCCGATGCGTCCCCAACCGCCACCGTGTCCACCGGAAACGACGACCTCATGGGCCGACTCGTGGTGTCCGCTGCCGCTCGAGATCAGCTTCTTGATGCCGATGATCGAGGCAAGGGCGAGAGCGAGCTTGGACACGATCAGAGCCTTACCGGCGAGCAGGGCGAGGGCACCGAAGGCGAGCGGGACGAGCGTGCTGCCGAGCAGGAGCGGGATCATGATCCAGTGGCCGTTCTTCTTGTCCTTGTCCTTGCCGCCTCCGAAGCCGCCGCCTCCGGCACCTCCGAAGCCACCGCCTCCTCCGCGGACCTCATCCATGGAGCGCTTGATTTCCTCGCTGGACGGGAACTTGAGCTGGCGGAAAGCGGAAAAGGGAAAAAGGAGCGTTTGAACCGATGTTTGACGAAAAGCATTAGGCACCGGCAAGCGGTGCAAGGCAACTCACCTGCAGAGTGTGGGACTGGAAGAAGGACAGCACCTTGTCGAGGAGCATCGAGTTGAGCGAGCGTTCCTTCTCGTCGAGCGAACGGGGCAGCTCGGCCTCCAGCTGGGCCTCGGACTTGAGCGGAGTGGCATCAGCAGCCGATTCCTGATCGCGCACGAATCGCACGCCCTCGCTCAGCTTGAAGTCCTTGGTCGAGCGCGACACACGGTCCAGGATGGTGAACAGCTTCATCTTCAGGCAGGTGGAGACGTCGGCGCTGGCACAGTCCTGGTACGTCTTGTACAGGTACTTGATCTCGCCGAGGTACGAGCCGGCGCGGGGCGTCTGCTGCTGCTGCTGCGGTCCGTTGCTGTCGTCGATCGAGTTCGAGCTGATCGGCAGCGTGGCGGAGGCACTGTGGGCGACGGACACTGTCGCTAAACACCCGATCACTAGTAAGCACTTGAACAGCTGCATGGTTGCCGTTTTGGGTGGCAGAATGGTGGCCCGGTAGCGTTCTTGGGGGGGAGGGGTTGTTTTAGTAAATCTGTTTCACGAAGAAAACAGATCACAATTGCACGAGACCGAACTCACACTCGCTCGCTGTTGGATGGCTATAGAACTGTGGACGAATGGACTCAAACTGTGCCTTCCAGTGGGCCGACCGCACCATTATATACTCCGGGCGTCCGCTGGACCCGTTGGCACACGCAAACCGGCCCTACCATCCTGTTCGCAGCAGCAGCGGCCCGGGATTAGATGCACTTGCAGTAGTTTACCATCCCTCCGCCCTCCACACCCTACGTTCCGGCCCAGTCGTCCTGCTTCAGTCGTTCGCCGTACAACTCACATGTGTGAGCGCATAGCCACATCGAGCCATCTTCGCCGCCAGCCCACTGTGCAACGGCGGGTGGATCATCGCGTGCTACGAACAGCCCTTCGTGCCGCTTGAATGCATTGCAAAATCCGTGTCGATATGGCGAAGGGATGTGTTTCCCGACGTGGGTGCTTTCGTTGGGGCGAATCGCGCATTCCACAGCTCACCGGAGTCCGATGGCCTTGCCCATCGGCAGACAATTTCACGGTCAGCTGGCTGACTGGCGAGGCGCGGTCGATATCGATGACACTATTACACGAATTTGTACCCTGGCAAAAGGTTAAATGACCCGGGTGGGCGTTAAAATAACTGCGTACGGTACCACAGGACGGGACAATTGTGACCCTTTGACGGTTATTTTGCGGCTCGTTCGCTTTTGATACACATTTGCATAATGGAAAGTGCTAATTGGTGGGGTGATTGCGCTTTTCACTTTCCATCCCGGTGAGACAACCCGTCGCTAGGCGGATCCTCTCAGCAGAACAAACCGTGAGGCAAAGTAGAGCTTCTCGTGAATGAGTGCAATATCAAAGGAAAGATGTAAAGGGGTTCTTTTAATCAAACAGTGGTTGGACAATATTTGCCCACGGAAGATAATAATGCACGGAGAGCTGTATTAAACAAACAGTCATTCATGTTCCAAACACTCTTATTGAGTCTTATTGATTTCTTTACTTGGAAAAGGATTGTAAAGGATTATTATTTTCCTTTGCAAAGGGTGGAGTGCACATTAGGATATCATTGAAAAACTCTATACATTCTGATACAAAATTCTATCCTATTCTATTATAAATTATACACAATGAACCGCATTTTTTGTAGCACCTTGAGCATTTTGCAATGTCAATCAAGCAAGCAATCAAACAATTGTTTTGTTTCCAGAAAATTCCTTCTGAACTTTCTTGGCTAGGCCCGTATAGATTTAATATTTTTCATATTTGTAAATTGTATTATACAACTTGAATAGAAATGCCGAAGTATTAGCAGTAAAGCGTGTTAACTATAGAGCAATATTAAAACCTATTTTTCAAGGAAAACAGATAAATAATGCCTAACATGAAGAAACAGGTACGAAAACCAGAGCAAGTTGCAAGGATGTGTCCATCCGCATGTCTTTCCAATTAAAGATCTGAATTAAATTTCGTAACATCAACTTTAATCAATTTCAATCCACCAACTTTGATAATATGTTAGGAAGAAGTGTTTGTCATGGCCTGGTGTTTATGATTGCCGCCTATGTTGCATCAGTAAACGCTCTATTCTTTATTCTATCAAATAGTGAGTTGTTCCCTAAAAACGTGACGCCACTACAATCCACAAAAATTATATGTACTATCAACAGACACAAATCGTTTGAAACGTTGATTAGGTGACGTTAGCAATGTTAAGGCACGATAGTTAATAGTTTAGCAAAGGACTTCAGTGGTATTATTATCCCAATTTAGCAATTACGAAAACTGCCCGCCATCTGTAAGGCTTCCTTCTTGCATCTGAGTAGTAACAGTAGGTTTCCAGAACAAATGGCAGGAAGTACAGGCACAGCACACCAGGAAACAAGCTGTTCACCGTCCCGTTAGTGACAATTAACGCTCAGAACGGTTCTGTCCTCGAAGTAGACCATCTGGGAATGTACCTCTGCTAACCTACAGAACCAGACAGAACAGTCCAGCTGGCAGCAAGGAAGCCACCGTAGAACAGACGACTCGTTGACGCAATCAGGAGCCATTTTGCGCTAACGGTGGAACCGGTTCATCTGATTGATTAGTGTGCTCTAGGGTCGTTAATCGATCGTCTTGGTAAATATATGGGTTCCAGCAAGGAACCTTCGGTCTGCCTTCACCAGGGCGTGCCCACGCGGTTAGTGGCAAGGGGCTTTGACATGATCAATATTCTTTATCTTGCCCTCGCACAAAGCATCCCCACCGTGTTCAGGTTGTTGTAGTGCGGTGGCAAAACATAGTGTGAAAACGAAAGTCCTTATCAAGTTGGTACGGAGTACCGTTCGCTTCCGCTCTTGGAACATGCTACCAGCGCGTCGTCGTCTGCACGAAGGAAGTCTACGTTACTCCACACACCCTTCCTGTTTTTTGCACGCATCGCTCAACTTCATCTTTCCAATATCCGTTGCAGAAGGCACAACAAAACGTATGAAATATGCTGCGGAGAGCTTGGTGTGCTGTGGCATTGGGCCAAGGAAAAAAAGGTTCATCATCTAAAATTGAAGTGCGATTCAATCGGATCCGTACACCTGCCCCGACTGATGTTGAATTTCCCGTCAGTGTAACGTGTTCCATTTATGCACGAGTTTTGCACTACCCCTGCGGCCGGTTGTGCTGGTTTTATTTCCATTTCTTCATCCTTTTTGCTCTCCCGGCGTGTGCAAGGGCTTCTAAAACTACTTCGCTTCCACACGACGTACTGGATATTTTGTATCAGCTGATTTCTTCCTTTACCACCGCCCCCTTCCCCCACACTGCAGCAGACCGACTGAAGATGATCAACCGGAGGAAAATCTGATTTTACACACTTTCAATTCCACAACGTTCCTGGGCGGAGAGGACTGGCGAAGTTACCGTTCTGTTCTATAAACTGCGCAAATTATAAGCTAATTAGACGGGTGCACTCCCTACCCATCGGTCGGCAGTGCATGCAAACATGCGAATTGTTCATCGCCAGTGCGCATTCGGAATGTGTTTTCTCATTTTCTCGGCAAGAAGAAGCAGCATCACTCATCGTTTGGCTGCACACCAGCTGGTGCTGATGAGGCGTGCAGTACTATCTGCTACAATTTCGTGTGTGAACACTCGCAGGTGGTGGTGAAAAAGAAGATGTTCGAATGAGTGCAGTTGTGCAAAGAGTGTGAGCAGAGGGCGGGATTTATCTGTTTTTCAGCACTTCTACCAGAAGGGTGTGCAGGCTAGGACGGGTGTTTGTTTGAGCAACATTAGAAAAAAAGTATTTGCCTTCATGGTTGGATCGACCGCTTGTGCTGCATGCATCTGGGAGGCATGTTAGCTTTTTCTCAACCCTTGAGTGAGAAGGCTTTGAACGTACAGACCATGTCCATTTCGCTACACTGGAGGGTACATTTTAAGAGTTTCGGTCAGTAATGACCATGTTTCATGAAGGGTTAGTACATGATGCTGTTTATTGCAGTCGAAAGGATTTAATTGTTATTTTTATCCTCCTACTTTACGACTACGGTTTCATGCTCGTTGAGAAACGTTTTTGCAACGTTCCTAAACTGGCAGGCGATTGTTTATGGGAGCGGAAAGGAAAGCAAGCGCTCGGGTCTACGAAAGCTAGTGTAAAGTGATTCAATTAAAAGCTCGAAGCTGCAGGCAAAGTGTTTAAAAAGGTAGCCAAACAAGGGAACAAATACCACATGGTCGGTGATCATCAGGCTGCGAGGTCCGGTGATGTGAAGCAACTAGGTTGGAGCAGCCTAAACTAATCTAAACAATATGAACGTCCAGGACTCTCGATTGTTGGGCATTATGTGTTGAAACATTTTAAATCATGTTTATGAGATTTTCATTTAAAAGGAATTTAAATGTTATTCGATTAGAGTTGCTTCTTAAAGAGACATTGTAAAATGAAGAACTATTAGAACAGATTAAGCGGATCGTTGAACTCGTTGAATGGTGAATGGTGAGATAGCAGGATAAGGTCAAGTCTACTATCATTAAGATGGAGAGAGAAAAAAAGAAACAGGGTCTACCACAACTTCTACCAACTACGACCTAGGGGACTTTTGTAATGAACTTGTGGAATCAAAAGTTCAAGTTTTGGTAACAGTTTACAAGAAATCTTGTTTGATACCGCACCCAACGTTTATTTTACTTTTTTTTTAATGACATTGAGAATTAGAGACATTCACAAGGAAATATGGGAGTTAAGGTATGAAAACGGTCAAAATAAGGACTATAAAATGCCTTAATCATTATTGCAAATGTTATCAACAGCTGTAGACATTTGGTGAATTGTTCCGATTTGTTTTTTCCTTTATAGTGTAAAGCTCTCCATGCAATTCCATCCAGCCAGAATTGCTGCGGTCTCGTTAATTAAATTTACATTCCTTGCCGATGCGGTACGTTCCCTAGATGTAGAGGCGCGCGTGCTTACTCGGAAAGCATGACTGCACCTAAACACGGATTTACCGACATTGCGGTGAGGCTCGGTTTGCCGGGGTGCGAAGGAAAGCACAATCATTGCCGCCCCACGACAACCAGACGGGAGGTGGCCACGGTTCCCTGGTTAAATGGCAACGCTCGCAATACACGAGGCCATTGTGGTCTGTGGCGGGTGCATGGTAAGCCACAATCAGTTGTAATTAGAAGCTCGTGCTGTGCGGCTGCTTGGCAGGAAGCATCCCGTTGGCCCACTGCTCAAGACGCTGGTTGGCAAACATCCTGAAGGGTCTGTACCGAGCAAGGATCGCAACCGGTAGCGTTTTAGATAATCGACGGGTTAAGCAGGTGGATTGAATAGAGCTGCTGAAAGAAAGCGTCAAGATGAAGGTGCATCTCTGTGTGCTGCTTGCATAATAACACACGCGAAGGAAACGATTCTTGTGTCAGAAGGCTAAAGATGATTTGTCAGGTTGGTGTAGATCGTTTGTTACGGTGTTTGTTGCGTGTGATCGATAGTTTAGTGGTATGGAATCATGTAAGAGATAAACAACTACGGATAGTACTCCTTGGCCGTTACACTGATAACGTGGATTTAAAAGTTTAGCAGAGTTTAGCTAACTCATGTGAGGGTTGAGTAGAGCTTTTGTGCAACTGAACAGTAGATATTTTAAACGTAATAAGTCGAATAAGTAGAACGTGTACACATGAAATTAGAATGTTTTACACAAGATTCTGTGTTGATGATGCAAAACTGGATTTGTTCTGTATTCAAATGACGTTTTAAGCAATACGGCCTGGCCGTTACTACTGAAAAAAAAAATGACGTTTTAATGTTTGTTTTTATCAAAATACGATTGAAATATAGGATAAGACAAATGTTACGTATTTGATACCATTCCAACTCAGAAAGTACTCAGAAAGAAAAATATTGGAAAGAGTGAATTG
Organism: Anopheles epiroticus; assembly: GCA_000349105.1. Taxonomy (NCBI): domain Eukaryota; kingdom Metazoa; phylum Arthropoda; class Insecta; order Diptera; family Culicidae; genus Anopheles; species Anopheles epiroticus. Next base: position 23,282 of record KB671247.1, on the reverse strand, counting down.
AAAAGATACTAATTGAATTGAAAATATAAGAAATATATAATAATTAGTAAAAAAAAGTTGCACTATCAAATCTTATTCAATTATAATAAAGAAAACTCTTTTGTTTTTTAAATACACACAAATCAAATTTTGTAAACCGATTTTTTGTTATATTGAACCTAATACCTTCTTTAAGGGATTACAAAAGTAGGGTAACTGGAACCTCTGTACATTTCCCGATGTTTCCACCACGAGCCTCACGAACGGTGGCCTAAAACACTGACCCAAACTTACTTTGGACCAGATCGCGTCACAAGCAGCAACGGCAACGCGTGGAACCTGTTTCGGGAAGTAAAACGCATCAATTACATTTTGCCGCTGCAGACAAAGTTCACCCACAACCGATGCAACCGATGCAGTGGGAGTGTATTTTTGTACGCCCGTTCGGGGACGAACCGGAATCGTAAGACGCGCGAAGGATCCTAGTTTGAATGGCAACGTAAAACTGGTCCGCACTGGTCGCCAGCGAGACTATCTCTACCCGACTGCCCGAGATGGAAGGCGGAAAAACTGGAATGTTTACAATCATTGATCGGGTGTCGGGTGTGGGGACGGTTTGTCCGTTTTGCTTTCCCTTCGTTCTTGCTGGCCACTGCAAGATGCCCTAAGCTTCCCTTTTCCCTGAACGAATGTGTTCGTGGAAAATCTTCTCGCAGTAAGGAAGGAAATGGTCAACCAACTGGTTCAGCAACCACTATTCGCCTTGCCATGCCGGACAGACTTTCGTTGTTTGTAGCACATTTCACTTTTCAAAAGGAATGAAGTGTATGTTTAACAGTTTTTTCCTTCTTATTTCAGTGCCATTTTACCCAGTTTGTTCAGTACGGTGACGTTGCTGAATAAACGCCGTCAAATTAAGTTCTCTGGAGGGTTTCGAACGACGACTACACAGAAAAAATCAAACAGTGAAGAAATATCGAGTACAAAGGAAGATAAAACAATCGCATGAAAGAAAGAAAGGTTAACGTTGGCTCCTTCTGTACGGAACACGTACGGTAAAGGACTGTGGTGGATGAAAGACATAATGAATTTCTATTCTTAGATCGCTGGCGGAAAATGATAAGAATTATTTGAACAGTCACATAGTAATGTTCGTTAAGCATCGTGGTGTTAGTTTTACGATTGAAGTACAATCGGTCCGAGCAAGTTGGTGTGAGTTTGATAAAGAATTCAGCTACCGTCGCTTTCATAAGGAGCTAAGTAGAATGTACTAATGAGTGTTATCGAACATTCTGATCGTGCTTCTAATTAATGTAACATATAAAGAACCTTTATTTGAAGAATTGAGTATGATTAAGTATGCCAACAATGCATAGCAGTTTCTATATATATTTTAGATAAAAATACAAAGCATATAAACGAGTATTAATGGGTGATTTTAAAAATATGATGCATTGCTACGAATGATATTTCTACAGTAAAGTATTTCCAGTATTTAATGTTCTGAAATCACACAGAATAATGAATCTTTGTATCAGTCAAAAATTACTCAACATTAACATTTTTGAAGTTTTAGGTATTCAAATACGAAGTTTGCTGAGGGCAAAAGTAAACTCAAAAGTCCTAATTTATGATTTGTTTTTCATTCCCGTTGATGAATAATAAATTCAAATGAATTTTTTTTTTGCAGCAAAAATCAGTATTAAAAATGGAGTAATTTCCCTACCTGTGTGCATGGTACATGAATATCCTTGACGCGAAGTCACGCGAACCGTTCTTCATTGCCAAGGCCGACGGTGAAAAGTCTACGAGAAAAGCGCCCAAATTTATGCAATCAAAGAACGAAGCTGTACCCAGTGTTGTAAGCTTTGCTCTTTGGAGCTTCTTTCTGGGACTTCTGTCCGCATTTCACTTACAGCTTTCCACAGCAGGCTCTCGGGGTTCGTCAAGATGGCCCAACATGCGGTGAAAGCACTGCCGCAGGGCTTGTTGTTGCGTACGACTCCGTCTGGTGCCAAAGTATAGCCGCCTCTCGCCATAATGGTCTCATAAACGATTCTGTTGCATCTTCGGTCGGACCATGTTAGACGTTGGATTCGTTTGAGACAGGCCTTGGTTTTGGTTTTGCTCCACTGTGCGGTGAAAGTATCGCCGGCTAGCACGAGATAAACCTCTGCCCCTGCCACTTATGCAATTTTCGCTCGTTTATCTTTCAAAAATGTCTGCAAACTGAACCCGGTGAGTGATGAAACAGGTGGCAGAGAAGATAATTTGCTAGAGAGTTGAAAGATTTGAGTGTTTTTGAGTCCTATAGGAGAACAGTTAAGTGGGCGAGCGTTTAGTCATTCTAAAATTCATATTTAATTACATTGGAGTGGGCAGAGGAAAACAAAAAAGGTTTTCGTAAGACGTAAGGAAACATTACCCTTGGATATTCAAAGAAAAGACACTGCAATGCGCACTGCATAGTTATTTGTTCGAATTCAACAAATAACACCTTCCAACGTCACTTGGAGAAACATTGGACAAGCTCCAGTAAAACGTTGAAGAAGTTCTATGGAGATTTCGAGAAGAGAAGTATATGTTTTCAAATCTTAGAACGTTAGTAATTTCTTAGTAAAGTTAATGTAATATCGCATTTTAATATAAATAATATCACGCTTTTACCACGTTGTCTTAAGCAATGAAAGGTATTAGTTTGCAACGCAGCTCGTTGTTTAAGGACAATCTTGATATTAATATTCAGAAATTTAATTTTCATTAGAGGTTTAGTGCTTTTGGCGCTTGTACTCGAAGGTTTGTCAATCAGTTACTTCAACTCTTGGCATTTCATACGACTTTATTACACGACTACAAATTATGAGTTTATCCAAAATCCAATTCATTTCAATATGCCAACATCGCACTGTTTTAGCATGTCTCCCTCATTTCCCATAGCGCTTTGTTAGCTCAGGCTCCCGGCAGTTGCCCACTGAACTGAGTGCTACCAGCGAACTAGCACGAACAGCGGTCGGTTCCCATGGTGACTAAAATGCATCCCGTGCAGCCATCCGACGAGTGTGCGACACGCAATGGGCACATTTGGGAAAATTGCAGCTCACCGATAGTGCTCGTCGCTGTCGACGAGACCGTGGCCTCCCACATACACTACCCACTGCCGGGGGCTGAAGCGTAGCGAGGCAGCGGGGAAACGAAAATCCGCACTGGAAAAAGCCGTGTACCGGGAACGATGCGACCGTGCGCTGGGCATGGCTTTTCCTTCTCTCGCGACTCGCTTGCTCTACTTTCCACTCGCGACCCCATGTGGCAGTCGCTGCGAATTCGGTGCGCTCGATGCTAAAGGGCCACCGTAATCAGGCAACCGTGCGAAACCGTCCTTCCCTGTCCGTCCCCTCCCCTTCGACTGAAGAAGCTGCAATTTGACGTGAAGCAGCAAAAGCAACGGGAAAACCGACCACCGCCATCGGGAACCGGGTGGAACGAATGAGTCTCGAGGCGAGAAGCTTTCGTGCATGTGCCCGCTAAAGCGAAGTCACCGTTCCGCCGAGCGTTCGGAATGTGTAAATCGGACGGAATTAGCATGTGGTTAGGGACGGGTTTCTCACGTCGATATCGGTTATAATAGAAGTACGCAGAGTGGGGATAAGGTTTTGGAAATAATTTGAGCTTTTATTTCTTCGTCCTTCGCTTGCTGGTTTGTGGTAATTGGGATGGCTCGGGATCGGGCTCGTGCCTCGAGAAGTTCAACCTCCGGAAGCCCATCGAAAGGCGGTTCCACTATCAGCAGGAACCGCCTGTTAGAGAGGGCGGAAAAAGGGGCACCAACAACGTAAAGAGTTCACGAAAGGTAAGCGTGTAAGTGAGGCAGCGAACGCAACAACGGTTCGTGCTGCTGTTGGTACATTGGATAGAATACGTTAGATTTGAGCTAAGGAAACAATATAGTACAAAAGAAAGACCGTAAGAGGGTGAAGGTGGGTGAAAATGAGGCAAAGAGCAAGACAACGAGAAGGCAGAAGAGCTGATCGGAAGCTTTGGTTCGATGGCGAGCTCCAATCCCGTTCGCCCCTAGCTCCTGCGAGGCGCGCACCTCGCCCTAACGACCTTGACCTCCTAACCTGCGGACGCAAACAGTAACACCGCTTCGCTTGACGCTAAATAAATTAAATAAATAATGTTCATGATGGTGTTGGTGGTGGTGGTGGTGGTGGTGATGGTGTGGTTTGGTGTGAGTTGGAGCATCGACAGGGCTTAGGGCTTCTGGCCGCTGTACGCGACTTCCTGCGCGTCCTGGATCGAGCGTCCCCAGCCACCGTGGCCGGAGCTGGCGCTGTAGCCGCCGACGTCACCGCCACCGTACGAGCCACCGAGCGAGTAGGCATCGCCGTGGCTGGACGTGTGGCTGGTGGAGTGGTGCGGGTGGGCGACTACCTCGTACGTGACGTGCTTCTCCTGCGACAGCAGCTTCTTCAGCCCGATGATGGCGGACAGCACCAGCGCAATCTTGCCGATGAGCAGGGCCTTGCCGGCGATGAGCGCGATCGCACCGAGCAGCAGCGGCAGCAGGGCGGCGGCCTTGAGCGCGACGGCGAGCAGCAGCGGGCCAAGGATCTTGGCGGCCTTCTTCTTCTTGCCACGGGCCTCACCGGTGCCGGCCGGGTCCTCCGACTGCTCCTCGTCGTCCGAGGCGGCGAGCAGGTTCTCCGACACGTCCTCCAGGGCGCGGCCGGTCGACGCGACGGCACTCACAATGTCCGCCCCCTTCAGGTCGACCTTGATGGTGTGCGTGGCGAGGAAGGACTGGACGCGGGACAGCAGCAGGGACTCGAGCGACTCGTCGCCATTCAGTGCGCGCGGCGCCCCCTCGGTCTCGGGCACGCCGGGCGTCTTCACCACGGTCACGCCGTCGGTCAGCGCGAACACGCTGCGCTTCGCCACCACGCGGTCGATGAAGCTGAACAGCTTGTACTTGACGCAGGACACCGAGTCGGACGACAGGCACTCCTTGTAGATGCTGCCGACCAGGTCGCTCTCGCCGCCGCCGATCGCGTTGCGGGACGAGCGGCCCGACTCCTCCGCCGGCAGGGCGACGGTCACGGCTAGGACTAGGCACAGCACACCGGCTACCTTGTAGGTGAAGGCCATCTCGCTGCTGGATCGAACGCACTCGAACGGAAAATCACACGAAATCAACACTCAGCAGCGGCACACTGTCACACGCGGCAGGATCGTTCGGGGTTTGCGGGTCGGCTTTCGGGGACCAAACAGAGGCGGCTCTGTCCAACGTGCTGGGCGGAAAAGCTGATCGGAAAAATGGTACGATCTCGACCGTGTTGCGGGTATGGCGGATCTGTTGCTCTCCGGAACGCTGCACGCTCAATTTATATAAACGTACGTACGCATGTGATACCTGTTTAACCGCCACCCAATCCACCGTCCCCTCCCCCACCCCAACCCCATCCCTTCCTCTGCCCCACTCTCGCCGAAAGGAAACCGAATATTACGAGCGAGCGTGTTTTTCTCCGTTCCTTTCTACGGCTCCGACGGTGGGTTCGTCGTTTTCGTCCGCCGTTTCTTTCGTTCTTTCTCCGTCCTTTCTCCGCGGGCAGACACCGTTCGCCCGGTCTCGCTTCCGCGCGCCGAAGTTGAACGTTCACTCGATTACAGTTCATCTCGAGCAACTGGCCAACGTTGCCACAACAACACCCCCTCTCACCCCCTCGCTGTCTCCTCCCCTTTCGTAAGGGAAGGGTGCACGCGTTCCACATACTGCTACTCCCTCATTTTTACATCGACCGTGTGCGTTCGGCCTAGGCTTCCTTTCTCTCTCTCTCTCTCTCTCTGTCTCCCTCACGCTGTGCTTGCTGTGGGGAAGGAAAGCATCAATTTTCCCAACATTCCCACCACCAGCAGCGATACCGACCCGAAGGAACTTTCATTCATCTGCATCTTCTGGCGAGGTTGATGCTTGCATGATGCTCACACACACTCACTGCAGGCAAATCGAGCGCCGTCCCGCTCTCGCATATCCCATCCCTCTTTCTGTCCCTTTTCCACATCGCAAGCATATCTAATCTCAGCATGACTTCCTCATCCCCCCCCCCCCCTTATGGGATTGCAATCCTCGAACTCGTTCATTACTCACAATGTCGAGTGTTTCTAATGTTTCATTTGGAGTTGCTGTTGTTCGCTAGATCTACTTTTCTCTGCCCTATTGCACGTAGCACTTTTTTGTTGATTCATTTGTTTCTTTGCTAAACGTGTGACGATTGTCCGTTCCGGGTAGGTGTGGCTGTGTGCTGCAGCTTCCTTCATTCGTATAGCTGAAGGACATTGCTTCATTAGAATTGTGTTGCATGGATGCACCGTTTCTGCACCTGCAACCCACGGAAACGGGAATGGAGAAGCGACACAAAATGGAACTTGTGCTCGAAGAGCGTTACTCTCCACACTGTGTCATCCCGTTGGCAAGGTTGTTGAACACAAAATCCTAGTGGGGGATATTCGTTGAAGTTCAGCATTACGTTAGAGCACAGTTTTTCGCCTATTTTTTAAATGTTTAGCCCTGATGAATCATTCACAGCTGTTGGATGAACACTAGCAGTTTATTTACTTTTCAGAATGTTATGTTGAAAGTGTTTTGAAATCTCGTATGGCACCGATACACAACAAAATTTAGGAATGAGGTTGTGCTGTTGAATGTTTCTATCACTGTAAAGTATATCGTTCTCGCTAACAACGGACATAGTGCTCCGGTTGTTCGGAGGATATCAGAATACTGATTTAATTACACCACAGTGTTGGCTGCACTACCTCCGTGTGCTTGTGGCTAGCTCTCCCAGGAAATGGTAGTAGTAAACCTTCGACAAAACCATTGCAGAGCTTCTATTAATATTTAGCTAATTGAAAAGTGTATGCAAAACTCAATAGAAACATCATGTACTTTGGTTAATTTTTCTTGGCTATCCATTCTTGGAATGTTCAACATGTCGTACTGCGATAGCAATTTGTCTAAACACAAACATTGTCCATTTAGTGGGTGCAAACCTGAAGCAAGTGGCTACTGAAGCTCTGCCATCCGTGTTGGTGGTTTACTTATCCCACCTCTACCAACAAGCAGAGTATAGAGTAACAAGCTTCTGTCCATCATGCAAGACCAATTACGCCGACACTTTAATGCTTGCTCGAACAAGAGTAGCGTGATAAAATATGATCACAAATAAATTACATAGCCACTCATCCGAACCGCGGGAGGGATTTGGTTGCAAAGCGTGAAGGGCAAGGATAAAAATTCTAATTACAAGCTACAGGATACGCTTTGCCTGCTAAGCGCTTAGGATGAAGCGCTTATGAAGAATGTGGTTGCTGCTCTTCAGTTCCGTGGCACATCATGCCATGGTGCAGGACTTCCGGTTTTTGTTGGCCTTTGCTCATGTAAAATATTTTCATTAAAAAAAAAACTTCGCTAGAACATCCTTACCGTGCTGGTGGCTTGTGTGTATGCAAGGCTTGGGGAATAAACAGATTTGTTTTTCTTTTCTGCACGATGGCGTTGAATCGTCATGAAAGATAAATAACCTTCCGTTCATCAAAACAATGTTCACGCTTTCCTGGTATCTTCCAGGACCGTTTCGAAGCAGTTTTAACACCATACAGCCACGTGCCTCATGCTATTAAGTCTACGTAGCACATTGAAAAGGTTTGATGCATGCTTGCCTGCGTGCACCCGAGCTCCTATGCAAATACTTTCATCTAACTGGGCAGGTCCTTGACCCGTGCACCGATTCCCTTTTACACACCTATCCCGGCCATGCAAGCAACCAGATGGGCGGGCACGGTTTTATCGATCAGCATGTCCGCCAGCCCGTAGCGTTAGAAACCGAATTAACCGACACACCGCGCGGCCCAACGCTCGAAGGGGGAAGGCTGGAGTGCAGTGAGAATTCCGATTCCTTTCCGTGCGATTGGGCGATTTCCTTCGGTGTCGGGAACGGGCAGTGGAAAGAGAAAGTTGTTTTTAACTACCGTGCTGGGTGCGTAATTTTCCACATTTTACTGTGTCATCACTTCATTAGACGTGTGACTGGTTTGGTAGCCGGTAGCCGAGATTAGGTTTGATGCGGTCGTGCAGGGAGTGGGCCTTTATATGAATCCCAAATTCCTAAAGTTCCAAAAGTTTATAAATTGAGATCCTTTACTTAAGTTATCTTTGTTCCATTTGGGAGAATGTTCTGAATCTTCAACGCCCTTTCCGAATTGGAGGAACAGCACAACAGCAATTTCCGTGCGACGGTTCCATCGTAAGTGGACGACAAAAAATCAGACGACCAATCAGCAGAAACAGGCGTAGAGGGTGCGGACAACAAAAAAGACCGTAGAAAACATGGACACTAAATACATAGTGCCTTTCTAATGATTTCAAAGATACACCATTGAATGTGTCTTTCACCGCCCCGCACGGTGCGAGCGCACGGGAACGAAACGGTCCGTCAGTCCGTTCTCGGGACGCACCGGGCCGCCCGGTACTTTGAGGGATCGCTGACGAAATCTGACCGTTTGGATCTTTTGACCTACAAAAGCCGTCCGCACGTCCCTTATCCCGGCCGGCGCCGTATGCGGGCCAAGTGGATAATGATGGGTGATGTGGGGATCGCGGCGAACAATGAGATGCGCCCGGGGTTCTTCACTCCGGAAAGCGCTGGGTGGAAACGGGGCGGAAACGCCCCTACGCCGTTTGAAGGAAAAACGGTCCGAAACGAAACCGTGCCACTCTTGTTGACCGGTGCGATAGCTACAAAGCTTCGCAAAAGCAGCTACTGGAGTTGCTTTTTTCAGCGCGGGTAAGGGCTTTTTGCTGCCGTCGGACCATTGTTCGTGAAGTGATGGAATTGAAACGTGCCAAAACGTGTGTGCGTGTGTGTCTGTGAGGAGAATTGATTCGGTCGATCGTCACAACGATTGATCTGCGAGCCTTCGGACGACCGGCCTGAAGATAGCAGGGAATTGATTTGGTTAAATTTTGCCACATCAATTAGTGAAGGTTCACTTGATACGGCCCGTTCCTCGTCCGCAGCTTGACTCCACGGGATGCTAGCCCTCAGACTGATGGTTGAAATTGGCACGAACGTAGCCGACAGCTTACTTTCCGAAAGCTTTCCGATATGTTGACACCCGATTCACAGCTTTCCATTCCGGGAACCGCAAAACCCACTCTCCACCATGAGCCTCCGCCGTCTGACGCGTCTGGCCTGCTGGGGGCAGAGTTTTCCTGCGGAGCCCACCCGGCAGCGCATTGCTCATTGAACTTGAACTTTGTTGGCGCTTGCCGTAGTCGTCTGTCCCTCTCTCTTACTCTTACTCGCACGATTGTTTGCCTTTCCGTGGCTACGATGCAGCAAAACTGCAACAACAGGAAACACGATCTGCAGGCGGTCGATCGGTTCGAAACCTCGGAACAGAACCACTTTCCATTGCATGTAGCGACGCCACAAAACAGTACGCTGGTCGCGATGGGCTACTACGAGAAAAAAATGAGCTGAAGGAAGAGAAAAAAAAACAGCACACACCGCTAGTACATTGACCGCTTGGCCGCTTGGTCAAAGTGAAAATGAAACATTTGCACCGGTCACATGTCACACGTGAAGCTGCTCGTGCTCGTGCAGGTTCATATTGCTGGCTGCCCCGCGGGGTGGAAAGTGTTGCTTGCTCGGCCGCTCGATACGGCGTGTTCGTGTCTGCAGCCCAATAAAAGTGACGGTAGTAGTAAAAGTAACGACAAATGTGTAAACCAAATTAACCCCACGGTACTATAATCAACGAGCTGGTCGGAGAAGTGCCACTTCCAGTCCATCAGCCCGACCACGGGGATCACTCCAAGGGCGATAACGGCATGGATTATGTCACACACACACACAAGACTTTCATTGACCGTGAGCAGAAAGTGCGGGCCAGTTCTCACAGGGTGTCCAAACGTTTTGGACACTAATTAGCTTGGAATGAGGTGCAGGACGTTGGAAGTTGTTGTAAAGTTTCGTTGGGAACATTAGTGGCTAAGCGTATTTCCGTCCCATAGCAATGTTCATGGATGAGAACCACTGGTCAGGGGGGGATTAGAGGGAACAGTTGTGTTACAAAAGTTTCATTTTTAGTTGCTGCACTGAATAAATAAATATAGTCATTCAATGAAGTGATTTACATATTACTTCAGACATTTTTAATATCTTTCTATTTACGTGATCGATTGCATGAGAACATATGCATATGTTTGTACTGCAATGGTAATTCTTCTCTTTTGGCAAGTGGCACCACTTGTTGGCCTGATAAGTAGCAAATTTTGATTCGTGTTGGAATATTTTGCATTTGACTTTTTTCAAGTAGTATTTTTCAATACCAGCCATAAAGTAACACGTGCTTTAAATATATTATTTATACATAAAATCCTGTAGAGTATCTTCTTATAAATCTGTTCGAAGCAATTCTTGTGAAGCAAAAACATTGCAACAAAAATCATGAAAACCTAGCTCCAAAATCAAACGTGGCTAAATAAGTAATGCTCGTCGAGCTGTACGATAAGTAAACCACTTTTAATCGGCATTTTGAAATCTCAAAGCAAATAGTTCAACCACAAATCCTATCTGGAACGTTACTAGTAACCAATATTTCGAAGCATATCGTGCGATGCCTGATGAAGTAACCATGTTCGTACCAAATGATAACTTTATTCTATTCAGAGCGTTTTCTAAAGGAAGATTAAGAAGGTACATGGAGGTCATAGATGGGATTGGGAGAGTTTTTGAAAACTTGTATATAATCGTCCTTTCTTTGACGAAATCATTACTTCACGTCGATACTCTATATGCTTCTATGAGCTTAAACTGAAGCTGTTAAGGTTGAAGAAGCTTAGAAGGATTTTATGTAAGGCCTATCTTCCCAATTGGTGAGGTGTGTGGTACAAATAGACGACATTCATTTATGCTATGTGTGTGTGTGGTGTGTGGTACAAATAGACGACATTCATTTATTCGTGAGGCTGTAGAACAAAACGACATCTGCAAACGGTTCTTAAATCGATGCATGAAGTAGTAAACTCTGGGTGTAAGTTTGTGTTGAATAAGACGGTAGTCTTTTCAAGCTTCAGTTTGTAACTTTCTCGTACATTTACGAGTGATATGTAAAAAACATTCAAACAAAAAACCTTCCTTAGAAAGCGGAACTAAATCGTCCATGTTTACTTCACATTTTGAAGCACCTTCCGAGGAATTAAACAAGATGAAACGGCTGGCAAAAAACATGATAAGTCACCGACAGGCCCATGTTGATGGTTTCGAATTAAAAATCGTATGAAAATTGATACGCTTAGGGTTCACAAAAACTTACCGGCAGAGCGTCACGGCACAGTGCAGTTGCCGTTTTATGCGAACGGTATTAATTTGCTATAAATTAAATAACACGGCTGCCACTGTTGCTGCTGCTTTCTTTTCGGCGCTCGTGTTTCTGCAGTTTGGAAGATGTGGCACGCAGCGTACCGTTTGGGGCTTTGCTTAACGAGGAAAATGTCCAAATTTTCCGGAAAGCCCCCCCCCCCCCTTCTCTCTCCATCCTTCCACCATCCGGCTCACCTGGTGCAACTTACACACACACGAGGAAAGAAAGCGTAAATTAAGAGGAAATTTTGGGCAAAACATACGCATATGTTTTATGAGTCGGAACCGTATCGGTGGATCCGCGCATTAAAAAAAAAAACAAGCGTGAAAGGGAGAGATTGATAGAGGGGTAGAAAGATATGTTGGGAGCCGGGAGAAAGAGGGAGCATCACAATAATAATAGCAATCGGCCAGGAGGGGAGCAACTCGCGAAAGTGGCCGAAAAATTTCATTATCTGCATCCATTTGCAGCACGTGAGTATGTTTGTGTATGCGATGATGATGATGATGATGTTCCTCGACGTGTGTGCCTTCCTCCGCCTCCCCAGCATACCAGCGTTCTCTTCTCTTTTTTTTCTTCGATGGATTTGTTTACTTCCGCTGGCGTTCGGTACGACGACAAACTGGCCGTTGACCGCTGGTGTGCTCGGAGTGGTCGGCACTGAAGTGGCCACCGTATCGGTGTCAAAATAGTTATCGTACTCCAACAGACCTGCCCCCCCCCCACATTGCCTCTTCATGATGGTTGTTGATGATGTGCCCCTGGCGCGTAAAATTGGGCACGTTGGTGAAAACAGGCACACAGGGGTTTGCTCTTCCCCCGGATTCCGGATGCCGGATGGACGCATGTTTTTCGCCTCGCTTGGCGGTAGTGCGCGAAAATTGCGCTTGAAACGACCAAACACTCACCTCGAAAATTGACAGAAAGCTGCTACTTTTACCAGCGGCGATCAAGGTGTGATGAGCGTATGGGGCATTTCGTTTTTGGGCGGCCGATTTTTTTGGTTTTGTTTCGGCAAGCTGATAGGGTAATTAGGGGAGGGGGTGGGGTAGTGCGGAATTGTTTCTATTTTGAACTAAAAAGGCACGATTTGTGGACGGTTGAAAAATGAAAGCATTGATTCAGCGTAGTGTTTGCCTGCAATTAATGTGAGTATTCTTCGCGAAGAAACCAAATCAATTTGATTGCACCAATGCATACAATAATGTGAAAAAATTGGAAACGTTTTTTTTTTTGCTACAACTTTATTATGAGTTAAATTCATACCCATAGTTCCATATAGTTGGATGCGACTGCCTTTGTTCCTCTACGTCTAGACAAATGAAAATTCTCTCTCAAAATGTCAGCACCATGTAGAATATTCTTTCACAATTGCTCTAAACTAAACTAATTTATTTTTTTAAATTTTATCTAATGATTGAAAAAATAGGTAAGTGATGGAGACGATTGCGGTGCAAGTTACACGACCGAATATTGAGAACTTCACTATCCAACAGCGAAGTAGTAGCAAGTCTACTTAGCCAGGAATGTCAAGTATAACCTTAAGAAGTCGTTAAACCAAGAACAAAAAGAATGTGTGAAAAATATGTAACACCACATACGCAAAAATATCTTACTGTAATCTAACTGTTGTTTTTTTTAATGGAAATAGAGGTTGATTTCTTATTCAATGACCGATTAGATTATATTTGAAACAGGCGTTAGACTAACTTCATAAAACTCGTCGTGCTGTTGTGAAAATGAGCTTGAACTGCTTGGAACATACCTAACATGGATTTAAACATTTTGACTTTTTTTGCTGTAAATTATCCATTTCAGACCGATATAAGACGTACAAAAAACAGTTTGCTACAAGCTTGCTGGATGTTAATTGAATCAACATAGGTTTTTCATGGTTTCCATGATACATCCCTTACCTCAAATTCAGTGGAAGCGAGTAGAACTGCAACTGAATAAATATATTCCGCTTCCACTGTAGCCTCTGTTCGATAAACACTCGCTGCGTTTGGCTCAACTTTACCGCAGCGAGTGTTTTGAATTACAGAAATGCTCTGTCTGCTATTGCTTACCGGCCATAGAGCACCAAGCGCATGAAAAATTATGCTCAAGCGCTACTCTAAACACGGCGAGTGTTGCTGCTAGTAGCAACAGCATGATGATGGTGATCATCATCATCATCATGGACCACTCGACCTGGCGCGTAACATTTTCACTGCCAAGACGGCACACAGCCGCACAGAACAACAGGCGCTCAAAAACCTCAGGTTTTGCTCCGCCAGTGCCGGAAAGTGGTACACACAAGCATCGCCCGGTTCCGTCGGTAGTTACTGTATTTTCCAAACACCCCCCCCTCTACCACTCTCCTCCTGGGTATTGGTTTTGGCATAGAAATGGCAGGCCAGGCAGGGTGCCGGTGTTCGGAAGGAAGCATCATGCCATCCATCGATGCCATGCCGAATGAAATCGAATCCACTTTAGATAAGTGCTCTTCTCCTTTCTGTGCATGGAAAACACTTTGCCACACTGACCCAGATAAGCGTTACCGGCCCAGCCCTTCCGTTGGTCACCTCCGGTGGCACCGCGAGCAGAGGGTTTGGCGGGTACAGAGTTTGGAAAGTCAAATTTTCTACCACACCAGGGCGCACGGTGGAACTGCAGACGCACACGCGGAACCCCGGAGGAAAAATTATGTCATTCAGCGCGCGGACGAAGCGGCACGAATCGGATGCGACTCTTGGGATGGATTTGTTATTCAAATAGTTCTCCTCGGACGCGCGCAGTGGAAGCGTAACGACGATGCACCGGGCAAAACAAAGTGGCAGGAAAGGAAACGATGCTGACTCGTGAATAAATTAATGCCAAACCGTGCGCATCCGTGGCGCGGGAAGCGAAGATTTCTCAGAACCTTTGCTAGCCCGAATGCTCCGTTAGCCGTTTCGATGGGTGTTCTTTGGGGCGGGATCTTATCTCGAGCGCGCTATATCAATTTCCTTCCCGTTCCTGGCATCATAACCACACCCTTCGCTGCCTCTGTTTTCCCCAAAGAAGAAGGTGACTTACGGTTTTGGATTCCCAAAAAAAAAATCTGAGAACGATTCTTCCAAGCGAAGCGACCGAGGAAACGGTTGCATTCCAACGCCTGCGGGAGCTCATCGGAGCGTTAATTAATGTGGCCATATTTTTAATTTGCGTCTCGCCACCAACACACACACACACACACAAAGCATACGCTCGCTTCAGCCAGAAAGGCTCTGGAAAGATGCCGGAGAAGCGGGCCCACGGGCTCGATTTTTCCGGTTCTGGTTTCCCGGGGCTGGTTTTCCAATCCATCACGTGCTAACTGGTTTTTCGGCAGCGACCAGCCGGAAACGACTCGAGTGAGGTCCGCACCGGACCCCAAAGCCACCAGAGATTGTAGTTGCAGCAAAGACGAAGCCAGTCAAGTGGCCAGTTGGATGAAGTGGCCCGTTGGGTTTGTTTTTGGGGCCAATCGGGCCTGTTGCGGGCCAATCGACGGGAACGGACTGCAAGATAACTCATCCGGTGGCGAACGTGCGCGTCTGTCTGTATAGATTTTGCGAATTTGTTGAACATTGGTTTCCGAAGCAAATGTCCAGAAAGAGGGTACTGGGTATTGGGGATACGCGATGAGGTGTTCGCCAAGGTAATCCGGGTCAACGGCGAACGCCGTTTGATTGTTTTAAGTTGTTTCTTTTTGTGTGTTTCGCCGGCAAGCAGATACAAACCGTGGTTCAGACGTTTTGGTGCAGATTATATTTTACAATATCCGCTCCGGGAAACCGGGACCAGGCAGTCTGCTCGATTGCCTTTTCTTTCGGGCGTGGAGTAGAGCGGAAATCGATAATGCGGCGAGCTGTAGGGGATGATGCTATCAAATTTAAATGCCTGCGAGAATCGACGCAAATTAGCGAGTGATGGGACTTTTTGATCGTGCCCAGATCGTTCCCCTCGTCTGACAGATGCAAATCGATTCGGTGGGAAGTAGGTGAATGGGACGTATTTATTTTTTGGGGCATAGTTTTATGGCATAATCGAGGTGAGTCGTAATCGGTTTGCGTAACAGTGTTCCCGTTGCGAAATGAGCCATCAGGCTGCGATGATGCGATTCACGCACGTTTACATTAGAAGAAATGGTATTCGAAGTTTAATTAGGTGCGGCAGTCACGTGTCTACGAAGCGTTTTGGACGTGGAAAATGATATTTCAGAACGTTTGTGTGCTTCACGCTTCAGGATCACGTATTATCGAGACGTGTTCTTTGGAAAAAGCAATTTTGAGCAGAGAATATTTTAGGAAATGCTTAGGTTTTCTTAGGCATTTTTTAAAGATTTCATATATTTGTAATATTTTATAACACAAAAAACACAATAAAAAAACAGTTTTAAAACTCCTTGAGAAAAATTCCTTAGAGTTGTGTTTTTTAACATAAATTTCTAGTAATTTTGTGTTGTTTTCTTGGCCATACACATTATCGTAAGCATTTCTTTTTCATGCATTATTTAGTTTTTGTAATGATTTGAAGTTTAATAGTTTGATTTTCCATTTTATTCAAGCTTTTGTGAAATAATCTTCATCAAACAATTCCAATCTAGATATGCTTTAAACAATTCTTTTGATTTAAATTCACATCACTTCGCTTCAATTTTTATGGAATAGACTTAACCGCATCAAGACAATACATGCAAGTCAAATGTTATGTAGAGCACGAAAGTTTGAACATAATATCAATCGTGAAAAATCCAGCTCTAGTCATGTGTTCATCGTCCATCCGGCTTCACTGTTCCACGAACTAATCTGCATCCAGTGCAAAGGCAAATAAGCATCACAAATCCAATATCCCAGACTAGACAACTTAACCAGCTGTGTGTGCTGCTGCTATGAACAAAATACACAATTGCCAAACAGCCCCAAGAAAGATGTTCAGTGAACCGATGCGTCCTTTGCACACGTTTTCCAGCTCATTGACGCTCGGTGCTTCCTCCAGGACGTGCACAGGTTCGATCTCCGTCATAAGTAACCATTTGCTCCATACAATGTAGCCCCGTTGCTCCAAGCCAGCCCGATCGGGGAACTGTGGAGCCTGGGAGTGAGGAGTGGGAAGCAAAAGTATGAAAACCAGCCGGCGCATAGTCTCACACTGACCGATAATTAAATTCCTCTCGATCGACTCAATTCTTCCGTCGGTTCCCTGTCCCACCGTGGCTGGAGGTTTGGCGGACCTGACGTCCCGTCCCGTCCCGATGGAAAACCGGTCAAATGCAGGGTAGGAGAGTCTGGGGAAAAAGCTCTCACAGGGTCAGTTGTAGCGGTGGATCTATTGGTCCGCACAGGCTGGATAAATACAGCCCACGAGGCAAACAGTTATCGCCGGTCCGGTGGCCATCGAGTAAAGGGGAAGGGAGGGAAAGGGGGGGGGAGGAGATAGACAGCTAGCCATCCGATCGACCTGCCGACCGATTCGCAAACCCGCCGGTTATTGACTTCTGGACTGGATTGAATATGCTCGCCATTTCGTTTCGCTCGTGTTTGTGTGTGCATTTTGATAATTTCTTACTCGCATCGCTTTTCCCGTTTGCTTTGGCTCTCTTCGGTTCGCCCTCAATTCAAACTGGAGCTTCGAACTTTGAACGAAACGGTTCCGGGTGGATGCAACTTGGCTCGGTGGTTCGTGGATTAGGGGTTTTCGAACAAATAACGATTAAGGATATTTGCGGTGCTGTGGATGGAAATTGCCAAGGTCAGCAGCGAGCAGGTTTGCGGGATGATTTACAATTCATAAATAAAGAGTATAAACGGGACGCGGGGAGATATGCGGATGTTTACAGAGCGATGGGAAAATGGGAACATGTTACAGCTGCAAGCAAATCGCTCGATGAATGGAATAAATTTCTTGTATGTATATCGTTTTATGATAAATTGGGTTATTCAAAACTGCTTAAAACAATTTTAATATCAACTCTTTGTATATTTAACTGTACTAACATTATTTAGTTACTTAAGCAACATGTTTCTAAATTTTGATATTTATGCAGAATACTAAAACAGGAGTTTGTATATACTTCATATACATTGTGATTCAATTATGAAAATGTGTTCCCTGGTTGAGCGCTGTGAAGATAAACAGTGTACAAACAGTCCTTCTGCGTTTGGCTCGTTCTGAGCATTGCTACCATCCTTCACTTTCACCATCGACGGCATCCGGCATGCGCCAACATTATACCGTCTACTCGATTTTCTCAACACTGTTCGTTGCATTTGTCCGTTGCAACGGTGCAGCTGATTGAGCCGCCCGAGCGTCGGGACCCCGGAACAGTGCAACAAACAAATACCTTCCCTGTCGTCCGAGGGGAGACGTGCGGGCGGGCGGACGAACGGGCACAACGATCGGGCAACAACGGACGCGTCGCCTCGTAATGCGCCGTAATCAGCCACAGATTCGAAGCTGCACAAACCGGATCAACCGTCGTCGTCGTCGTCGTCGTCGTCGTCGTCGGTGTCGTGGAGCAATCTTGATCTTTCCTTTTCCCTCGGCGTGCGCGCCCTGTCACGGCCGGACCCAGCAAAGATCGGTTCAACAACCCGGCCGATGCTCGCGGGTGCAGACCACGTGCTGATTACAAATGCGCCACGGAAGCTTCAGCCGAGTATGTGCGAGTATGTTTTCTGCTGTTGTTTCGTTTGCCGTTATTCCTCGGAAAGCGGATCTTTGCCCCGGTGCGGCCCGAACCGCGGATAACTTTCGCTTTTCGCGCGGAGCTGGAAGCAGAAGAGAGGGACGTCGTGGAACCCGGGCGGGTGGATCGTACAACGGCCGAGCATACGAGCGAACGTTCGAGCGAACAGACGGTACACAATTTTGCGGCAAATCTGTTACTCCAATTTTCGCGGCACAAAGCAAATCATGCGCGCGGCTGATGGTGCCGGCGCATGCAAGCTTTCCGCCGCGCCTGCAAATGGCTAGCAATATCCGGCGTGTGTGTACGCTGTGTGCGAGTGTGTGAAAAGTGATAAGGAAATTGTTAGCTACTGATCGTGTGAAGGTACATTTTTGTACAACTCGCTGCTTGGCAGGAACAGTGGCAATTGTGAAGTTTGTGTTTCTCTCATTTGGTTGGCATGTGAACTGACATTGAATGCTAGCGTGAATGATTGTCTAATTTTGTATTTTGGTTACATATCAAGATTTAAAATGTAGCTCAGTCAAAACTTTACGTGCAGAGACAGGAGAAATTAGTTCTTCCTAAGAACATCAACCAAAATATCATACTGGATAATAAAAGAGAGCGATTCGCACCGAATGATGTGGTAATTTGTTATAACCCTACTAGCTGTTTGCTTATACTCCTTAGTTCATAGCTTAACAAATATATATGACAATTACCCGCTGTTTTGTGTTGCTATAATTGTATTCATAGTTATCCTAAAAGGATAGACAAAATCATACTTCCAAAGAATTGTCATGTGATGTGCGTTAAGAAACCTTTAAAGCAATAAACTACCCGCAAACCAG
Organism: Anopheles epiroticus; assembly: GCA_000349105.1. NCBI lineage: Eukaryota > Metazoa > Arthropoda > Insecta > Diptera > Culicidae > Anopheles > Anopheles epiroticus. Next base: position 4,349 of record KB671247.1, on the reverse strand, counting down.
CCACGGAAAAGTAGATACCGAGTTACTTTAGCAAAAGAAAAACACGCACAAAACTGACTCTTAAAACCATCGTCCAATCGAGATCGGGATGACCCATAAACTAGAGCTCCAATCACCAAAGGGAAAGAAACAAGTTTTTCTGTTCCGTTTTTTTCCGGCCCTTAACAACCTCCCGATGGGATATTACGAAGGTAGTAGCAGCACTACCGTAAATCAACCAGATTGCTTCATCCCCGGAAGCTTCCCCCCTCGAGTGATGTAAGCCCATTTCCGCACTCCTGCCGGCCTGCACACGAGGCGGATCGTTGATGGCGCACCAAGAGAACCTTCTTTGCCAGGTGCGGTGCGAGCGTCCGCTGAAAGAAGGCGCTCGATAAACAAACACGCTTCCGGTTCACCTGAAGTACTGCCGGCCCGATAAGAGCCTCCTTATCGAGACAAACCTGTCGGCGGATTCCGGTTCCAGGTCGTGCGGTTCTCCCTCGACCGTTTTACGCACACAGCGCAGGATGAAGTGCGATTGCTTCCCTTCAGGGCGTCGAAAGCGCCACAGCGAGTGGAAAATGTACGACAGTCCTTTATATGCTTCCCTGTTTGCTGATGCTGCTTGGGGGACGTATAAAAAACTGCCCCGCGTGCGAGAGGAAGGGCCCTCCAGTCGACGACATATTACGGAGGCCCTTTTTAAAAACACGGCGTGTACAACCACGGTCTGACATAAGCCGAGGCGTTTCGATTTCCCATTCCAACACCATCCGCGATCGAAACACCTCGCACCGAGCTGAGCTGAGATGGGAATGGGCGAGGGTGAACTCTGATTTGTGATTTCCCACGCCGCGAGCTTCGATGCAGCGGCAGCATGTTGGCGGAGTCAGCGATGGGTTGTGTGCGGCACGTGCGATACGACCATGAAGGCACGGTGGAAGTCGAGCCCTTCGCCGCGTGATTTTCAAGTCCAGGGCTGCCGGCACTCTCTGCTTACTTGCGCTTTCAAGTTCAAGTTTGGGCGCTGGTGAAGATGGCAACAGTTTATGGCATATTGCGTGCACTGCATCACGTGTGGGAGGAAGGATGTGTACTTGTTTGTGTAGTACAATGTATATGCTTCGATAACGATTTTTACCGGTTTGTTTGCTTTAGTGTGTCGCGTGTGTCGTTCGATCGCAGCAGACCGTGGCGTCTTCGTTTACCCGTTTTTCTCCTTCCACAGTCTCAGCGAAACGTGAAGCTGCTGTAATGGAGCGATCGATGATGGATGAAGAGAAAGGACCGTTCGCGTGTGCGTGTGGCTGATGCCCGTGTGACAAATGTCTTTATGGGGGCTTGCCAGTTTCATGATTTATTGGAGGCAGCGTTATGGTGCACTCTTGATAAGGGAATATTGAGCTTTTACAGTGCACACAAGATGCTAGTGTATTGATCAAATAGACTTTGGCACAGGATAGTCGGCTGTCGTGTGCCAGTGATAATCTTTCGTATTAAATGAGATAGCATAACTGCTCGGAATGGTTTTAAATGCAAAGCTTACATTTCGTTGTTTGAAATTCAACAATCAAATCAATTATTTTTTGTTTATTGTATTTTTTGCTTAAACGATGTATTAAAAATTATTTAAATCAGTTACATGCTTGTTTGCTTAAAAACAATACGTTTCTACTCTTATTATCCACTTTTAACTCCATTGCAGACAGCATTTCGTTCGTTTTGTTTTGTTTTTTTTTTTTATTATACTAGTTAGCTTATGTATTAGCTGCTCTAACGTAATAGCAATACAATCAACAAATAATTTTCAAATTATTATAAAGCTTCTTTTTCATGCAAAATGGTAGCATCTTTCTTCAATTTAATTAGCCACCATCAAGCGCACTCTTTTCGTATGGTCTAGTTCATTTATTTTCATCAACCTATGTTCAAATGATTTCCTAATTACTCGCCTGCAGGGTGAAAAATGAACACGCTCGCCCGGGTGGAACAGGAACAGTTCCGTGTACCGGTTGCTTCCCGGCGAAAGGAAGCGGAAATGTTTTGGTGAAACCATAAATAGATTGAGCAAAAGAAAGCGGATGGTGCATTCTAATCGTGCCACGGTTGTACATTCACTTTTCAACAAAAGCAGGCAAAGGAGATGAATGAACATAGAGTGATAGGGAAAGAAAGGGGGAGAGGTGGTGACCAGGGGATAAAAGGAAACGCCAAACTCTCTGTGCGCTTGTTTGCGAGGGCAAAGGAACAGGAAAAACCATTACTGGACACAATCAAATTCGTACTTTTCCTAAGATTTATCTTTATACCATATCGTTGCCCACCCGCCACTAGCACGAGTGGACAAGGGTGGAGAGCGGGGTGGGTAGGGTGAAATGGAAATTGAAAGTAAAGCAACCCACTGGCCACTGGCCGGCGCGGAGGCTGTGGAGGCTGCGAAATAAAAGTAAAATTGAAAACCATAAAAAAGCCGACCGTCCTCCCGTCATACGAATGTGTTCCTTTCTATTTCTATATCCACAAAGCCTGTGCGGCACTCCAGGGCAGACAGCATAAAAAGGCAGCATAACAAAAAAAAAAAAAGGCACAGACTTACACACACTTATAGTTACCCTCGTTTCACTCACTTTCGCTCTCGGTTTATTGTCGTGCCGGCATGCCCAGCTCGGATGGTCCCCCGGGTTCAAGCGACCGCTTCCCGGTGTGATGAGAAAATCTTTGCCCAACCTTCGCCCCACGCCCGCCCGCGGACCCAGCCCACTCGTGGTCGCGTTCGGAAGCAGTTTGGGTCAGTTTGGTACACTCTCGCTGCGGCGTCCGTTGCCGTCCAGAGGCACCGCAAAGCCTCGGGTGATGGCATGCATGATAGACGGTGGCTGCGATCGGTGAAGCGAATCGTGATGATTAATGTTTGGTGTACGCGGGCGCAACGGTCAACGGTCAAGCATCGGGAAAAGGGACGGGACAAGGTTTAGTTACTTTTAATAGAGAGCGTGCTCAACACAGTCAAAGAACGAAGGAAAGTGCAGGGAACATGGGAGGAAAGCGTTCATAAGAGGATCGGAATGCTTCAAGTATGATTTGGTTAATTTAGGGAAGTTTACAGATGAGAGAAGCTGAAAATAGAACAGCTGTCACGCCCCCAGTTCTTCAAGCTGTTTGGTTGAAAGCTTTTAAAAACTCTGCTTTGTGACAAATGATCTAAATTTAGGCATTGAACTACAACACACATTCACCTTTTGCAACGCAGTAATTTAAAATCATTATTTTTGTAAGTCTTCCATGTAACAGTTTCTGTAAATATATAGCCTACATTTTTTTAATTGAATAAAAAAAATCATGAAAATACGTTGAAGGAAAGTGAAGGAAACCATCCTACCTATTTTTTTTTCATTTCCTAAAAATTTTCTTTTCAATTTTATTCTGACTTGTGCGTTAAACCAGAAACCCTTGAAGCTGACAAAATCACACATCGCGCGTGGTATGCAATTAAACTGCTCTCGCAGTGCGTTTCTAATCGCTGATGACGGATTTCACTTTCCTGTGGTTATGGGCAGACCGTGCGCTCCCAACGACATCCGATCCTGTAATGAAATACGGATTATTCCCTCCCGAGAATTACTGAGCGTTCCAGTGGCTGTGTGCGGCGTTTCGGGAGCGGGTTAGTGACCGTGCTTGTTTCGATGACCACAGCACTTTCACCGGAAGTTTGCATCCCATCGGCTGCCCGGGGGTGTCAGCGGAGGACGGCGTTTCCATCAAATCACGCACGGGAACGAAATGGGTCATTCATACGTAACGATAGAAGTAAACTGGGCCATCATCACCGGTCGAACCGTGCCGTGAAGATGATGCTAATGATTATGGTGAAGATGGTGATGATGTTGATGCTGATTGGGACGGTACAGACGAAATTAAAACATAATTAAGACACCCATAATTTTCACCGAAATGTTCCGGTCTGCCCTGGGGGTGAATCTAAGCGTTCGTTAATCGTTGAAAGAAATCAGAACGAGTGTGTGTTTATTTCAGAGACACAGAAAGGGTCTCCGAAAAGAGAAATAAATTAATATAGAAAATAAAACAATATTTAGCTACCTGTATGTGTGCAGGAAATGTGTGGGTAAGATTTTTAAACACATTGAAGAAATAGCTACACTAAACTTGCGGTCAAAAGGACAAAGGAGTCCTTCATTATCATCAGATTGAACTGATTAGAACTGACTGCTAGCGATGTCTGAGCTATTATAGCCCCACGATCGATAATGTAATTAACTAAAGTGAACCAGTTTAGCACCCTCGTCAGCGTTTTTCCTACAGGTCATCAAGATTATTAGTTTCACTCACTGTCCTGCCTTCGTCGGAGC
>KB671236.1:209766-282508 GCA_000349105.1 Anopheles epiroticus | reverse complement strand
GGTCTTCTGCCGCCTGCTCGATCCTTTGGTAGGCTTCCACCACATCGTATGCCAAGATCTCGATTGACTTGTAGAAGATGGTTCCCGAAGTCTCCACCTCCGATCTCCATCTCTATTCCGACAGCAGGGCACCGTAGGTCTAATGTTGTTTAGGTGCCCTGCTATCTTTCGGTAAAACTTTCTGTTGGGTCCGTACGTCTCTCGTGTCCTCTCGAGTTCCCGCATTTCTTCCTCCTCCCAGGAGTGTTTATTGGTGCGGTGAACTCTTTTTTCTTCTCTTTTGAGCCGCTTGTATTCCTCTTTGCATGCCCGCGTTCTATGCATTTGCAGCATTGCTCGGTATGATTCGTTCTTAACGAACAGGAACAGTCTTCAGCGGCAAGAAAGTACGATGCCGTTAAAAAACATCTTATCGCCCGATTAGATTTAAAGTCACAAGCAAAAATGAAAAAAACAACTAATTATTTGGAGCATCTTCGCCCTACGCATCGTGTGAGTAAAATGCGGAGCTTTAGGCTGAAGGTGGACGGATGATTTTTTTTATTAAAGGGCTATTTATGCTGAATTTAGCCGGCAAAATACGTTCGGTTCACAGCATGAACGATGGCAGGATGGTACAAAAAATGTATGATAAATTGGAGTTAAATGAAATGACTGGCAAAATCAAAATGACAAATCCTAACTATGTGGGATCCAATGCAGACATAACACTATAACCGTGATAACGAGTCAATTCCCGAATTCCTTACACACAGCACTAATTAACCTTCAATAAGTCTACCAATCAGTCATCACAGACGTCGAGCCAAAGCCATAAGAGACTTAGGTGAATCGAATACGGTTGATGAACTTAAGGTGAATAAGGTAAAGATGGATTATTAATAAGGTCGTTTTGCCATTATCGTTTGTCAAGGTTGTCGCAGAACTATTGCATATAATTGTTTGTGATTGATTCATATGATGATGATGCTTTCCCATCAGAGATACGTTTGAGAAGGACCGAAGTATCTTTAAGATATTACTATTCTTGTTGTAGGTTTAGCAATCAAATTAATGACCAACTGGTAGTACAATGAGTAGAATTGAAGAATACCTCATGTCCAGCATCTTTTACACGGTTCGTCAATAGTGAAAGAAACTGCGACATGTAAACGGCCAGTTGCACTAAATCCAACGAGTGGTTCCTGTTTAACATTTCCTTTTACATTTTCTCACCCTTCTCATTTCCAGATGGTGGGTTCGTCGTCCTGCAGGGTACGACCTACTGGACCGATCTGTTTGTGCGCCACTTTCTCTTCCAGTCGGAACCGGAGCACAGCATCGACTGCGATGATTTGCTGTTTTTCGTACGTAAAAAGCACATCAAGGGTTCGTCCCGCGCCATGCCCCGGTACGAGACGGAGATCGAGGTCTTCCGGAAGGATTCGCGCAAGCTGCCGATCGGTGATCCGGACGTCGATTGGGAGGAGACGGTCTACCTGAATCTGGTGATCCACCAGTTTAACTACACGCTCACGCTGGCCATCTGTACGCGCACCTCGCCCAAAGAGCTGCAGGTGTTGCGGCGCCACTCGCAGAAGGTGTACGCATCGCCGAGCCGTCGGAAGATGGACACGAAGGGTGATAGTGAGGAGATCACCTATCCGCACATCTGCTTCATGGTGGACAATTTTGACGAGGTGTTCCATGATATACTGGTGCGTGACGGGGAGATGGTGTGCGTTGAGCTGGTAGCGACGGATCGGGACGGAAGCGTGCAGGGCGTCATCTTTCTCGGCTCGATACGGTACGATGCGCTCAAGAAGGTGTACGATGCGAGGGTAGGTGATAAGCGCTTGGGAGACTGATACAGTACCACTGTAAAATACTTTTATTTCTTTCCACAGCAATCAAGTCTCGGATCAAAGGTAGCACAACGAATGTCTTTTGGTTTGTTTAGTTCCGGCGGTCCACAGACGCGGTGTGAGTTTGTGCGAATGAAGGGCCCCCAGGGTAAGGGACATGCGGAAATGGCCGTCACGAAGCCGAAAGGATCGGGCGTAGAAACGCCCACCAGTGAACCAGGGTATGATTAATGCTAGAAAGCTTAGTTCTTGCTTTAGCCATTAACATTTCTCTATTTCCCTTCGTTTTAGATTCTGTGCCACCGATATGTGGGACTCGGAATGGGAGGAAGACTGTGAGGAGTATTACAACTATCGGCATCAGCGCCGGCTCAGCGATCCAAGCGCCAACTTGAATAACTTCAGCCGTTATGGCTGGCGCACGAAGAACGCGGGCGACCCGGGCTCATCGTACGGCGGTTCGAAGGCACGCTCCGAAAACGAAGGGCTTGACTGTCTAGCGAACGAGGTGTCGGAGATCGAGGCGGGTGATTTACGTGACGGTAAGCCAAAGATCATCGTACCACCGTGTGCGGTCATTGTTGTGTCACTGTCGCTTTCACGATCATAGAAAACGCTTATTGTTTATGTGACAGGGTGTTGGTGTGTTTCTTTTATCTGTGCTGGTTGTTCGGTTCTTGAGCTTGTAACTAACGAATAAAGCTAACCGGTGTTGCTCCAATAACGTGCTCAAGTTACACGCTCAAAAAATGTCACCAAATTCATCTACACTTCTACAACTATCCGTCCCTATTTGTATTTGCATGTAGAGCATGATTGTTATTATTCTAATCGTCTTCGGGCCAATCACCACATCGCCACAAACGTCTATCGCTTTGAAGCCTTCTCGTGTAGGCGCCAAACCATTGTTTCATATTCACGAGTGCTGCTTACACGAGAAGGATAACACGCCACGTGTGCTGTACATAGTTGCTGGCTGCTTCACGCACCTTCTCTTAACCATTACTAATCTTTACTAACCGGTAGGGAAGCAGGACGATCGCTTAACCTCAAAATTTGGGAAAAGAAGAAAAAATGTCAAAAAAAAAAAACAAATTATCTTTTTCCGTTTCCCCGTTCTGTTTTGTATACCCAGATTAGTTTATTCCTGTTCCACCGTCCTAACAACGATTTTTGCTCCTCCTTCTGCTGTGTGAATTGTGTTAAAATGAACAAAACAAAACTCCCAAAAATCACTCCCTTCACCTTCATCCTTCGCCTTTCCTTCTAAGTAGTGTGCTCTCTCTCTATCTCCCTTTATCGCTAGAATTGTGAGGGAAACATAAAGAAACCCCTAGTTGCGTTTATATACCGTAGTCAAAGTATGAAGTCACCAACACCAACGGATGGGTGAAATGTTGGGGCCTTTCTCGCTTTAACCCATTGTCCCTGTTGTTTGGTGTACTTCCTTTTGGATATCCTTTACAACAACCATTAAATCCTTGTTCGTTTTTCTTATAATTTTTTCTCTCTTTCTCTCTCTCTATTTCTCTCTCTCTCTTGTACACAAACACACATGCACACACAACTATGCACGTTTTCCTTTCTGGAAAATGTTCTTCCCTGCGGCATTTTTCGTTCGGAAAACATTTCGGTCTCGTCCGGTTTCGACCACTTAATCCCAGATCGTCCTGCTTCCTCGTCCGCCAGCATCGTGGACACGTGCCGATCGCCCGAGAGTCAACCGAGTGGCGAACCTACTACCCCCAACAGCAGGTGTGCCTTTGCAACAGCGTCATCTACCGAGCGTAAGCCACTGGCTGCGGGACCTTCGGATACGAAGGCTGCATCAACAGCCGGGAGGAAGACGGGATGCTGCAGTTGCTTCGGTACACCACGCAAACGCTGGTCCGATGCCGATTCCGTCCAGATGTCGGAAGTGTACACACCGTGTCCGGCGTGCGGTGGTGAAACCGAGCGGGATGATGCCCATCCCACCGAGTCGGAACGGAAGCGGTTGGAATCGTTGGAGCTACATGACTCACCGGCCTGTCTTGCGACGGTGTCCAAAGGGCGATCACCGCTAATGAAGCACCGCAACGTGTTGATCGTGGAAAGTGAGCTGGAGTTTGCCGGTGGTGCCAAAGTACGAACCAACCCCACAAGTGCATCAAGCAGCTCCACCGCGGATAAGGGACCGAGCAGCAAGAAGAAACCGTCGGTCGATGCGCTCAGCACGGTTAAGCGGCGTGAAAATGGGTCCAAAGCAACGCAAAGCCCTAAAAAGCGTCTCAGTACACCCGTGTTTCGATCGAAGCGTGGCACTAGCGAGGACACCGTTGCGAGCAAACCCAACGGCAAGACGAAGACATCCAACGCGATCAACAACAACACCAATCGACGATCGGCACCACCCTCCACCGCGACAGAAGCAACGGAGGCGACGGAAGAATACGAAATTGCTGACGATGCCGTATCGCTTAATGGTGGTGACCTATCCGCCAGCGGGGAATCCTCTGCAGCTGCCCTGATCGATCCGAAGCAGCGGATCCGAGTGAATGGGCGGGAAGAGTTCCCTGCCGAACGTAACAATCGTAGTGCGGCCAACGGAAACAATGGTAACCAAGCGGGAGCCGGAGCAGAAAACCAACTCACGTCCGCGGTAACGGTGGCCAACATTAAGGAACATCGGGAACGACGAACCTCCAATAATGGTCGACCAGCGTCCGGCACTAACGGATCGACGGAACGGAATGGAAGCACTCGCTTTTCCCTAATCTATCGAAGGAGCAAGTCATCCTCGGCAACTCCACCACCACCGGCAGCGCCTAAAAAAGAGGACAAAAAGGCCAAACCGTCAGCGTTCAGCAATACAGAAGGTCGCAAAAGAAACGGGCCACTGGAGGGCAAAACTGAATGCGAAAAGCCTGTCTCCGTTACAGAGCCGCAAGAGAAGACAGATCCATCGCTAGAGAAGAAAGAAACTGGTTCGGAGGTGGCAGTAATCGATGGAGACATTAATGGTAATCCAGACGAAACGAAAACCGACAATGCAACCGATGGTCAAGAGACGATCGAAGAGAGCGAGCTAAGCAATCGGGCAATCTGGGCGGCCCTGAAGGAACTGCGGGCAAAGAAGGAATGCTCCACGCTGCCGAAGGTGAAGAAACTAAGCTACAATAGCTTTTACGCGCGGCCAACAATACTTGCTGCCAGTGGTGGGAATGGAACAACATCGAACGCAGGAACGGGCGGTGCAGCAGTAGCAGCAGCAGGAAACGTGCCTGCTGTTAATACGATCCCGAGTCGCCGAACGCCGGATGGCACAAACATCTACTACCTTTGCGATTACCATCCGAAGCGGCCTCACCACGGGGATAAAGGTTGGCCAGCTTTCTACTTGTGTGTGTTTTTGTGTTTCGATGTGATTTGTTTTTAAAAACGTTTAGCCGATTTTTTAAAGAACTAACTTTGGTAGTTTAATAGGCAAACTTTAATAATCACATCCTTTTGGTGTCCTTTTGTCGTTACACTTTCAGAGCTGGACGATGGCGCTTACAATCCGCTCTGGACGACCAAAGGATTTACGCAAACGTTTCACTTCTGGAAGGAGAATCGCCGCCAACAGTCGACGCCCCTGAACGCCTTTCTCACCTACGTTACGCTGCCCTGGTGGAGTATAGCGAAAGGTAAGGGATGATAGTGTACAAGTGGAGTGGAGTTTGTATTTGCTAAAACGTGCCCATCTTGCAGATCTGCTAGACCACCGGGAGCAACCGATATTGACGTTTTAAGCGATACTACAACCCGCACCCCGTAGCATGGTTGCACTCCAACAAAAGGACCTCATTGTACTGGCTCGTAAGCGTGCAGGGTAGACACGCAAGAAAACCGGAAGGGAAAAAAGGACTTAACCGCATGGCGAAACTCTTAAGTGAACATAAGAAAAAAAAACAGGTTTATACCGAAGAAATAATTTACATGCAAGGCTTTACTTTGTTGAATTCGATACGGGCGGAAGTTATTGTTTTAACTTAAACCGATCATTTGCGATCTCTAGTCATAGGGCTCAGCGACAGGCAAACAACATTCCAGTTGGGGTAGGAAAACACATACTTTTGTGATAATACGTTGTGTGCGCATACCTTCTCGCCAATCTCGCCCTCAGTGCGCAGTTAAAAAGCGTCAATCAGCGGGAATCTCTTACCGTTCTATATACTGCATATTTCATATTGCAAACGAAGGAATCGGTTAGATAGGGTAGGAAGAAAAGCATTTGCAAAAGAATGGAGTTCTTTTATTAGCATCTTCGAATCTCATGAAAGCTTTAGTCCTTAAATATATGTCATATTTTAGATGTAAATTAATCTTTTTTGTGTATGTGTGTGTACCTTTTGGGATTGTCTAAATGTATGCCGCGTGGAATTGTGATGCGTTTTTGTTATGTTTTTGGTTTATCATAAGGCTTTGTTCGACAGCAAAGAGAAGTATAAATTTAATTTGGTTTAATGTTACAACATTAATTTTGTTCAGCGTGTGCAGATTACAAGGGTGGAAAGAGGACGGAAATATTGAAGAGGTAACACAGTGCAGAGTATTGAACAGCGAACGAAAAACATAAATATAAAAACATTTGCAACAAAAAAAAGTAGCATACTTTTCAAATATTATTTCCGGGGAATTCCATTGCATCGATCGATCGTGATGGGTAGAAAGTGTGGGGATGAAACAAATACCTCCCATGAATACTCCAGTCATTGCCATTCCGCTATTTGCTGATAATCCGAAAGCACTAAGATCAGAGGGATCCAGCCGAACTTCTTGATCGCGGCTCAGTCGCTAATCAGCAGCCCTAGCGCTCACAAGCGATCGTGTCTCCGCCGTGACTCTCACCCTCCGAGAACAACCGTCTGTCACAATCAGTGAAGTAATCGGTGACAAGACAAACATTCAGGAATAAGACTGTGAGTGAAGTGCTGATAGGGCCTATCGGGCGCGCGTGTGTAGACGATTTCCTGCAGACATGGCACCCTCCGGTAGGCTAGCAGCAGTGAGATCGTTTTGTCTGTCGATCCTCATCCTGTTTGTGTTACCTGCGTTGGTACAAAAGGTCGATAGTTGCAGCAAAATCCCGGTCGTGGATGGAAAGACTGTTAACACCGTGAAGCAACCCGGTGACAATGGCTACCGGTTGGCCATCCGGGACGATCCGAAAGGGTACGAGCCGGGAAAGATCTATAACCGTAAGTAATCGTTTGTGCCACAACACAAGGGCGAGAAAGTAAGTGCGTATGATCGCGAAAGCAATGCAACTGTGTACATGCATTTCGTCACTCTGGACGGCAATATGTTCTAATTATGGCTGATGAAACTTACACGCACGCTATACGCCAGCAGACGGCTGTGATTGTGCCGAGGAACTAGCGCATCGCTGATAATTTCCAAGCTACGCAAGCAGCTACACGAATGTTCACGATTGGATGATGCTGGGTAGGATTCGCCTTGAGAACTATGAGGTTGAAGTGTACCTCAAGACTGTTCCATGTGTGGAACTTGTTCTGTAATATTTTAGTTGAAATTACGGTTGTCTTTAAAATCCTAATCAGTAACAGATCAATCTAATCTGTGTTACCGCATTAATCCATGTTTGCGTCCAGCACAAAACTTTCAAACATTTTAGTGCAAAGGTCTCATTGGTTCAAAATGCATTTCTTATAAGCCATTTACACGTTTAATCTGCTCTTTCGTTTTTTAAACTAAACGGTTTGTTTTTTTCAACACATTTCAATTACACCATGACCGTAAAATGTTTTTAAAGTGTAGTTTAATATTTATAAGAAGCAATCAATATTTTTTTCAGCGAACTACGATCCCTTTTGCTTCTGCATCACGTGTAAAGAACATCAGACAATTTGATATAATGTCAGCTTTATGTTATTCGGTAATAAGGGCCAAACCATATTGCTTAAAATTAAGTGACAACCGATCAAAATACATTAGTAATTCCGTGAATCAAAAGTACAACATAATCAAAGTCTTGTTTGTTATTTTCTGACCAACACAACCAATATTCGGTCAAGATCTACCCGAGACCTTATTGGAGAACAAGGATCTGGGGCTTTCTATTACCTGAAGGGTACTTACTACGATGGGCAAGTCTCACCTGATGATGATGAACAGTTCAAAGACAATTATTATTATAGCATAATGGTAGTGATTGAAATAAAGATTCAATATGGGTGTCGTTGAAGGTAAAAAAGAGCTGTTTAAACTATTTTTTATCAAAGTTTCCATTAGACCAAGGTTTAAATTTATCATCTGACCCAAAAAACCAAATAATCGATAAAGCTTTTTCGACTGCTCGAAGGATGACATGATACTGATGAACTTATTTTCTTTTCAATCGGGTGGCATAATAGAGGTGTCTATGTCCCTATAAAGTCATGCATGGAAGCCTTACTCGGACACAGAAGACTATGCGTATCAATTGCAAAGTGTGCCTAATAACTTAAATACATTAAAAAATATAAATATTTTGACTAACAATCTTTTTTACGTACTCTAGTCGCCTTAATCCTATCCAAGCCGCTTTTGAGCTTGGCTATCTGTAACTATTTAGTGTGCTTATATCAGAAAAGTAAGTGTTCCTTAGGATACCACTGGACCAAAATAATATTTGTGATTTTACTCAAGAAAGTAAATGATGCAAATGTAGCGTAATGCTAGCGATATTTTTTAGATAACAATGAAATATAAGAGGACAAACATTGTAGTTATAAAACAAAAAATACAATATCACTCACCGTATCATGCCGCAGACGTTCAATTTGCTACTAGTTGAAGTGTTGTAGCGGATACTTCATGCATAAACGATGAGTTTCTGCAAGTTTTTTCTGGTTCGGGATTTCATTTTGATCCTTCCAATTCCTATCAAATAGATGCATTGTCGCGGGTATGCATGCAACCATAGCAGATAAGTGTGTGTTCAAATTTTCATCAATAAATTATCACTTAGAACCTTCACACTTCACAATGATTTTCACTTCATTTCTAACACTCACAACACTTTAAACAATAACCTATCTTGCTGCGATTCTCTCTTAAGTTTTTATCGTCGGATCGCGAACACACGCCAAGCTACAGCACTTCACTCACTTTACGCTCGTCGCCAAGGCACGCAACGGTGCCAAAACGTACATTGCCGGTCCGCGTCGTGTCGGCCGATTTCAGCTGTTTAGCGATGCGCTCACCAAGTTCCACGATCAGTGCGTCAACACCGTCACGCAGGCGGACGATTTCCCCAAGACCGAGGTACAGGTGATGTGGGTTGCCCCGACCGCCGGTTCCGGATGTGTCAGCATCAGCGCGATGGTGTACGAAAGTGACCAGCAGTGGTTTGCGGACGATGGCGCACTGACGAAGATGCTGTGCGAACACCAGCCCGTGCCACGCCTTCAGAAAGGAGAATGTTGTGCCTGTGATGAAGCAAAGTATAGTGTGAGTTGGGGGCGTTTTTTCTTGAGGAGATCATTATCTTATCATTGTCTACAATCCGTTTCAGCTTACCTTCGAGGGTATCTGGTCGAACGAGACGCACCCGAAGGATTATCCGTTCGCCATCTGGCTGACACACTTCTCGGACGTTATCGGTGCCTCGCACGATACCAACTTTTCCTTCTGGGGTGAAAACCACATCGCCACCGACGGGTTCCGTATGCTGGCCGAATGGGGTTCGGTACGGTTGCTCGAGACGGAGCTGCGGGCGAAAGGATCCCGTCTGCGCACGCTGATTAAGGCGGCCGGTTTGTGGTATCCGCGCGTCAATTCCAACACATCCTCCAACTTCCGGGTGGACAGAAAGCATCACAAGATCTCGCTAGCCTCCATGTTTGGCCCCTCGCCCGATTGGGTGGTAGGCGTGAGCGGGCTCGATCTGTGCCGGTCGGACTGCACCTGGACGGAAACGTTAGACATCGATCTGTATCCCTGGGATGCGGGTACGGACAGTGGCATTAGCTACATGTCAGCAAACGCAGAAACTCAACCACGCGAGCGGATGCATCGCATCACGACCATCTATCCGGAGGATCCCCGGGCTCCGTTCTACAACCCGCAATCCACGGAGATGATACCGTTGGCCCGGCTGTACTTGCGTCGGGAGCGTGTGATTCCACGCAGCTGTGACGAACAGTTCCTGCAAGCGCAGGTGCTCGAGCTGGCGGAAAATACGGAGGAGGAAACGCGACCCGAATGTGCGACGACCGAGTACACCGACTGGACGCCATGCTCGGTGACGTGTGGCAAAGGTATCCGGATGCGCACGCGTGAGTACCTGCAGCCGGACGTCGCGGCCGGTGCACGCTGCAACCGGCAGCTAATCGGGAAGGAAATGTGTGTGGCGGAGGTGGGTGAGTGTGAGGAGGGCGGCGGTGAGGATGCAACTAGCTCGGAAGATATGGGACTGTCGGCGGCCACCGTAGACGAGACGGGTGAAGGCGTTGGTGTATGCCGTACGACGCGTTGGAGCGAGTGGTCCGAGTGTTCGGTCAGCTGTGGCATCGGAGTAACGATGCGCACGCGAACGTTCCTCGAACATATGGGGCGCAAAAAGTGCCCTCACATCAGTGTTGGTAAGTATGGTTTGTTATTCAGCTGCAGCTTTGCTTGGTATGCACCTTTCTGGGAATCAGAAGTCGTCAAACTTTTCTACAAAATGGGCAAAAAGGGGACTTGTCTATCAATTTTATGTTTGTCATAGCAGAACCCTTTATGTATACCCGAAATTAATATACAACGGGCAGAGCTTACGTTTAAATCAAGATCAATCAAGATGTCTATAACAGAATGGCGCTTTGCTCTGTGGAAATATTCCCCGAAAGATAGTTCTAGCTATTATCCTTCTCTCCTTTACAGTGGAAAAACAAAAGTGCATGCAACCGGACTGTTCCATCACCGATATGGAAGCACCGGATTCGCTCTGTCCAGTAACAGCCTGGAGCGACTGGAGTCCGTGCAGTGCGACGTGCGGCAAAGGCGTGCAGATTCGCACCCGACTACTGCTGCTAGCGCCCGAAGAGCAGGAACGCTGTCAAACCCGTATCGAACTAAACCAACAGCGCCCGTGCACGGAAAAGGCTGACTGTCTCTACGACACGTTCACCGCCCAGGAAATCTGTTCGCAACCACCGGAAGCGGGTCCATGTCGAGGTCGTTACCAGCGTTACGCATATGATTCCAACCAGGGTACCTGCGCACCGTTCTACTACGGTGGCTGTCGGGGCAATCGGAATAATTTCCTCACTGCCGACGACTGTATGAACACGTGCACGAGAACAGCGCGCGCGGAAACGACTAGCACACCGGACCCGTTTGAGGCGCTACCCGTCGACTGCGTACTGTCCGATTGGTCGGAATGGACCCCGTGCTCGGTTACCTGCGGTACGGGCCGTTCTGAGAGGATTCGATCGATTGTAACGCATCCGCGTAACGGTGGTCAGCCTTGTCCGCCGCGCATCGTCAAACGCCGTAAGTGCACCGGTCCGCCATGCAACTAAGGGAGCAGCAGATTTGCACGCTACTTCGTCCTGCAAAATAGTAGTAAAGTGGAAACGCTTACATCAAGTTCCAAGAAGCACATAAGAGTCTGAAAAAGCGGGATAGAACAAAATAAACTTATCTGCTTCACTAGAGTTGATGCATTTCTTTCCTGGTGTTGTCGATACGCTTGACTCTTCGCTTTGGAACAGCATTATATCACGCAACAAAATGTTCGGTTTATTTCTTCATTGCCATTCACCAACCGGATAGAGGCTCGCCATTCGTAAATCCTAGTAGCTTTCACTTCACACGCGCAACACTACCCGCTATGTATACATAAATATATTTCTAAACAAGTTCCTGTAAACCCTTCCCACACAATTCCCCGCTCGGAACTGATTTCCATAAAGGGTACGGGAAGCAGGTCCTGCCGGTGATGGCAGCGGTTATGGGTGAATTAGTTACACTTTAACTAATAGGGGTTTTGGTAAAAACCGCTGGTTGGTTCGCTTGCTCTCTTGACACGTACTACTGCTCTGCATTGTCTTTTAGTTGTCCTTGGTTTAATAATTCTACTCAATCTCATGTTATTGCTGGTGTACTTGCTGCAATAAGCTGTATAAATCTGCACACTCTACTACCCTTTAGCATCGTTGATTGGCTTGCTTGTTTGTTTTTTTTTTGTGTGATGCCCGTAATATTTCGTTTCATTAAATTCTAGTATCACGGTCAAGCCGTAACTGTGCTCTTGCTGTGAAAAAAAAAAACTTCTTCCATACATCGACATTAGCCATGGTTAAAGAGAATTATACTTCCAGCTTGATGCTGAAGAGTGGTTCGAACAATAGGAACAAAGGGGCTGGTATCAGTTCCTTTCTTCTTTTTTCTCGAGACAGAGCAGGCTTGTTGCTTACCATCATGCACCAAAAGCAACTTATTTAACGGCATAAACATAAGTTATGCACCAATCCATTTCGAACGATAACGATCTCGTCGCCCTTTAGGTCGGGGCCGACTGGCAAGTGTAGAGGGCATTAATTCTATATATCCTTCACCAACCCGATTGCCTACTCTCTCTCTCTCTCCTAGTCACTGCCTTAACCGCTCCCCCAACATGGTAATGTGGTCCCGATGATACTGTGCAGTGATAGCACCAGAAATCGCGAATGCTCATACACGATGCGGTTTGCGGGGCGATGAGTTTGGGGTAGCACGTGGGCTTGCGTTATCTTCCGAAGCGGATGGAACCGTCAGGTTGCGCACTGGTGTTGTTGGGTACGATCGACGATTGTTGTTGGTGCTTGATTGCTGCTGCTCCAGTGCTTCTCTTTCTGTATTTGAGGGTTGAGACATGCGTTCCATGTGGCAGGAAACGAAAAAAAAAGCAAAACAAGGAAAATAAATTAATACATTTGCCTTTAAAAATGAAAAACAGTCGCTCTAAACGTAAAATAATTCAACTCAAAACTATAAACTACAATATATAAATATGGTACTTTATGAAGCAATGGATAAAAAGTTGTTTTTAAAAAGTACATCAAATGAAATTAATAGCACAACACAATTAAGTAAAGTTATTGTGGACGCACTGCTGCAACGTTACTGTTAGTCGTTCCTCTTTCCAGACGTTTGCTACTAAAAACACGGAAATAATACATAAAACGTAACACACACACACACACACACAAACGCGCGCGCACATAACGGATTCACTAAACACACAGAAATTAAATCCCTCATTAAGTTTATAACGTAATTTGTTAAGGAGCTACTACACACTACAGAGAGAAACAACACATTAGGGAAAGTGATTATTTCTCTAACTTGTTAGTAAAGATACATGAAAAAGGGTATGTGAAAAAGTCATGCTGTAAACGGGGTTTGTTCTTAACAAAGTTTGCATAGTTATATATGTTAATTTCTTTAGCCTGTGTGCATAATAGTATCATACTCCGTGTACACGGTGGTGAAGGTAAACAGTGACCAAATAGTTACATTAGTGATGGAAACATCATGTTTTTTGTTCAACGGAGCGGAGATCCAGTTTCTTTACAGAAAGGAATATAAAGAACTTAGTCGGTTCTTTGAATCCCCTGGGTATCAAGGGTAAGCGAAACTAGAATAAGTGTTTCACAGTGCTAAAGACCGGTATTAAGACTATCGTTGTTTATGTAACCTTCATTTGTGAATATTTTTTTAGTATAAAATACCATAGTAAAAATTAAATTGAATTTATCGTGACTATTTAGTTTTTTTATGATTTTTCAAACTTCTTTTTTTAAATATTGCGCAAATCATATATAGAAAGTGATCTTTAAATAACGATATATACAAGACGTTTAAAGAGCAATATGATAGCTAATTTGTACAATGGAATAAATGCGCTTGTACAACGGTAGTGTTTTCCGAGTTGTTAAAGTTCAACGTTTGCATATGTATGTGCAACGTTGCTAACGATCGTTGAAATTACCTGCTTTAAACATCACTTTCGTTCATCTACTTTGTGATTTAATTTGAACCTAGTTTCTATTGAATCGATACAAGGAACGGCACAGGAAATTTCCATCACTAAGTAACATCCTAACGGAACTAATGACTAACGCATATTAATAGGAAGACGCATTCTCTTACACAATTGTAATAAAGATTATTTTCTAAACCACAAACACACACACAAAGGACACACAAAATGGTTAAAACAGGAATGTTCCTTCTCGCAAATACTCGTTACTAACCTTCGAAGGTAGGAATTTGTTTTTTAGCTTACGCTTAGTAACAAAACATCGATAACATGTACGGGCACATCGGTTTTGTTACCAGTGCCACACGTTTAGAAACATGTAACATGTAAAGGTGGTGAGGCGCAGGCGTTGATTAATGTTACATCGTGAAAGGGCGATTTTTTAAACAGTTTGTGGCTTGTGGAGTTCCCTTGGGGCTTGTTTTGTTTCTCACCGAATAAGCAAAGCGCGTTTACTTTAATTTAATTAAATATCATTCCTTTTTCATTTTTGTTTCAAACATTGCATATTTTTTACACGCGATTTTTACTAGCTCCTCTTCCGGTTTACCTTCCCTTCTCGTTGGTTTTGGCGTTGGGATACACTTTTTACTAATGCTACATACAGACACACACTTTGGGATTAAACCAAATTCCGGGGAGCGTATAACATGAGTAGCAAAATGGCGCATTGGGATTTAATAGCCACAATACACAATACACAAGGTTTGATTGCATTTTGTTACACATGCAACACACGCGTTTTCTTCCCCTGTACCTGTTTCTACGCATATAAAAGTGTATTATCTTCGCTTTCTAGGCGATCTTACACTCCCTGCGCATAGTGTTTGTAGACTACTCTTTATACAAGTTCTTTTTTCCAGTTTGTATTTCAAACCTACTTTGCTTGAATACTATCTTTACACGAGATAAACTCTGCACACAACCTTTTTTTTAAATTGATCATCCTTCCAATGATTGATCCAAAACGATCGTGGCGCGATCGTACATATGCTGCTATAAACTTGCATTCTTTACTCACAACAATCACTCGCTAGCAAAACATGATATAGTGATGGTTGTTGGGAACAATCTCCTCACAAGGATCTTTGATTAAGGACATTTTCCAACCTCACCTACGAAAAATACTACGCTACTAGTTCGTCCTCATCGCCTCAGCGTAATATTTGGTGTAATATTTAGACGCTATCCATAGAACGAGCATGATATAAGATTGTGAGCAAACTCATCCACGTATATGAATTGAGCGGCACAGACACACGCACACACAGATACGCTCGGAATACAACAAACAACAGGTAAAAACGATACACATAGAACACAAAAAAAAAACGATAACAGCTTAATGCTTACGGCCGAGAGCACACGTACCAGGTTTGACATCGGTTAGAACAAAAGGAAAGGACTATATAGAGCGGAGAGGGGCGAAGGAAAATGCATCAAGATAGAAGTCAACGAAACATAACAATGTAGACAATATTTGGGGTACAGAGCCTTTCCCGCTGCTAACTTATGCATCCTGTTGTTTAGTATAAATTCCTTCTATATTATTGTTGTTATATTTAGCAAAGAGAGGGTTTTTCTTTGTATAGATATATAGTTTATGATAGCAGAAAGTAAGATTTTCTACGCTTGTTGAAAGGGAAATATAATGCCAAGAGGTGGTGATGCCTTATAGGTTGGCATACTTGACATACCCGTACCCCCCAAGGTAGAATAAATATATAACACCAAGGGCTTCAGCTATTGCTACGAAGCATTACGTTACGTTGCGTTACGTTACGTTAGTATGAGCCCAAAGCCATGAGAATAAGTCGCTTTATCTTTGTGTGAACGCAATTGCGAGTTTAACAGTGTTCCAATAAAGCTGATTGTGTTTGCCTTATCCTCCTTTTCTCTACCTCTTTGATTCGTTACAACAATTAACCCCGAGCCGCTAAAATCCTGCCTGTTGGAACATAAATCCCTCCCGTGTCCTCTACTAACGGTCATTACGAGTGGCCGGCTGTGCCCGTGAGTGGCGTTTGCTCTCACTGGTGTGAGGCAGCGTTATGCTTTCTGCTGCTGGCTCGCGTTTGCTTTCTGTTGTTCGATTGCTGTTGCTGCGAGGACGCCGACTGCAGGTTGCTATTATTATTTGTTAGACTATGCGTACCGTTCTTGTTATCGTGACTGTGATGGTTGTGGTGATGGTGGTGGTGGTGGTGATGCTGTGGAGGGTTCGTACCTTGTGATGTCATTTCTGGTTTCGCTGGGTAGGGAATGCGGAACAGCTCGATGTTCAAGTAGTCGCAAATTTCCAGGCACACCTGGGGAACGAGAAACGGAAAGAGTTGAAGAAGTTTTAGAACCAATTACAATTTACAATTTACATTTACAGATACGTGATTTTCTACAGTTTTTTTTTTTTTAATTTGTCCACATTTTCAACATCTTCCTAGCAATACGGCCTGGCCGTCACTACTGAAATAAAAAAAAAAAAACATCTTCCTAGAACTCATCGATAGTTTCCGACGTGTTTAGGTTTAAGAATTATCAAAAATAAATTATTTGGAGAGCAATAACATGAAAAGCAAAAATAATAAACCAAAATTGCTTTCAGTAGAGACGGCCAGGCCGTATTGCTAACAAAACTGCTTCATAAGCATGAAAAAAAATAAATCAACCCTGGAGCATATATACAAAATAATGGATATATACTAAAATGGACTCTAATTGATTTCTTATGGCGAAATAATCACCATTATTTTTTGTCTATATTTGGTAGAAAACCTATCTAAGTTTAAAATAGATTTAATTATTTCAATTCACACCGACTAAACATGAAATACGTAAACTTAAACAAGGTAATATTTCATTATTGATTTATAAACTACAAATTATCAAAATTTTGCACAGTTAGTCCCTTTTCAAAGAAGTTTTTTCTGTAGCTTTTCAAGACTGTTAGAAGCTGTCAAAAAGATTTGTGAACATACATAGATTCAATAATAAGGGAAACTGTGGTTTAAATCTCGGAGATTTATTGAAACTGTTGAAAGAAGACGCCGTAGAAAGTCCCTAGGTTCGTGATTCATTTCGTGTTAATGTGTAACTCTTACCTGACCACAGTACCGTATCAGGTCAACAGTGCACCAGAGCAAGCAAAACCAAAGGACGTAGTACTCTGGCAGGAAGCTGTTAAAGTACTGATTCAGGAACAAACACAACGGTCCAATCAATCCCCAGTCAAGGTACTCCATTTCACTCTTTGTCATATGGGCGACCTACACAATGAGAAAGAATCGACGGAGGAAAGGATGTCACGATAAAGGCACACTTAGCACGATGAGCACATGACTATTACTTACCACCAACCGGTTCGTCACCTTGGCTGTAATCATTCCGAACGCCATTATGTACAGGGCAGGATGGTTTTCGTAGATCTGATCCGTTGATTTCTGCGAGATCACGTACGCTGGCACAACGACGAACAGGAACGGGATGATTGGAGACAGCACGCTCGTGCCCTAGGGTCGCGCGGTTGGGTTTTTTTTTCGTCATGCGTGTATAGTAGGGTTGGGAGTTGGTGGTGATACCGTCAAGGATACAACCCCGCACAGGATTAGAGGGCAGTTCGCAGTAGTGGGGATTCAGTGTACCAACGACCCACCGAAATAGGGGTAGAGTAACAATTTTTTTGCATCCGATGCAAAGTAGGAATAAACACAAAAAGTACTCGATTAGTTGCAATGTAAAAGCGACAGTAAGTTAGCGTGGAAAGCGGAAAAATGAGGATAGTGGGTGAAAGAAAGGGAAACAGTTACAGTACACACAATACACGCCTCAAGGCACACACACACAAGAGCGTGCGATAGACAAGATGTGCGATGTACTGGTGTGTAATGTGGTTTGGGGATTAATAGCAAGCATTAAATAATAGGTGAAGGAAAAGGGTGTTTATTTTAACTGATGTTTTGTTAACAAATGAGGTGAAAATTGAAACGCTAATTTAATTTAAAGGTACCCTTTTGGAAAATGTATATTGTTCTAGCAAAAAAAACTATTGAAGCGATAAACAAAGTAATAAGGCATTATTTTCAACAATCTTTTTGTAAAAATATTCAACAATATTTTTACACTTTTTCCTAAGAAAAAGATATTTAATAGAAAGAATTTCTAAAAAAAGGAAAAGCTAGCTCAACAAACAAAAGATATTTTAAAATATAGAGCAAAATAATAACTAAGAATAGCAAAAAAAATACAGGGTTTCTAAATCAATTCATGACTGACAGACAAGTAGTTCAAAATTGTTGAGATTGTAGATCAATATTTACGAACAGTTTCACTCAATTTTATACTGCCTTCGAGAAATCATTCAATATTATAAATTAAATGTTTAAGATTTTTATAAATTATATTGTATAATCTAAAAATTATTACGATGGAAAGAAAATAAGACAGCTGTCGAAAAATTATGAATGAGTATAAAAGTATCCTTTTCAAATTGAAATTTTACAGATTTTAGGTATTTTACACCTAAAACCAAACGGATTTGGATATTCTAAACAAATTTTGCAATGTCTTTTTTTTTGCTAAACCAACCACATTATCCAATGTAATGCTGAATGGTTAAATGATGTATGCCAATTTTACAGCAGATGAATATTGTTTTTTTTTTGTTTTAGTATTTCCATTTTAGGAGAAAATAGAAGTAAATAAATTGTGGATTTTCACTGAAAACTGTATAATTACGCCAATCCATAGCCAGCGTATCATTCACAAATTTGCAAACCTATCGTAGTAAATCTATAACAGAGTTAGCGCTTTTAAACTTATTTTAATATCGTTCAACTTGTGTCCGTGGCGTCAGTTTAATTAGTTTCATGTTCGCAATTAGTCCGTCGTTAAATACCGTCACTAAATAGCTACAAAAATCCAAATCCAAGGCTCAGACCATCGTGTACTAAACTTATATCGTGTAAATTGTTAATGACGCTTTTAAATTGGTCCCTTAGTTTTGCATGCAAAGAAGCAGAGACAAAAAAGTTAGTAATAGATGTAGAATAAGCTACATCTCAAAGTCACAACCCAGCTAAAATTTGTTTTCATTTTAATTTTCATACACGAAGCCCTGCGCCAAACGGAAACGGCTCTCAACCTTTGTAACGTTTTGCACATCTCTTGCGGTACCGCCTCCGATCAGAGCATGTTGATTGATAAAGGTCAAAAAGTAATTGAATTACATTAATCAAATTGAATACAGTCGCCTTCGAGCAAGTCAGCGCAGCTATTTCAGCTACAATTTAAAAATTGATTCAATATGAAAGGTGTGATAAAATGTTTCAAATGAAAACCATATGGTATCTATGAGAACATTAAAACGGATGTCTTGAATGAGCTGCAGCTTTAGGCATCCCTTGTGATGTAAAATATAGATAAATGTATGAATTAAAGATAAAAATTAATATAAAATTTAAAAAACTAGGTGTCGTTTGAAAAAAAAAGCCAAATATAAGTGACCAGTGTAATCTAGGTGTTTTTTGACGACATAAATTTAAACATCTGATCAGATAGACGATAACAGCAGTTGTAGCATACAATTGAAGCAGCACAAGATCAGCATAAGATCGTTAGATAGCAAAACTCTTTCGAACAGCAAAACAAGTAACGTCAGGTACACTACATTTATGAAATTAAGCAGCAAGAGGAGTATTTCCCACTCTAGACCACATCAATCACACGCGAAAAAGCTAGCTTATTACACGATGAGGCACAAAGGACAGGAAAAAAGTATGGAATTGCCATCACATGGAACACAACCGGAAGTTAAGAGATTACAGCAGGACCAATATTCACACGCACACAAACATATGTTAAGCACACAGACACACACACACACACACACACACACACATCGATTAGTGGCCTTACAGCGACAGTTGATCCATTTTTGCCTACGCCACCGGTAAAGATAACGGACGCGTTCTGATAGGCGAGCAGCCCGAATACAAACACCGCAAAGTAGAGCGGGACCGTCTTTATGTCGATGCCCCCCATCAACGGTAGCTATTTTGGTGGTCGTGTGGTGGCGGGTGAAGGTAGGTAGGATCAGTTGGGTGGGAAGGTAGCATACCGTTGAACGATCATGGGTTGTGTCGCATATTATAGTTGAGACCACGCGCACGGTGGTGTAGCAGGGTGAGATTTTTGTTGTTGTTTGTAGTTATTAGGTGTTAGGGTGGCCAACATTATTCGGGAGGGGTCAGTTTAGAGCATATTTTTATTTGAAATTATTAAAAGCCAACCACAAGATAAAGAAAAAGTACGTGTGAGCAAAGAAAGACAAATATTTTATCGTTGCCAGATAACAAAAGCACAAAAGAGCGGCAAATAGAGAAGGAGAGAGAAGAAAGAAAACAAGAAAACGAAATAAATAAGTCAAAAGAGATAAAAGAGAATAAAAACCATGTTGGTGTAAGTACAAATGTAAGTAAAAATGCGAAAAACATCAAGAATAATATAAACGACCAAGAAGGTTATATTTATGCATCGGAAGATCAGACACTGTGCTTATACTCAGACGAAGAACCCGAGGAAAACAGAACAAACGAGCGAAGTTGAACCAAAAAAAAAACATCCCATCGCAGCATAATAATTAACGTTAACCGAATCGAATTATAACCGCAACAAACCCTACCATACCAAACCGATCGTACAACAATGATGCGCTCTGCTAATGAATTGATTGTGTTTTCTGCATTAAGTAAAGTTGCCGCCAGTATTAGTACGATCGTGTTAGAAACAATAGTTGTGAGTAAATGATGACTGTAGAAGAGAAATGGCAAGATAACAAGAGTTGGTAGAGAAAGATAAGAGAGCATAGAGTAAGGACAAAAAAGGGGAAACGGAACAGGAACGGAGCATATCTCATATGTCAAAGAAGGAAAGTAAAGACAAGTTTGGTTTGGAGTAGAACTAAATGTAGACGCTTACAGCAACGGTGGACCCGTTCTTGCCGATGCCACCGGCACGAAAAGTCTGGCAGAAGGTGATGAACAGTTGCACAAATCCGAACGTAAAGATTGCACACACGGTATAGTTCCAGCTGCAACTGAGGATCGGTATCTAAGAAGGGTGCGTTTGTGTTTGTTAGGAGGAGCAGCAGGATCAGAGATACCGACCGAGGGAAAAAGAACAAGAAAACGCAACGAACGAAAAAGAAGTGTAAATGAATAACAGAATGGAAAATGAAGGAGTTAAATGAGACACAACATCAGATTAGAAACACACTGAAAGTTGTAAATTATACATATAAGAATATTAACTGAGGAGGGTGTATAAACAAAAAAAAACAGTTATCGACAACGGTAGCTTATTATCACAGATCAGGCGCGAGCGCGCTCACAACTTGGCAGCTGCAGACGGGAAAAGCTGGAAAAACATATAACATAAAGAAACATGGCAAACATATTGCGCAGGCATGCGGCAACAGCAGCAGGCAACTGTTGTCCCCACAAAACCCCCATAGGACGTAAAATCCATCCCTCTCTTTAGATAACACAACAATAACAGCAAACATACGACACAAAAAGTAGTAATAGTTTAGCTTGAACCATGCAGAGCTAGTCCTCCCTCGAACAGAAATCATGCATGACCACGGGACGGAGAGCTAAAACAACTAAAATACAATCACGCATGTAAAACACATGCAAACACACATTCGAGAGCGCTGAGAAAGTTGAAGTTGTTCGTCTTGGTCAAAAGGCAATGTCGTTCTTTGGAAGATTCATCAGTCATTAGAAGAAATTTGTTTCAAAACGCACGAAGTGTGACATTCTGTTTTATATGATAGCAAAAAAAGTTTATAATCCGCTTCGTTAAAAATGTATTAACTAGGTATTTTGGTGGGTGTAGAGCGAAAAGATGAAGAAAGAAAGGGAATGGGAAGGTTGGTGAGATAGTAGCGGATTGGTTGAACAAACTTACGGCGACGGTGGAACCGTTTTTGCCGACACCGCCGGCACGGATCACCGAGAAGAACTCCAGCATCGACCAGCCACCGCACACGATGGTCATGATGGCCATCGTGCTCCACAGCTCAAACTGTCCGAAGATCTAGTTGTGTCCCAACCGAAAAAGGGATCAAATGCAGTCGTTCGAATGCATTTTATAGGGGTGTTTCGACGTGCGGGGATTGTGCCGAAAGAAATGGTTATAGAAAACGGAGAGAAAGTGTAGTTTTGTGTTTGTAGAAGACGTTCTCACGGGTATGTGACATACATTATGATTTGATATGCTATCTTTTTTTTTAAATTTACACACCAATTGTAAAAATAATGAAAAAAATGGTATAACTCAAGTTCAATTCTACGTTGAAGATCGATTTTCAAAGCCAGAACAGAAGAATAAGGATGATGATTGATGTAGTAAAATAATAAGTAGTTATTTACTTCGTTCACAAGGACACATTCAATGGCACACTTAGTTAATTACGAGCCTCATGGGAAAGTTTAAATTCATACGTTACTAAATTGACGTAAAAGACGTCGACCAAGTCATAGTACAAGTGGAAAAAGCTACGCTATTTCGGAGCTGTACTAAAGTTTGGTTTGTACGAGGAGTAAGCACACAATCGTACCCCTCCCGATTGCCATCTCTGACAAAAGCAAAGAATGAAACGAGCAGAAAGAAATTCATGCCCTGATAAGAACGATAACTCTCAACCTCAATCAAAACCACATCGAACTTGCTGGCACCAACAGGGGCATTTGAATTTGACCACTAAATCGAACCACTCCTCGCCATTGCAGGAGGTTCTTTATATGGTAAGCGCTTTACGCAGCCATACGAACACCACTTGCTTATCATATTGCATTATCGACAAGCGCCATCGGATCACTCGGGAATAAATGATAACCGTACACTAAACCCCAAAAAAAGAAACCCTCCCAAAAGCCTCTTCCTAACGGAAGCCAAGCCTGTGTTTGTAAAACAGTGAAAAATAAGGTAAAAGGTGTAAGAAAAGCGCATGAATACACGCGGTCAGTTTGTGCAACATGTGCGTACGCGCTAGGTCGTGTAAACTGTCCGCGGCGCTCGCTTCTAGGTCGTGTGTACTTTGAACACGTACGACGATGACGCGCGATAGGATGCGTCGTCGATTCCATGTGCGCGTAGAATGGGGTTTTGGTGGTAGTGGTCGCACGTTGTCTAACCCTCGACGAAACCTCAAACCAACGTATACACACGCAGGCGTGAACAACGAAAAAGAAGCAAAAGAAAACCTTCCATTACGCCATGTGCTCAAACGCGCTATATCTGGAGCAAAAAAGGGAGGGAATATGATTGCGAGATCGATCATAGCTAAAACAATTCATTTGCATAGTGTGAGAACGGACAAATAGGAACAATATAGAGCTACGCGCGTGCATTGCTTGCAGTGCAGTCCACTCGAAACGGCAACAGCACACTTCCACATTCACGGGAGGTTTTGCTTTCGATTCGATGCCATTAAGGAGCATAAAGGACAAGATAAGGCAGATCAGCTATTTTGTCCCAGCATAGTTTCCTTTTCTCTCTTGTGCCCTCGAACCCTAGACACGTTTGGCGCGGCAGTAGCAATTGTCGCTAATAAAGTGTAGGTGCAATTTGCGTTATCACACTATTCCCTCTCTTCTCGGGGTGTGCAAAATATGGCAGCTTCGAGCAAAAAGTGACTTCGCAACTCTCTAATGCACGGTCGAGAGTCAAGGCTCAATCAATCAAGGGTGAGATCACGGTCACCTTTGGCGTGTCGCGTTTTCAGAGCTATGCCTGTCCCGAACCCAAGTAGATAAACCAGGAAAGCTTCCAGAAGTGCTCCAAAAACGCTGTTGCTTCGTTGCTGAAATGAAGAAATGTTTTGCGATCAAAAAATGGTTCCACGCATTGCCGAACCTTACCTTAGTCATCCAGATCGAGGGACCGAAGATGGCCGATATTAGATGAATGCCAATGATCGTGCACTGCGCCTCGGTCACGTCGATGCGACCAAAACGCAACGTGCCCGACACGTACGTTTGCCAGTGGGCACAGTAGAACAGTGTCATCGCGCAGAAGCATTGGAAAAACATCCAGCGCGGGTAGAAGCCAAGCTGGACGGAGATGCACGCCGACAGGGCGACAAACACGGTCGAGATGGAATCGCACCCGTGATCGAACAGTTCGCCCAGTGGTGAGGACGAGTTGGTGCGGCGTGCCTGCTTTCCATCGATCGCGTCCAGGCTTTGGTAGATGAACAGTCCGGCACCGCACAGAGCCGAAGCCCATCGCGGTGGCTCTTCCCGGCCGGTGGGGCTGTAGCTGCAAATGAGAAAAGTAGAAAGATGGGATGAGTAAAGGAAGAGTACAGAGAAAAATAGTATCACTGATAGTTCAATTAAAAAGCACCGGTTTCATGAAAATCGAATGGCCTATTACCGAAAGATCTTGCATTTTTAAATGACAAAAAACGTGCCAACTAAAAAGCAACTACAGATGAAACGACAATGAGTAGATAATAGGGTTGGAAATTACGTTCTAAACCAACAACCTTCGTACCATACCATTTCGTCCATGGTACGATCAAAACCTAGGTCCATATTAAATTACAAAAATAAAACATTTATATTTTTGCCCATATGAAGGTTAAATGTATATTCTTTTTTCTTTTTATGGCTACAGTGCTGGCTCTTAGGACTACTGATCGATCGATTAATTTTAAATATT
Organism: Anopheles epiroticus; assembly: GCA_000349105.1. Taxonomy (NCBI): domain Eukaryota; kingdom Metazoa; phylum Arthropoda; class Insecta; order Diptera; family Culicidae; genus Anopheles; species Anopheles epiroticus. The sequence continues at coordinate 257,902 of KB671236.1, read as the reverse complement.
GATTAAAGCCTAAAAATAGTACAGCATTTGGCTTCGAGAAATATCCTCCCACAAATAAAATGGTACAACTATGCTCTAATTGCCCTTAAACTTTAACGATAGGTGTGAATTGTTAGTGCCTCAACAAACAGCGACCAAACAGCCTGATGTCGTTAATATATGACGTTACGAATCCAAAGAAAAACAACATTTGTACCCATTCCACCTACCCAAGCGCAACAAATGCTTCGGGGAAAGTGAAAATATGTTATCGATAGCACTCCGATGGTAGCTACGTATGCTTCAACCCAAACTTGGCCCCCCAAAAATACATCTACATTTGAAATGCGCCGATGTGTTTTGTCCGATGTACTGAACCGATCAAACTTTCCCTCCCTGTTGCTTCTTTTAGCTTGTTGCATATGTGGGATTGCTTGTTTCGTTTCCCTCTGTGCGGCTCGTGCAAAAAATATGGCAAAAAACGGTTTGCGGCGAATCGTTTCCTTGGTAACCGCATCACACGCATCGTACGCATTCCCGTACGAGGTGGAGGATCGAGACTTGCCGTGATACAAATTACTTCAATAATATAACGAATGCGGTGCCACGTTCATCCGCTACACCTGCGTAATTCGAAAATAGACGTAATTTGCGGAAGTATTTGTTCGCCCCTCGGCTTCCTATCACTCACTTTTTACTATATAGTATGAGAAGAAATGCGTAAATATGAAATAAGACAAAAAAGTAAGATAGTTCCAAGTAAAATGCTCAACCCTGTTGAACCATGACGAGGCTAAAACACGCCACCCTTGGGCTTGCTTCGAGTGCGTTGCTGCTCTAGGGCGAACAAGCAGACAGGTACTACACAATCGTTTCATGGTGCATACTTGGCTAGGTGGTGTGTCTGCCCGGTGCTCTAGTAGTTCGGTTCATTTTAGTGTACTTTTCCACTGCCGTATTTTTCCCTTACCCTCGTTCGTTTTATCTGTAGATGATATACTTTGCAAAATTACATAATTGTGCTCCCCACGCGCCCCCGTCGTGCTATCTTTTCCCCGAAATTGCGTTTGTCCGCTAAGTGTGTGTGCATCACATGTAAAAGGAACATGGGGGCAATGTGGGGACGTTAATGATTTTAGGATGTAGGTTTTTTATTCAATTTATAACCAAACACCAAACACCAAACACTTAATGACGTTAAAATGTAGAAAAACTATTAAACAAAACTATATTTGATGTTGTTATCGCATGCATGAATACGGCATGAATATTCCTTTGTCCAAATAATCTTTCCTATTTGTCTCATGCATGACATGCTCATCTAACCCCAGATCCAAACTCATGGCATTTTAATTAAAATAATTATTCCTTACTTTGTTCGCAGAAACCATAAAGAAATGCCATGTTTCTTAAACTACATACATTTAAATTCATAATTGTTTGAAATTAAATTAAATTCATATTTTAAAGCCACCTGGTGCCGTTTTGTTATCACATTCAATCTATATTTATTTACATTTTTATATAATTTTGGGATATCGCCAGGATGCACATAAAACATTAAATAGAAAAGATTTTGTGCCTGAACATTTATTTTAAATCTGGAGGCTAGGACAGCGTAAAGAGTGCCCATATCGCCCCATGTTCCTCTACGCACGATGATTTTCGCATCTTGTGTGTTGATCTATTGTACGGGAGAAGAGTGCGACTGTCTCCAAGAAAAGTAAAAAGGTTAAATTAAAGCCATCCCATACGTGTTCTGACCGTTAGGGGGTGGTAACTTACGAGATCAGTATGAGTGTTGTAATGATGTTGATCAGCAGGCCGACGATCGTGATGAGATTGGGGGCCAACCAACGTGGTACCTTCGACACAAGCCAGCACCACCAGGGCTGTAGGAACGGATCCATCAAGCTAACGTTGGTGCAGGAATACTTGTGTTCGTACAACTTTTTCAGCTGCGCCGCGTGCAGCAGCTTTTGTTTGTAGAAATACATAGTTGGTTCTGTGTGTGTTTTATGCTGGCCAAAAGTTCTAGGAATTTCTTTGCTCTACAAGGAAGCGAAGAAAACAATACACGGTTGTGCACAATACATACGCCGGGACGGGATGCACACGAATCTTCTCACTGCACTTTTCACGCGATTTTTTCTCTACCACCACCAATCACACGCTTTGCACAGGTGGCCTGATGGATTGTGGTTACATCCAAGCAATCCGCCGTCTGACGACGATAGCAACGTGTCGAAAGAATGGGTAGGATGAGCGTACCACGGTACCGAACGCACTGAGCTCGTTAAGCCTCCACAGGCATACACATCACAGGCATACAGCCAACACGGATACACCCAGTACGGTGGAATTTCTTTTCAGCAGTGACCGTGAATCACCCGCAACGGATGTAAAAAGAAGGCAAAGGCCAGCTTCGCTACTTTCCTGGTAGCATACGCAACACACACAAAAAGAAAAGCGCACTACTCCTCGTCACCGAAGACGGGAGAAAGTATCACACGCACGCCGAGCAGAGTGTGGCCTCAGATAGGATCACGGTGTTTGAAGGTTGATTCGTACTTCCGCTGGAGCGCCGCAACGGTGCCAACCGGGAAAATCCCGGAACACTATCAATAATTGAACCTGATCGGAACAATAACCGCGGGATTCCACCACTCTCGTGTGCTGCCTAGCGAACTGCGGAACGGTTTCTACGTATGATTTGTTACGAATCGCACTCACACCACGATCTATCACGCGATTTTCCTTCCAACTGCGCTTGACAGATGGCTCACAGCTGTCAAGTAGACAGCTTATCGCCCAAGATAAAGAGAGTGAGAGAGATGTGAAGAAAACAATTTTCATTTTACAAACGTAATTTAATTAAAAAATGGCAATAAAATGCCTTAAAAAATACTGTTTGCTTCAACATCAGTTTTGGGTGGATAAATAAAATGATGAGAAAAAAATAGGATAAACATGATATTTTTTTCCACATACACTCTTCCACTATAAACCTCGTGTGTACATCTAATGACGGCTCATAAAACAGTCATAATAAAAAAAGGGAAACATAAAGAAACACGCTCCGTTTTCGGCAATAAATACGAGGTACCGGTCGATAATACTGGCAGCAACTTTATTCTACTCAACAGTTCGCAGTTTCCCACTCACACGGTACAATGGCAGACAGCTCCGATGAAGATTTTTCCGACGATTGGGTGCTGTACTCCCGCCGGCCGGAATGGTCCGACATCACGCCACTGCCCCAGGACGATGGGGAGCATCCGGTCGTAATGATTCAATACAGCGAGCGGTGTACGTGTTAACCTGCCCCATGTACCCGTACGCCTTCATCGGTAGAAACTAATCGCTCTGCTTTCTTCCATTTCTTTTCCAGTTAACGATGTGTTTGGATATCTGCGGGCCATCATATCCGCACAGGAGAAGTCCGAGCGCGCCCTTGAGCTGACGAAGGACGCAGCCAAACTGAACGCGGCCAACTACACCGTGTGGCAGTACCGGCGGGACATTCTGAAAGCGCTCAATGCCGACCTGTATGTGGAGCTGTCCTACATTGGCCGGGTGATTGCGGATAATCCGAAAAACTATCAAGTTTGGCATCATAGGCGCGTAATCGTCGAATGGTTGGATGATCCGTCGGGGGAGCTGGCATTGACGGAGACCATTTTAGATATGGACGCGAAGAACTATCACGCATGGCAGCATCGGCAGTGGGTCATAAAGAATTACAAGTACGTTGTAATGATATGTTTATTTTTCGAGCGCAGGGCGCATACGTGACACAAATAGTGTCTCCTGATAAGCTCTGCTGTTAATGAAACCCTTTCCCTTTCCCTTTCTTTGCCCCTGTGTATTCCAGCTTGTTCGATGATGAGCTGCACTACGTGGACCGGCTAATATCGGAGGATATGCGCAACAATTCCGCTTGGAACGAGCGTTTCTTCGTGCTAAAGCACGGCGGCTTCACACCGGAGGTGCTCGAGCGCGAAGTGAACTACGTCATCACGCGGGTCGGGTTGATAAAAAACAACGAGAGTCCGTGGAACTTTTTGCGCGGCCTGCTGCAGCAAGGTACCGGCAAGCTCGGCCAATTTCCCATTGTGGTCGAGTTCTGTGAGGCACTGTACAACGATGGCATTCGGTCACCGTACCTGCTAGCCTTTCTGGTGGATCTGTACGAAGAGCAATACTTTGATGTGATCGAGTCGGGGAGTGGCAACGAGGCCGTCGCCGAGGAGTACCATCAGAAGGTGCTGGATTTGTGCGAATCGATGGCAAACCAGCACGACAAGATACGCTGCAAGTACTGGCGCTACATTGCGGAAAACTTCCGGAGGAAAGCGTCCGACCACGCATCGGCCGGCAGTGGACGAAATGGCGTGTGATGGTTCCCCACGAAAAGCAAGGTGAACGGGGAAGTACGTTAAATTATAAACAATGTAAAGAAAGTGAAGTTTTGTTTTAGTGCTAGCTTGGTTAGTTTTGTCTTTTACCCTCTTTTATTTTCTTCTTCTTCAACAATAAAATGTTAAACTGGCAGCAATTAGCTTAGCACGTAATAAGAGTGTTAACAAACGAAAAAGAGTAGCTAATATAAATCAATAAGCAGCAACAGGAAGGAACTAGACTACAGACAATTATTTTAGTTGTCTTCTGATGCACTTAAGACGTTATTGGTTAATCCAATAGCAATTATTACTTAACTAACTTATTCATTAAATGCTTTCTTATATTTCTTTCTTAAGCTTTTTACTCTTATGTGATAATTTTCACACGCTTTAACGCAACTTACCTTTTGTTTTTTTTTCGTTTCAAAATTGCACCCAAAAAAACCAACAAGCGAGTCTTCGGAATATTTTTATATCTCTGGTGTTATTATTAGTTTGTTTCTTGTTTGCTCTTAATATTTTTTCCATGTTCACTACTACTTTACTCCACTAATGCTTTCGCTCTCTCGCGTCGTCCTTCGTCCCGTTCACTTTTCGGTTCTTTTTCGCCTCCGTTTTCCTCTTTTTGTTTTGTTTCAAGCGTTTGTTGATGTTTCCTTTCTTGTTGTGGCCTCGCTAATTAGATAGTATAGTGGTCTCTCGCGCCTTCCCGAGATGATTCACACATACATACACATACATACGGGTAGTACTGCACTACTGCTACTACTGTTCCTTTGTCGCCATTTTGTCCTTTGCTTTTATGTTCATGTTTCAACCACTTTTCTTCTGTTCCACATTGTTTGTTTCACGAGGTTGGTTTTTGCTCGGTTGTTGTTTTATGTTGTTTTGTTTTTGAAATTCATCGTTTGTGTTGTTTTTATGTACTTTTTTCAACTTTTATTATGTCACTTGCTTAAAGAAATGCGTTATTATTTCTTGATTTAATTTTTATAATAAGCTTTATACAAAATGGGCTTCACGATTTGAGGATTCGTTTATTCGTTCAATTTAACCCTTTTTTTGGAACCGTCCTACCATTCAGTCGCCAACTACACCACGCACCACTGTCCTGATTACACGGGCGGGGATAACACACACACACACATACGCTTTCATGCTTTAGTATGTCTCAACACAAAACGTACTTGGGGGATTGGTATAATGCATTTTTTGTATGTTTTAAAGTTTCAAAAAACTACCGTTTCTGTGTGTTCTCCACATTTTGGCAAAGTATGTGCAGTCATCATGACAAATCTAGATTTTTTTGTGAACTTATAGCATTTATAATTTGCACGAACATCCTTTTGCACGACGTTCTTTATGATGTTAGATGTAGATTCATTAATTGGACTTGTTACAGGGCTGTTACTGTGTGTGATGATTTGCGATTTACCATTGTGTTCTGCATAAAAAAGCATTCCCGGTCTTTGACACCTCTCCCTTTCGCTGTTGGTAATAAAACCATATGTGGTACCCCTTTCACAAATCGCATATAAATTCAACTATCAAAACACCTGTTGAAGGAGCACACGCATCAATGTAAAACTGCAGTCACACTAAACTGGTATCGACATATTCATATGTATCAAAACGATGGGTTTGCGGGATACGTACACAATATATGTTCCGTCTAAATGATGTCGTGTTCACGCATGTGTTGCCCATTTCTTTGCGAAACAAAAAAAAAAAACAAATGCGTAGCAAAAATGAGCTCTAAAAACAGTTTCTACAGTGATGTAGATAAAATAGCATGGGAATAGATTGATATATTCGATACAGCTTAAAAAACGCTGCCCTGTGTACAACACGCACGTAAAATAAAACTCTTTACAACATTGAAAATACGCACTTGAATAAACGAAATTGCTTTCCATGCTCTTTTCTTTCTTCGACTTTTTTCTCCTCTCTTCGATTGAAATTTGATTTTCGATCTGTTTTTGATTTGTGTCAAAGTATTGAGTGTGGTACAGAAAAGTCACTTACTAAATAGATGAAATGAAGTGAATTCTTTTCTCTTCAGCAAGTCCTTTCAGAATCCGTACACGTCGTTCAATATTAGCCTATCTTCTTTATTCTAACATATTACACAATCTTTCCTGTTTTGCAATCAATCGAGAGCGTTTGATTTTTCATTCAACCTGGCACCGTTTTTTATTGCGTTTGTTTTTTTCTCTCTTCCGTTCCCGTTGTTTGCCCTTTTTCTGTCGATCGCCAAGTATCGCTACAAATTTCAAAATATTTTCCAAATATTAAGGGATTTTCTATTTCAACAAAAAGCTAGTATAGTTATTGTTGTGTAGAGCAAATGATAATTGTAGAGCATTTTACCTTCAGCTTGTGGTTTGGAAAGTGGTTGAACTTTAATAACGACTCAGTAAAATCTTAGCATTTTCACCACGATTCACTCTTCTACTGCCTTTTTCAATACAAATCAGTTGAATCTATTGTTTGGGTGTAATTGCTTTCAAAAACTCGGATAAAAACTGTACTATAAAAATGATCGCGCCTTGAGTAAGAATGATGGGTGGTGGTGGTGCAGTAATGGACTTATCATAAGGGGAAGGTGGTTCGCTCTTGCTTCAGCGGATGAGTTGATTTTCTTAACAATATCTATTGTTTTTTTGTTTGTTTGTGTGGTTCCGCACTGATGTTGGCCTGTTCATGTGGGTATTTGCATGTATGGGTGTGTGTGTGTGTGGGAGAGGCGAATAAAATACTTATGTTTTATGAATGGTACGGTGCTACGTATATTGCTGGGAACAGTCCTTTCCGGTTGCCGATCTCACCGTTCCACCAGTGCTCGTCGGAACGATCCGTCACCGTGATGACGTCCCCTCGTCGGAAGTCCAGCTCGCCGGATTCTTGCGCTACGAAGTCGTACAAAGCCTGCACCAACATCTAAAACGAAAACGCAATCAAACACGATTAAGATACGCGCGGTGTTCTGGTGTGCCCATATAGCAGCTGCCTTCTCACATCACTTCAGGCTTCTACAATTGTTCCCAAATGGACAATAAAACTATCGACATCGACTATTAAGCGTAAAAAAAGAATAAACAGAATAGCACTATGAAAGCACCCCAGCTAGAAAAGTTGCTCCAGTCTGAGATGGCTTACTCTCAAACGTTCTTCGGCTCTCAACTATCTTATCAAAGACGGTGCTGCTAGCACTTTTTTTCGTGCCACTTTTCCTTCCTGCACACACGCAGGACGGCACCAGGAGCGTAATTCAATCCAAACAGGGTCCAACGAAGGCCACCATATCGCATATAGCTGCTCCCGCTACAGCAACCAAAGGGACATTTTTATTACATCCCTGCTTTCCTGCTTTTACCCTCCAAATCGTTTTGCTCCTCCATTGCCCGTGAAGAGCTAGAACCTATCCGATAAAAAAACGCATCGTGTCCGCCTGATTGGCTGAGTGGAAAGAGTGGTGATGAAATTAAATTTACGCCATTAACATTTTACCAGCACTCGTCGGTGCCCTGGATGGAGAGCGTTAGCAGGGGTCATTTCCTTCCTGCGAGTGGAAATGGAAGGTGTGAAAAAAGCTTTAAGATGGGTTTGCGGGATGTAAAACGAGAAAGGATAAAGCAAATAATAGACCGGTAATTTACTAAAGGCACGTTGTAACATTCACTGCAAAAAGAATATTGCGTTTACACCTTGTTGAAGGCCGATAAGTAAAGTAGAATCGAAATTAGTTTAAATTGAACTATTTCATCTAAGGGACAGCGTCAAACGGCAAAGGGTACGTCTTCGGGCTCCCAGTATAATGAGAAATGGTTCAATATCGATTTTAACACTAACTGTAAAGGACATTTTAGACTATTCTTGATGCCACAGAGCAACCTCTCCAGTTTTATAAGCCAGCTTTTAACATACTACTTCTACTTCCGCCATGGTTTGGATGCATTACCTCTTCTGGCACCATATCACGCAGTTTAACGTCCTGCGATCGAGACACACTAGCGGTACGGTGGTAGTCGACCAGCTCGTTCAGCGAGTTGAACTTCACCACCCAGAGGAAGAACTTGCCCTGTGCATCGCGCAGCACCTTAAAGTGCTGCACACCGTCGGAACACTTGACCGACAGGCTGAAGTCGCCGGGGCTCGATTCACTGATCCGTATCAGAAATGCGCCCTCGTGTTTGTTCGATAGCAGCTTTTCCGCGTCCGCCCGTGTGATGCGCCCGTAGTACCAGCTAAAAATATGAAAGGGAATGTGAAGAAATGAGAATTCGACTCTAGACGATTCTTTCTGCGCAAAACTTACTCGTGATTTTTCATTTCTATGTAATTGCTAGGTATCAGTCCTTCCTTGCCGTCTAGCTCCGCCCGGTACCAGTTCATGTCGTCTTCCATATTTAAAATCTGTTCCGCACCAGCGCAACCATCGAGTAGCGAGGGAGAGAGAGAGTCATCATTATCGGAGGGAAGCGCAGTTTATGGGTGACACATGATGCATCGATGTACGAAGGGCGGCGGCACATTATTGGCATCGGGTACGTTGGTGCAGCAGATGGTGTAGATGAAATTAAATTCGTTGATAGTAAAACATCCAGACACGGACCGAGAAAGAAAATGAAGCAAAACAAAGGCAAATAGTTAGTAAAATATCATTGAAGTATAATTTAGTGTGAAGTACACGTAAAAAAAAAAACTAGTTTTTTTTCACATATATATTATTTGACTGTTTTACCTAAAAATTGTTTATTGCCTATAAGTAAACTATATTAAACCAATACCTCATCTCAATTCAGCAACCAGTTTTGGTTTGCTGATATCAAGCAATAAAATAAACCTAGCGATTTTTAACCCATATTTTGAACAAAACCCACATTGATAATTAGAGGTGAATAAAATTCAAAATTATTCTCAATATGCTCTAGTGCTTGGTCAAGTGCTGATGTGGATTCTATTGCGTTAAATCAGTACAAAAACGAAACCCTAACGCATTGCCACCAGGGACATTTTAATGGATATAAAATTACTTAGCCAGTACCACTAACGAGTACGCAACGCACACGTTTTCACCGAAAATGTAAGCATACTGCAAAATGCTGCGGACGCAATAGGGAAGAAGTTAATTAAAGCACCGAGCATGCAGCATCAGGAGCGTGGCCACGGTTTCATAAATAGCGCCCAGATAGTGTTTCGATGATAAAACATCTTTTTGATTTGATAATTGCACACACGTAGTGGCAGGGATGGGGAAGCTGCGGCATGAAATCGTAAATCTCGCAAACGCATTTGCATATGATGATGAATTTTCACACGCAAATTTTCGAATAGCGCACCAGTAAAAAGGGACGAAATCAGAACGGTAAACAACGTCCAATTTCTGCTTGATTTGCCCTAATGCCGCACCCACGCAAATGGAAGCTATTCACACGTTCACTATCTCATTTTTAGTTTGCTTTTAATGTGATTTTTATCAACTTTCACTTCGATGAGAAAATGCTGGAACAGGATTCGTTCCTTAGTTCCAGAATCTGCATAATTTTCAATTCCTCATAAGTACCGACATTGGTATTCGAAGATCACCAATGCTCTAGAGCACAATTATAAAAGGATTTTATATGTTTGTGTGATGTTATAAAATGTTCCAATTTCACTCGACTTGAGGAAAATAAACAAAAAATACATTCAACTTTGATAAGACATGTTTCTTCCTCACAGCATGGTTCCGAACTTCGATAAGCATAGCCAGCGGTTACAGTCGGTTGTGGTAACTTCCCCGTCTGTCTGCCTGGTCGATACTGCGCGATAGCAAACTGTATATAAACATAAATAAAAGGTACGACGAATTGTAACATCTCTTCCATCGGCTCGGTTCAAACTTTTCCCACATTGCACAGGCACCCGTATTTTGTGGGTCGTTTGATGCGGCAAGAAAGCTCATGATCGATCGAGCGGATGAACACAACCACCGGGCCCCGGTGGTACGATGTACGGATGGAAATGGACCGTGCCCGTTCTCCGCACTCGACCGTGCAAACATTGATAACAGAAGCCGGAGAAGAAGGAGAAAAAAACATTGTTGTGCAGATAAACATGCCGGGGTTGGGGCGAGGGCTGGAAAGAGTTTTGTTGTCGGATGCACAACAAGGGAGGGTCAAGGATCGGCGCGGTACGCTTTAGCCGGTAGCAGCAAACATGTTTTCGAGCAAAGTTTGATGCAGCGGAGAAATGTTAACCATTGCTGAGAGGGGGAAATTTATTTGTTTAATTATTTAGCTAGGATTAAAGTTATGTTAAATTATATTTTTTATGCCTATCTAGAACACTAATAGATGTTACTACAGGTTTTAGTAAATTGATTCGTCACAAGCATCATCTAGGGTTAAATTGTTTGAAAATTATATGACTGTTCTTGACTCTGAAAAATACTGATTTTAATTTAAATGTATCGTTTGCAACGGAATAACAATAGATTGCAGCAGGGTTTGACTAAGTCCGTCACTCACCCTCACATTCACATCAATTCAATCTGCAAGATCAAATAATTCATTTTAAAGCAAGCTCCCTTTAGGATAGTGATCGAAGCATAGCCTTTTTCTTTTTCGAAACATGAAGATTTTCGAGTTCATGTTTGACAGTTTGCTTGAAAAGTGTTTACAAATATCTGCTACAATTGTTTCATACCAACAAAGAAAAACAGCGAGAAACAGCAAGTTGTACGTCTGTCTTAAACATGTATAGCAAAAATTACAATAACTACAGAGTGTGATCCAATATTTGTGGAAAATTTGAGGTTAGTTTGCAGATAGCAAAAGCAAAGCTTCATGTACAAAACGTGCAAGTTGATATGCTTTGCCAACAAACACGATGTAATTCGTCTTTTTACGTTTTAACGTAAACTACCTAGTAAGTTTGCCTTTAAAATCGTACTATAATAAAAAAAAATAATGTGTTGACTCAAAATATTTACAATTAACCAGTTTTTTTTTGCAGCAATACGACCTGACAGTTACTACTAAATTAAAAAAAAAACAGTAATTTGTTAACTATATTATTTCCAAACACTTGGAAAACCTTCTAAAATGTTGACATTTTGTCCATTATTTATCATTCAAAATAATGAAGAACATAAGCAGTTTTGGAGACCCTTTAAGCAGCTTATTTGATAAAGCGTATCTGGTGTATACGTAAAACTACTTCAAAATCCTTTAAGGGCAACAAGAAGCTCCAAAATATAGTTGCTGAAGCCTCGTAGTACAACTACGCTCTTTCTGTGACTCAGTGTACCCATCCATTTCAAGATTGTTAATCCTGCGAACGGAGGACTGTGATTTAATGTGTATCCAAAGCACGATAGTCAATCCTGCGTAAGGGATACGACAGCGGTTCGAATGGGATTCGATGCAACGTCGGGCATGATCGTATCAATGAGGCCCACGCCGCTACCCATGCGACCACCTAGCCATCCACATTTTTAATTAAACAGAATAAATTGCTAGACGCTAGATAAGCTAGACGATGACAGAATAAGCTCTTATTAAAGCCCATTTATGCTAAATAAACACATTAGCCACAAGATACAACGGTGCGTCAAACCTCGATTTCGCAGTTTCTCTCTCAAAGCAAAAAGTTTTTCCCACTTTGATGTGACGCATTCGCGATTGAAAAATCGAAACCTCTTAAATTGGCTTTTCTCTCTCTTTCCCTCTCTTCAGCTTTCACTTCGGTCAATTTGCGTTTATCATACTTCGGTAACAAAATATACTGATTGAGTGAGTGCTCATCTTTCAGTACCAACTGCCAAACTTTACATCCCCATAAACGGTAATAACTTCTTCGGTTCCATCAAGTGCCCTGCCTCGTGCTCCCTCCTGCTTCTCACACAACCTCCAAATTAAGCGCGATGAACCTAAATCAGTGCAAAGTTTAAGCACGACAATCTTCAATCAAGCGAAGCAAAATTTCTATCCCCGAGCGCGCGAAGAAAGGGCTAAGCGGGCTCTCATCGCTCGGTAAAAAGTCGTCAACTTTTGGCAACGGCTTTCAGATCCAAGATTTCTGAAAATTTTTGCTGCTCCCGTGAAGAGGAAGGAAAAAACGATAGCAAGCTTCGGGGAATGTGTCTTTTGCCAGTGTTGACTTACGAGAACAAGTGATTTTTAACATTCCATAAACACACGGCTGGCGGGAGAGCACCGACGCGACACACGCGAATGCCTGTAGGCTATAATTAAAGTAATGTCATAATTCGTACAACGTGCAATGGGAAACGGAGAACATAAAAATATTCAAGGGGGAGCCCGTCAATTTGTTAAAAGAATGTGATAAAAATGTTGTAATTACTTAACGAAGCACAGAGCCGACCATACGAAACAGTTGTTATTTTTGCCATTCAACCAAACTAACTAGATTGGTGAATAAAAGTACATCCTGGCCGTTGCTACGCGATAAAAAATCCTTTTCAATGAATGAAGTAATAAAAATTGATGACACATGAAAAAACGGAAATCCGTTCTGTGGTATATCTATAATAAATTGAATTTAGATTCCATTATTTTTCCATCGTTTTCAATTGGAACATTCTACAGGTGTTTACATTATTACACGTTTTACAATTAACTGACGGTTTCTTCATTGATAGGACGGGATGGGTTTAACCACAATAACCATAACGAACTTCTTTTTAATGCAACTTTTTTATGAGCAGCAAAAAGATAATAACAATTGGACTAAATATAAAAAAAATATGTAAAACCGTTTAAAAATCCTATCGTAATACAATCGCACTAAAACATAAATCTTTAAATTTTACCTATCTTACAAAATGCATAAGTAAAGTGTGCCCTCTCATAACGAGTATCTCGTTCCTCTTTCTTTTACTTAGCTTCTCGCTTAGTGAGCGATATGATCTTTTTTGTGTATCTGTATGTTTGTGTTTTCTTTTTTGTAGTTTTGGTGCCGATATGAATCACTATTGGTAAACCGTGAACCTGTTTTTCATTTTTAATAACTAAATAGCCATTGGGAAATTTTGATACTAAGCATCGATCGATGTAACTTTACCAATTTAATAGAACTTTTTCTATTGACTGCAGTGGCATTATAATTTGGTATAAAGATAGGTGAAGAATCTTGACAACTTTTTAAATATTCATGATGTGAAAAGTTATCCAAACGGAAAGTTTCGGCACTTTAGAATATACTACAGTTAAATGTACTGTATGAAAAAAATTAAGCTTTTTTTCGTATAAAACGAAATGCTGGAACTGACAAAAATTAGTACAAGTGAGTCCACTGTAATTCTACTTTTTAACTAAGCTGAAAGCTCTGGTTTTCCTAAAACCTCCAAAAAAACAGAGCCACAAAACACAGCCTTGTGTGTGTTACACTTTCAATGCAACAAAAACTTTTTCCTCATAACCACTCTTTCCCTCGCAGGGTCGGAGTGTTTATATACCCTAAAAGCAGCAACAACTGCCGGTGGAAAAAAGTTTTAAAAACATTTTCCTTCACTAGGGAGGGTCATTGTACGGAAAACATGCAACACTCATTTTTACATAGACAAAACGTTGCTCTCCAGTTTGTATCCACAGCAGAGAGAGAAAATGTTAGTACAGCACGCACCGTGATTATATGAATAGTCTTGTTTGTGGTTTACTCAAAGATCCTGCGGAGATATGTCACAAAAACAGTGTAAGAAAAACACAGTAGAGAAACGCGTTGAAGCCATCGCGACCGAATACAGCAAGGTACTAAGATTGCTATAGTTAAGTTTGTGGTAGAATAGAAAAAAATAACCATTGTATTTATGTTTGTTCATTTACGTACGTATGAAAGTGACTGTAAAATTTTGTATAAAATATAAAAAGACGTAAAATTGAATTTTATATAAATCTATTTTGTACTAATTTTTGTCTATATCTGCATCTGTCTATCTTTGGGTGAATCCCAAAAATCGACTGTCCATATGGTTACGGCACGCTCTGTAGTAGCAGAGGTAGTAGTAGAAGACCGGCAAAGGAGAAGATTTTTTTTTGAAATCATTTTTTTACCTGTACACATAATGTGCGTTGCAGGTTCAATGGCACATGATTACATTGGCCTTAAAATAAGTGATAAAAATGTAAAAAGAAAAGTACACGAAAAAAGGACGCTTGGAGGTGTCTCAAAAGCAAGGATGAGGTAGTTCTTATTTCTCAAGCATATTATTTTGTGGAAGATATTTTAAGCAAGCGCAATAGAACGTCCCCGTGTCGAGCTTCCGCTTCAATTAAATATATTGATAACAAAGAGAGGAAAGCATTGAATACACAGAAAGCATCTATTTGCTATGTTTGTAGGATTTTGTAATAAAAAGCTCTGAAACACACATCACCGTCATATCTGCAGGTTTCTCTAGCACGGACACCGTTTTATTTGCATACCACACGGTTTTCCAATATGCGTTCCTTTCTCACCGCTTATCCAACAACATTGATTTTGTTTTCTCTTTTTCCCCTTTTTCATCTTGCACGCCTTGAAATACATAAATAAGAGATGAAAGCGACATCTTTCTCTGAAAGAACGTGTACCTACTACAAGCTGCGTCTCGTGTACTGCTCAGGACGACACTAAACGCATAACCGGCGATTCTTCTTCACTTTCCATTGAAGTTTCCTCTGTTCAAGGCTTCTGTATCACGTCACCAGCGTGTGCGGCAATGTTTTCCTTTTGCTTTTCCGGTGTGTTCCACGTGGTTAGCAGCGTGCGCAGGAAATGAAAGTCTTTGACACTGTGTCGCACACGTAACACGGCCACCCCTGTAAGCTGTCCCCACCGCTGTAAGCTGACTTTCAGCTAGTGCCGGCTGCTCATCGTTCATGCGAGGTGGTACTTCAACCATTCGTCTTTTCTTATTTGCAAGATTTCTTTAATCTTCTCGCGGCTCCACGCGGCCTTACCTATGTGTTCTATTGGAGCAACGTTTTTCTCTGTGTGTATGTTTTTTTTTGTTGCTTAGATTCCCGCTTTCCATCACGGACGGAAGCGCTACTCGTTCTAGCGAATAGTGAAGGTCAAACTCGTTATCCTTCAGCAGATTTACATTGTATAGAGGGACTCGCGCTCGACGGAGGATATTTCTTGCTTGGCTTTATACCGTTGTCATGTGCAATATCATGCTTCCGTTTTTTTTTTGTGAATTGACTTTTTTTTCTCTCAAAGCGATCAAGTTACGCAAGACTTATCACCGTGGTGCCGGGATAATCTTTTCTTGCTGTGCGAACGTCGAACTTTGTAAAACACTTTTGTGAAAGAATATGTTTTTTCGGACTGGCGTGCTATTTGCGCCGTTTGGCCATGAATTATTACAATTGTAGCTCTAGGATTCTGAAAGCCTAAAATTATAAAACTTATTTGTTTTAGTCATATTCTTTATTCGGTATTTAAAAAAAAAAATTCGACTTTGAATATAATTGTTTCACATTTTAAAGTTATGTGATAATTGTTACCGGAAATCTAATTTCTAATTTTATAAAGAAAAAATATTTTAATTTTAATGATCGATAATTTCGCAAACTATATTTATGAACAGAATTAAACGAAATACTTAAGGAGTTGCTTAAGTTTTAATGAATAATAACACTGAATCGCTCAATGAAATTATATTACCTTATGAAATTATATTACCTTATATACCCCTTATATTACAGTTTTCAGCTTCTTTTTAATAAAAATAAATTCGTTAGGTATTAGCATGGGACAACAAAAACCAAGAACTTGTCTTGTTTGCTTTATTTGAGCACTTTTCTTCGCCATTCCATTACTCCAACTCTATTTTAAAATGAACAAAAACCAAGTACTTCAGCGATTGGAAAAAACCGGCAAGAAAAGACATTCTCATTTACGGCTAAAACAAAAGCCCATCATCCAATGTAGTGTGCACCGGACAGGCGGACACACAGCGCACAAGCAAAGAGGAAAACATTAAAAGTATACTATTAATAATTTACCATTCAGAGCACACAAGGCGAAGAGCACACGGACGGCACCGGGTTGTCCATATTTCGAGAGTAGCGCAAGCATCCTAGAAACGGTGTGCAGACAGACTATCGCACCGAGCAGTGTACTTATTTTATATACTTCACTAGCCTGCCAGCCTGCCAGCCAACCATCTTTGCCTAAGCTACCGTTTATGCTAATCAACTCCTTCGACGGCATAAGCACGTGAAACTGGTCCGTGAAAACGGTCGTACCCGGTGGTCGGTGTAATGCAACACTAGCCCGGGACACAGTGGGCATGGCTTCGCTTGGACTCGCTTCGGTTAAAGTCTAATAATAGTTTCTACTGTCCGAAACGCGTCCAAGGCATGGGAGATGATGTGTTCAGAGGAGCGTTCACCACCAAGAAGCGACATACAACACCAGGCATGGGGATAGAAAATGGCACAGGTTGTAGTGAAGAGAGGATTTTACATAAAACATAAGCGTCTGCTGGTCTCTTCCCTTTAGTGTGCGCCACCTTCTCCGTGCCAAAGGGAATTCCTACAAATTCTACCGTTTTGTTCTCGCAAGAAAGTGATATCGACACCTTTTGTGAACCGGACGCCTGCTTTCATCGAGGGTGAATTTACTAATAAGTTTTCGGCCGGTGCACATCTATGCGGCGTAAGCATGAATGAGGAGGCTTCTGTGTGCTATGTAAAGGAATGCCGTCATGGGGTTAATAATTGAAATAAATTATCTGAGTGATTTGGGTGAGGAAAGAGCTCATAAATCATTACTTAGAAGGAAAGAGAGCTTTCGGAGCTGTGCTGGTAGGCTTAATTGAGTTTTTGCGTCATGAGTATGTGTAATCGTAGAAATGAAAACTGATTACTTGGAAGTATTTATATTTTAAAAGACAAGTAGTTTAATTCGTAAAATAAATAAAAATAATCACAAGTCAAACAAATCCTAATCCCTTAGGTAAGAACCTAGAACACTGTTATTAGTTGAATATTCAGATTAAATAAAATCGGCAACTTCTATCGAAACAAAAGCTTCCCAAAAGTAGGAAAATATTACTCAAAAATGATTAAGAATAGTGTTCCAGTGTACACGTATGTGTGGTCATCCCGGCGATGGTATACAGAATTTAAAATGATTCAAAGTGTAAAAAACATACCGGAAAAATTTAAGGTAAAAGAGTAGCATTTTTGAGAGTCCTATTGACGAGACTCCAAACTTCAAGAGGGTTGCCTCCACTTTAAAAAAAAAATACACATTCACATTCCGTTGCTGTACTGCACGATTTCGTTTTGATCAGCAGAACGGAACACCGGGAACGCAAACTGACACGGATTGCGTGTGTGGGAATATGAAATCCCGACAAGAAAGGGAAAGCTTCTTTTTTGTTAGCGGTAAAAGGCAGCACACGAAATAATGGAAAAATCTCCAGACGCTTGAGTGGAATCTCAATTCTCGGAAAGCATTATCACAGAGAAGTGTGCTAGATATTTCACTATTTTTGAAGTAATAAAATTCGGATAATATTTTTGAGACAAACAAATTTGTAATTATTACAAGAGTTCTACATATTTTTAATGCCTCTTATGCAGATGCAATGACGCAAACCAGAAAGTGAAACAATTCTATCTTTCTCGGTTATCCGTAAAATTGGAGAAAGGGGAGACATAAACAAATAGACATGTTAACGATATCAAATCAGCAATATTCTAAAAAATGTTGAAAATTTCACCAATGCCGGATTACATGTATTATAGTACAATTAAGCCCCAATGAGAAGGGCTAATTTACAAGCTTATGCATTAAACAGCAATTATTTGTACTTAGTTGGAAAGATAATAAAAAATGTTTTAATAAACCAAATTACATTTTTTTCTTCGTAATTTCGTAATAATGCATACCTAAAACCCTGTTGGACCGCAGCACATGGCACAATGTTTGGCCTTTAGTGGCAAAATAAAACTTGATCCAATGAACGACTTTTTTCAAGACCCATATTGAGCAAGATGTTACCAAAGAACGAACGTAACGCATTAGCTATCAATCATGATCGTTGCCAAATTACTAGAAAAACATTACATGTAAGAGGGAGTGAGTCATTTGAATAAATAAAGAAAGGGAATAAAGATTTTACATAAAGCAGTTTCCTTATACAGTAGAATGTCAATTATTTAGGGTCTGATAAGCCGAGGGTGGTTTATCCGTATCCCAAAAATTTAACAGTTCCAGAAGCAAAATTCCCATTTACATTTGGTTGAATCAAGTTAATACAAGAACTATTACTTAGCGTTCAAGCAAATAAATCAATATTTTGTATGTATTGAAGGTTGCACAGATGACTTATAACTCTATTTTATTGAAAAATATACTGCGGAATTCATGCGTCCGGCCCCGATCACTTTCCGCATAATCGACGTTCTAATGTACTTACACTTTTACCGTTTTCAAAAAGTCAAGAATTCAGGCATACCTTAAGTAATAAAATAATAATGATAATTAATAATAATTAAAAATGCTTTATTATATCAAAGTAGTAAATTAGTAATCATTGCAGATTGCGAGTGAGTTTAATAGTTAAAGCATTATTTAGTTGATCTTGTACAATTTTTTAGTTTATCTAGGACTCAACTTGTAGAAAAAAGAACGAACATTCTCATCTGTATTATAACCACATAACCAGAAGATATTTTTTCAGGTTTATCTTCAAAAACAAAAAACAAAATGGACCACATAAATGAACGCATTTCACTACTAGCTCTAATTTTAGGTAATAGTAAAAATTTGAAAAAAAAACAATTATAAAGAATGAAGGCGACAAAAATTAATCAGTACGGTTTTATATTATTTCAGTTACATTTTTTTTTTATTCCATGGAAACGATCAAAATTATTTATTGTTAACACGATTAAAACTTAAACACAAGACTGCTAGTACTAAACTAGACCATGCTTTTATGCTAGTACTAAACTAGACCATGCTTTGCTTTTAGAACTAAAACAAACTCACATAAATAGAAAACATGGAATGGGACAAAATGCTACCACAAAACTGCGGTTGTAAAGTAAATCAGCACCACCGAAAGAGTGTACGACACCAACTCATGTGTCGTGACGGGCGCTGCTGAACATAGATTTTAGCTCCCATCTGTTTCTTTTTACCAGTAACGTCACAATCGTCGTGTAACAACAGCCTATCAATCAGCATTGTTGGTAGCGTCACCACCATCACCGTAGTACTATAACCATCATGTTTTTTTTCATCAAACACCCGTTCAATGCTAGAACAACAAAAAAACAAAACTTCATATGACATAGTTGATGTATACGCGCGCCATATGATGACTCTTCCTCATTCCACTCACTGCTGGAGCTACCCTGCTGAATGGTTGGACATATTTGCGTCCACACGACCCGGATGACATCGATTTATTTCCTTACACTAGTGCATCTTCCTCTAAACACACATTGTGTTCACCAATCACTATCCTCCGCGCTCCTCTCGCCGGAGCGGTGATCGATTTGAATTTTTCGCGATCCGATGCACGGTTGATTGATGAATTGCAATATTCCCACACCTCAACCGCACGCTGTCCTCCTCTACCCAACTCTCCAAGCAGAATGCAATTTCATGCTACCACTACTGGTGGCTACTACTAGTCTGCTGGTTTCATATTGACAGAGGATTCACATATGCGCAAGGATTGAATGGTTTTCGATGCTATTTGATGCAAAAAATGTGCTTCTGCAAGCATTATTTACTTTCTCATGCCACACAAACGCCTCTACTTCCTTTTGTCGTTTTTCTTTTTGTGTTGCACTAGCACTGGGGAACTGTACAACACAGATCAAATTCTTTGCACCCGACTGTCGACTGAATAAATCATCGAAGAAAATAACGTCAACGAATTCACCTTCCACCTTTTCCACCTCTTCACACCTTGGATTGGTAGGACAAAAAAACATACTTCTGCATACTGCTATTACACAAAGCGCGCGTTCTGTTTGTCGTACAAATAAATTATTCTGATTTCTTCATAAAAAAAAACGGAAAAAGCCTATCAATGATGAATTTCGCTGAACATTTCCATGATTTATTTTACATTACATTCGCACAAGCATTCATGAATGTTGACTTGTCAGACACGTGCGATTAGAACAAGGAATAGGGTTTGCATGCATTTATGGCTCAAACTTAAAATAGCTACACTTTTTGGAATTATTTTTTGTCAATATGAACGACAAAATAATGATGAGCTCTACCTCTCAAAGGAAAGGGAGGAAAGGCATTTATTTGAGGATGGAATGTATTGATATTATATTGGTATGATCAGATTTACAAGGAACTGAATGCGTAATTAGTAAAATGTCACTTTTCAGTTCAGCAGGAAATGATACCTCTGCAGGGTTTCTGGTTCAATTGAAATTCTGGTTTTCTTTTTTTGGTTTTGGATTTTTTACTGAACATTAAAACAAAACATTTAAAAGCAAAATATTTTTTGATTGCGACAGACAGATGTTTCACAAATTTGTAACAATATAAGCTAATTGCAGAATGAAAGCGTCAATTTAGAAATTACATGGATGCAGAATCAGCTGTTCCAATTTGGAGGAAAGAAATTGCACATAGCACTACGAAAAACGACTTTAAGCCCTTTTCCATGTTAATGATTTAATTTGATTTTTAATTTGATTTTTAATTTGAATTTTTATCTTCTTATCTGCAAAATATAAAATATGTTTTTTATACTTGAAGTCTCCCCTAGCAAAATAAAAAGAAGCATTTATAGAAAACCCCAGTCCCATTATTGAAGTGGATAGGAAACTCTTTGAAGAAAAGATTGTGTTGAAAATTTTATGCTAAAAATTGTCAAATTAAATATTACAGTATTTTCTTTTCACATTTCTTGCAACGAAAGTAAATAAAATCTGTATGCAATAGGATCCAAATGGAAGGACAATGGAGTAGTGGGTAGAGTAAATATAATTCCTTGTCGTGATAATTGTTCAATAAACATACCTAATTGCCGATACAGTACAGTAGAAGGTTAGCGGAAATTGTTTGATTTACGGATGGTTGACCTAATGTTCCCTTTCCGCCTTACCAACATCTCGGAAGTGACCTATAAAACTCAAACACCGGACTTTGATACTGGTCTGAGCATATTACATTGTGAGCAGCTTTTGGCATTGGACTCGGTACCACTGCAAATTCCACCTATCACGATCCCGTAATTCAGCGCACGCGATGAATCTTCACGTTGAATTTCATGGTTTAGTCGAGAGCAATCACTAGTCGTCTGTCGTTTAAAGTTTTCGCAGAATTTTTGCAACTCAGCGTCGCTTTGCTTGCACAACTGATTCAACACTAACTATCGAAGCTATGGGGTACATTTTTACAAATGTGTTGGTTCACATTTCCACACATATACTGCTCGATAAACACAATATTTTTATCGTCGCGGGCCGCAAAACTGTTTATAAAAGAGGGCTAATGTTTTAGTCATCAAAAAATGATTCCTATACCAAAACATACAATGACCAATCTTTTCATCAGGCGAATGAAATATTAAACGTTTTTGCATGGCATACTTTTAATTCTAAAACTTTGATATCAAAATATTCTTTGCGAAAAAATAACTTTGCGAAACAAATAACTTGTTACAGAGAATCCAGAGATAGAATAACAAAATGTTTTTCAATAACAAACAAAATCGGTTTTTAAACTGATACGATTTTGGTGGGCCATAATGTGATCGGTGCACGTTTGACAGTTAAAACCAATTTTATCAAAAATAATAATCGGGAGCTTGCTTGTCGTAAGTTCACGAGAAAGTTAAAAAATCCTGCCTCAATAAATAAAACTGGGCGTGAGAGTTTGTCAAAAGGTATGAGCCCTTGGTGGTTGTTTGATAGTTCGTTCGATTTTTATATTATGTTAAATCAATATTATGTTCAATAAAAAATAGTAAGAACTATTCTTTTTTTAAATAAAAAAAAACTAAAGATAGAAGTTTAAAGTTACCACATACAATCACACATTCATGAGAGTGGCAACCAAATATCGTTAAACATCAAGCAAAAAAATTCGAAAGACAATATTGTCCTCGAAGACGAAACCGGCGTAAATCTAATTAAAACATCATTTATCTATTCCAGTTGTGTGCCAGCATTCCATCTGCTACATTTTATTATCACATTAATCACAATTTTCCACTGATCGAAATGGGAAGGAGCAGACCCGTCACAACCAAGGATGTCATCCAAAATCCTCCACCCTCCGACATGGTGGTAGAGCAAAAAACGGTATACTACTGTGTGAGGCTGGGGTTCCATCCATCCAGCACGCATCGTTAATGTCGTCCTTTCCCGCTCCTTAAATTCATTAACACAACCGTCTCGCACATTAAGACGGGCGGCCGTTTCGTCGAAGCACTTACGATAATGTCTTTTACGTTTTTTTTTCCCATGCGCTCCCCTTCTGTCCTAGGTCGACGTCTTGCTTGCCGACGCTGCGAGACGACAAATTGAAACACGACTCACTAGACGTCACATTTTGCAGTAATTTCCTTCGCCGTAGCGTCGAACGGGATGGACGGTTAAGCGCTGTGTGATGGGTAAGCTAATAATGGACTGAACCATTTGCCAGGGCGTGTCCAATCCACCGGCAAAAGGGAACACCAAAGCACACACATCGCACCCATTACTCCGTCACCGATTTATCGACACATTCAATCACAATTTCTTCATAAAGCAGAACAAATCATGGCAATACGATTGCGAAAACCGATCAAGATCTCCGTGTGCGTAGATAAATCTCGATTCTAAACACAATATAACCGAACCCTTTTGCTGGGAAAAAGAAATTTGAACGCCATGGAGTTGGGTGATCCTGTTCCAGAGCATTTGCATATCTTACAGCCACTACCTCTTTTCGCATCTTTCCGAATTTCATTTCACCTCAACCGAGCACACAAATACAACAGCACGCACGTGTGGAAAGGCTCGAAATCGTTTGATTCCTTTACATCCCTTCAGTCATGCCGCTGCACAAGAGTGTTTGACGAAAACTCGAGCTTCGTTGCGTAAATGGGAGGAAATGAGCTTTTATTAAATCGCGAAACTGACACTATGGAGTTCACGTGTACGTGCTGCTGCCAATGGTGTGGATTGACACATACCGAGCGCGCATGAGAATGATGCTTGCGTTGATAATGACAACATTTCGTAAACGTGCTACATGATACGTGTCTGCCGAGTTGACGGTAAGTTTTCACTTTTCCAGCACGATCACATATATCATGAACTGAACAGGCTCTGGGTGACGCACACAACGGAACATGACAAAAGGAAAATAAAGAGAGACATTCTTCAAATTGCTTCTGCATTCCATTTTACGCTGAGTTTTTTACGAATTGAACTTTACATGAAATGTTCAGTAATTTTTAAACTTCTTGAAGCATCTTCTTGAAACTTCTACAGGAAACCTATTTTAATATAAAGTGAAGAACAGGTTTTTATCAGTTCATTAACGATAATCTATTCACAGTTTTTTTTGATAAATAAATTAAATGATGTATCTACTATTTAAAACGTAATAAATAAAATTGAATTGAAATGAACGATAAAACGGTCCAAATCTAACCCGAAAACAAAAAAAAGATGTCCAAATCTAACCCAAAAACAAAAACAAAAACAGAAATGTTGTGTAGAGGATTCGCCGCAAGGTGTTCGTGTTTTCGCATTAGAGAATTGTAAGAAATTCTTAAAAGTCAACAAAGAAGGAGTTATTTATATTTTCAAAAAAACGCACCAACCCAAATCTCCTTGGTGTAGAGTAAGCCTGTGAAACATAAGATACCGCAGACATCTTATGTTGCCCACGTTGGCTTTCAGTTTGGCCCTACACTAGATGCACCAACAATTGGCAAACGATGATGTACATCTAGTCCGGGACGAAGAATCATTTTCACATCACCGTTGTAAGAGCATGTGAATATATAATATAGGATACACAAATTTTTGTGTTTTTGTGCTCCGAAAAAATGTCGTAAACAGTCGTTAAAAGTACCAGGCGCCTCCTTGAAGTAAATGTATTCATGTGATATTAAATCGTTCATTTTGCTAATATTACAAGAAATCAGTTTTTGGTTTTTATCCTATCAGTAAGGTTTTTGTTTGAAATTTTCAAGTATTTTATTTTAGATAAAATATATATCGGAATGATAAAGTAATTGAAATACTACAATAAAATAAACCTAAGTGTAACAACTAAGGGCGTGAAAGTGATAATTGTGATGTAAATATACAACGATTTTGAATAAAACAATGTTGGAGCAATAAAATTGTTTGTGATCTTAGTGTTCTATTAGATTGTAAGTTATATTGTTTCGAAGGCGCTTGATCTGTTCGGATTCACATTGCATGTTGGAAAGGAGTTTAAAGGTCCTTTTAGCTATTTATTTCATCCAAACCAGATCACGCAATCAAAAGTTATAACATTTTAAAGCAGGAGCTAACCAGCAGAAGCTAATTATTTAAACCGTATGGACATTCGCGCTTCTATTTTTCCTCCAAAGCAGGAAAGAGGTGCGAATACGCTAGCGTGAAATTTGACAGCATTCGCGCCTACTTCGCGTCTTTGTCTCAACTTTTGTCTAGCCAGCTAGGGGCTTAACAACCTTATCAAATAAATGTCAGTTTCATGATCATCGCCGGCCGGAGTGGCCATGGTTTTACCGACACTCTTCCGTAAATTAAAATTATATTTTGTTCATTGCCGCGCCAAATTTGAGTCAAGCTATTTTAGAGTATGGGTAAGTAAGGTAAGGCTAATTTTGTTACACAAGCTAAAACAGGTCATATATCTTACAAAAAATAATAATGAGATTAAAATTTAACATTGCATGTAAATAAAAACGTAACACAATCGCTATCGTCTAACAACCAAGAAAAAGAGATAAAGAAATAGAAGATTTTCTAAGTCCTAACGAACAAGTAAAACGGAAACAAGCTGTCAACAGAAGTCGAAGGGGGTTGAGTTTGCATTGCTAATTTGGGACCAGCATCAAAAAGACGCGCATTCGTTAATTGGCTATTCGTCTAGCTCACTCGACCGGCACCACCAACCATGGGTCCATCATCATCATCATCATCATCTTCGACTGGCAACGGCAACAGTTACCTCCACACAAACAGACTATCGTGTGGAAGCAGCAACCCCGGCGACACTCGGAAGCGCTTTACGGTATAAGCCTTCTGAGAAATGGAATTATTCAGCACTAAATGGTTGCTTCAGCAAATAAGTTTCCGTGCGAAAAATTATGCTCCTGTTGCCATGTTGCGCTTCCGGTGGAGTTCACCAGCACTTCTTTTCCAAAACAGTTCCAAACCCCTTCCTAAACCGCTCCATTCTAAACGAAGTGGCAGTGGACACATATTGTTGGTAGAGTCGACCGACGTAGAGGCGGCTAGAGGATGGTTGAAGGCGCTGCACAGGGCGGAATGAAATGTAAATTTGAAACCGGTGTAATTTACAAAAACGTTGTCAACAAACTAAGCCGCTGTTAGTCGGAAAATGAAAGGTGTAAAGAAGGACGGAATTTGAATTGACACTCAAACTACGTGCAAATGAGGTACAAGCTTTGCTAAATAAGACCTGTAAATGAAAATAGTCGCTTGTTCTTTATTTCTATCTTCTTGTTTCTCTGTCTGGCTTTCAATGTTCCAATATTGGCAAGCCGGCGCTTGTTGCTAGTGTAATGGAATGGAAATGGAAAACAAACTCGAAAAGAGCAACGACTGATGATGGGAACATTTTGACAAAAGGCCAATTTTTGCCCAGACAACAGACAACCAAAACCAGAAGCAAATTTTTTAAGAATTCACTTTTCCATTTGTCTATGTGGGCCGTAAGGATGGAAGAGAAGCGAACTGAACTTTCCTCGGGGCTATCCCCTACTGTCAATTATCAGTGACGCTTTTTTAAAGTCATATCTTTGCCTACTCCTACGAAACCTTATGAATGGCCGCTGACATGTTAGCAGGTGAAAATTAATTCAAAATGATAGCTATAACAATAATACACATACACAACTATACCAAGAAAATAATTGTCAATGAATTAAAATCAGAATAAATGGTTCAATAAAGTCTACATCTTTTGCTCATCATACAAAATGCTATAGTTCTGCAGGATGTATATCATTTTCACATCCAATGCTCTACAAATACTTTACCATTAGCTGTAATTTTTTACAGTAAAAGTGTTCTAAATTAGCAGGTTGTATAACATCCTTCAAGGTTCAACCTTCAGCCGATGAGCGGAGTAGCTTTCACCACATAACACAGCTTACAAGGCGGCATCGCAGACGCAGCATCATACATTTCATCGCTACAGGGCAATAGATCGAAAAATGATGAACGAAATGAATTTGGGAACTAATCTCAGGATATGGTGGGGTCGCGCGCCCGGGTGTTGCTTGATGGTATGGGATAAGTTTTTCCATTTCACGCTTCACAGCCACCCCGGGCCGCCCCCTTGCTCCCTCGCCGTGCTAATGAGCCAGAACTATTCCAGGAAAGTCAGACGACGCGAATCACAGGAACTCTCATCTTGCGAGGTACCATAAGCCACTCTTCGCAACTTGGCTGGCTTCAGGTGCTCTAGCCAACATGGAGCGACACCAGACGAGAACGGAATAACCTAATCCCGTGCACATTACTCGGGGGAAATGTGCCATTTTCCTTCAACCAGAGCCGAGGCGTGAAAGAGGGAGATGTTTTTTCATTCGTTCGGCCTCTCGCTTGCAATATTGCTTCTTATTAACAGCCGATTGAGCAAGAAAATGTTGCATGGAAAATCGTCGCTTCTGACTTTGCGAACATTGCCATGGTACTTTAAAGAGTTAGGAAAATCGATAATCCAAAAGCTATTAAATGAGGTGTATAAATATTTCAATAGTATTGTATCTTTAATAGACGGCCGGTTCCAGTTCATCTGTTTTTTTTTATCTGAATTTTAGGTGTTTGATTAATTTTTTATTAATTTTTTGTAAGACAAAAGTTGGTTGAACGTATCAGATCCAATAATATATGAACAGTAGAGATGGGTTCTCGGAGCTGCACTCTTTACTCCGGAAGCGGTTTCAGCTTTATCAAACCCCGTTTGGAGCCACCCGGAGTGTCCGGAGCCGTCTGGAACCATCCGGAGCCATTGGAACCGGTGAAGCCGTCGGATTGCTATTTCGGTTTAATGTCGAATTTACCAATCACTTGTGTACAGGAGCATTTCTTTAATTTGATTCGGTATTCGCCTAGATCCAGGAACTATCCACAATCAAGATTGTTTTTGAACAAGATCTAGGAACGAGAAGAGGTTCGAAAAGAGCAGTTCAAGGAATAAGGAATAGAAGATCAGCCATATTCCCGATTCTTTTGATTTAGACCACCAGTTCAACTATCACTCGCTCTCATCGATTCATTTGATTAGGTTATTTTCTGTAGCTCAGAGTACCCATTGAAAGATCAGATATACGTATAAAAATGCAGTACGAACGAGAATCGAGCCCTGGCTGACCTATTACAGCCAGCGGCGTCGTTAGCACTCGATCACGGGGGATGCCTTTCTGAGACTCTACTGAGACTCTAAGACTATATTCAAGACCTTAATCTGGATTAAGGTAAGGTTCAGTGTCAACTCCGAAGTGGTGTAAATTCTGACTCAGTTCCATAATTGGAAGATTCCAAATAAAAATAGCTCTTATGTAAAAGGCTGTTGGACTTGCATATGTTAATGACTCTAAAATACATATTGGACTGCTAACACATATTGGACTGCTTATTTCACACAACGACCATTGTTGGCCTAGGCCTGTCTTATAGGAATAGGGTTACGTATATATAGACGTACCTAAATGTGTATAGAATAGGTTACGAAACAGATTCTGGACAAGGATTGAAGCTTGAAGATTCAATAATGGCTTTGCCATGCTTAAATACAGTTATTATTAATTATTGAAATAATTAAAAAGCACAAACCTTGAGATATGTTGTAATGTATATCGCAAGATGTAATCTCAAACTTGGACAATCCTTTGAATACAAGTTCGTCCATTAAAAAAACTTTAAGCAAGCAACTTCAGGGGCTGTGTGTGTGTTCTTTTAGAGCCATTTAAATTAGGTCAACCATTCCCCAACGGTGAGCTGTTACAACATTTCCAGCAAGTCGCTCAGGGACGTCAAACGATAGCGGATGAAAAATAAAACGACAAACACACAAACTGCAAAAGCAAAACCCTTTTTCCGTAGCATCAACACTTTCATCTATCCATTAACGATGATGTTGTTATGTTTGAGAGGGCGGAAAGTTGAATAGAAAGTAAAGCAGCACTTGCACCGTGTGGTGCGGCTGCCGTCCCAACAGCAAATCTGCCAACGACAGCGTTCACAGCCTGACGAGCTGGATCAGGAAAAAAAAGTGAAAAAATAGACACACATTTTCCCAGGATGTGCCCGCTGGTCTGCTTGTCCATCGGCAGGGAGTTTCCGATATGCAAAATAAAAAAAGAAAATAACCTCCGACAGCAACAATGCTCATAAAGAGGAAAGTCCTTCGGGGGTACCATGCCGCCGGGGCAATAGGATTTAAGAAGCGCTCGCGCACCGGGTGTGTTTCACTTTTCACCGGAACAATGCCTTCTGTCTGACAGAATGGCGTAGCACAGTCGGCGAAGTCGTTAGACAGGCGAGCCCGACACAACAAGGGAAATGCGTCGCCCCAAGGGCAATCAATCAAAATCAGTACCAGGACGAGAGAGCGAAGCGACATCAGATGACGAGTGGCCGTCGTCAAGCGGGGAATAAAAAACGCAAATGCTTGCTCCAGATGTTCATGCTCGAGTTGATCATGCCATTGAATGCTGCGGACGAGACAGGGCGAGCATAGCTGGAACAGGTAGGTGGGTCGGTCCCTCGTACAAGTTGTCCCAGCTGAATAAACCTCTCCTACAATAGGGGATTCCAATGCCAATTATCACCGAACATTGACAATTATTGAAAAACAGTGTGAACAAATTTCTTATTACGACGTTTTCGATTGGAAGAAGTAAATTTAAAATGAAAGAATCAATGGCTTGCCGTCGCTATTATTCCACGACGCAGAGGGAAAATACATTTTACTGAAGGTGGCAGACAGAAGACACTGTTGGAAGATACAGCTGATTAGAATCTTGAAATTGCCTGAAACTGTGATTAATCAACGGCCTGTCAGACGTTCCCCGAAAGTTTTTCTTCGTTGGACGGCAATATGCCAAAGCGCCAAAATTTACCAGCAAGAAATGAGGATTCTGTTATCTGCATTCCTCGAAGGAAACATTTCAAATGAGATAAAAAAATGGAAAAGAAATAAAAGAGTACATTGATAAATTTATGTCAAAATAAAATCTTAAAAGGACCCTTATAAATACTGTTTTACAATCATAAAAAATATGATTGGGTTGTATCTATCGACTCAATTTCTGCACAATTGACAATTCCAGCTTATTGGCCGCATTCTGCTGACCAGACGCTTCACTTTGGCGGAAGAACTGCGTACCCACTCGTGCCCGGAAATGGTACGGTTAAACAGCGCTTCATTCATTTGAGTTTCTTTTCGTTCTACTTCATAGCGCGAGTGTGAGTCAGCAAACCACACCACACCAGCAGGCCACCAAACGCATGAGTCATTCGTACGTCATGAGCAAGGTAAACGAGGAGGAACTCCAGAACCTCGTCTCGTCCAGCCGTCCGTTCGTCACCTTTGCTTCGTTTGCTGTGCACAATTCTTCATGTCCGGTGGAGGAATAGTAGCACCCGTGCCAAGGAATGACACCGTCTTATCATCACCTCCTTTCATTATCCATCTCTCGTTCTATCTTGCGCTTGTGAAGCCACTGAAGCTCGCCCCATTAAGTTGGATGGACAAATGGGTGAATGTTGAAATAAGAAGCAAACATGCTTGACATACTTGTGTCAAATGTGTATGCGTTTGTTAAAACGAAGAAAGCTTACAACTGACAATGTTGTGCTTCTCCGTTGACTTATCTTTGGTCGTACAATTGTATCAAAGGTATCTACACGGAGCCATTAAGAATTAATTCTATGTGTTTAAATGTAGTATTTAAAAATAAGCCTAAAAATGTTCATTCTACTAGCTCTAATCAGAAAGCAATATTTACACGATTAAATTAGATAAATACTTCTTCACATTTTGAAAGCATTTTAAATTATTGTTAAACTAAACAAGAATATTAAAGTTACAAATACTACCACTATTTGTTTTAATCAGTATGTAAAGCAAATGTCAATTTTAAATTCTGAGGAACAGGGTTTGAAATACCACGAATTGTGTTTTAACATCTGTCAAATTTCTGATATCATCTGAAACAACCATCATTCCTTCAATATGATCTTAAACAAATGGCAAACTTTGCGCACTGTATACGCTAGGGAAAAACTATCAAATTGAACCCATGAGTATTGAGAATAAATCAATTTTGAGGTTGCGTTGAATAACCTATAATTAATTAAGTACCCTGATTTCCGGTTAACGTAAGTTTATTTTATAATTTTAAAAGTACATGTTTTTGTGAATTAAATGCGTTAAAGGCATACATAGTGTTCTTATACAATTTATAATATGGGCATATATTTGCAAATACGATTAGAAAAAACTATTTTACCTTATTGACGAAGCATAAAAAATATATTTTACATTAAAAACATGATGTTGCACAAAAATTATGCAAAAAACTTATCAACATAATTTAAAAAAAATATCTGAAATTGTGCCTATGCAATTGCTTCGAATTTGTTCCTGTAGACCAGGTATGTCAAACAGGCGACCCGCGAGAATATTTCAAAATATTGTATTGAAAGCATAGATTAGGGAAAAGTCGATTTTTTTAATCAGTCTCAGAGCATTAAGCTTTTAAATGAAGAACAATCATTCCGTCAGCAGAACAGTAAAACTTTTGCTGGAGTGAACAGGTTGCATATCGCAACAATATCGAAATATCAATAAGCAAAAAAATCGAAGGTGAGCTTTTCAACAATTTTAAAAAGTATTTTGTTGAACCATGTTAATTTCATTTTCAAGTTCAATTTTTCGACCCGCGAATAATCTGAAATTTACCAATGCGGCCCGCCAAAGAAAACAAGTTTTATACATCTGCTGTAGACCCTCAGTAATATTAATTATTATTTACTCCTACCAATCATCATCCAATCATCCTATTTTAAAGTTAATATTTAAAAATACTTAAAAAAACTAGTACCATACTTTACGCAAGAGTTTTTCAATTGTTTTTGTTTGAATAAAAGCATAAATAGCACCTACAGTTTTGGTTTTCTGCTTCCTGCAAATAGCAATCGAATCGTGGAAATATACAAATCGCGTTTCGCTTCATTAGCATTAATTGTGCGCTTTATTAGGCACCCCGGGTGTCATGTGTCGTCCTACTCCTATAAACATTAATTGCGCCACCGATAAGGGCCACCAACACTTGTGCAAGGTGCCCGGTAATACGAGTTGCCCTGCTGTTATCCGAGACACCATCAAGCACGGTGAGACAAAGCACGAGAGGGACAACACACCAGGAGACCATCATCATAGAGACAAACATTATAGAACGAACAACGCATTGCTGAAATTACATTCCACTTTAATGCGGCAGAGTATTTCGAGAGATTCAAAATGTGTGTTGGTATTGAATTTAATAGAAAAAAATAAATATATTTTTCATACACAGTTTTTAACAGATCAGGTTTATTGCAAAATTGACTTGGTGGTCACATGCGTTGCATTTAACAGCACGTTTTAAAAATTTGCATACAGATGAAAAGGGCATTTCAAGTTGTTACGGTTGTACGGTTTGTAACTGCCGAGGCGAAGCTGCAACGAATGCAACGAATGCCACACATAGTTGAGTTGGCTCATGTGCTATTTTTCCATTCGAAGCAGGAAGAAAAAATAAGAATTAAACGGAGTGCTTGCTGTGCAGTAATTTACAACGCTTGTGATACAGCACAAGAGTCAGAGGATGCAGAAAGTGTACATTAAAAAATGCTGCTATATGGTGTTTATTGCAAAATTAATTCTCAATACTCTTGCCTTACAAAACAGCAAACATAATACGGGAAACATACACAAAGCAAAACGATTTGAAAAATCGAATTTTTGCAACCACCGCAACAGTTAGGTGACACATCCTCGCAGCGCTCTTCTCGAATGCAACATGCAAATAGCATATCCCCATGTGACCATCGTGTGCAAATCGTGAGAATTGAATTGTTTTTGTGCTCCATCGCTGACTCACAGCCAACTCCCCCCCCCCCTCCACCTCCGCCTTTCTATACATGCGTATCTATCGGGAGTTAAATAGACTTTTAGATTGGAACCGCGACGTTTGATGTGCTCAATTGTTCGCTCCGCGACTTTGTCCGGTCCGGTTCGCGCTTGACCTTTTCGGTCGTTTTGCAACGCGCTTTTGGCCAACGCCAGCCAACAAACAAACAAACGTTGCCCTGTGTTTGTACGTCACTGGGCAAAGCGCGCTCACAACTAACAATAATTTTGCAACAAACAACAAACCGAGCGCGTGGCGATAGAGACTTAGAGGCTCGGGGGGTAGCATAGCGAAACGATGAGTCATGTGTGTTTGGGACGGGTATTTCCGTGTGTAAAGATACTGATTTCTCCTTGGACTTTGCGGGAGGCAGAAACCGGCTTGGGTTGGGCCTTTCCGAAACCGCAGAGAAAGAGTGTCCGATTCTGTTGTTCTTGGGGAAAGTATTGAAAATTTGATAACAGAACCCATCACAGTGAAAATAAAGCTTTGTTTACTGTTTTTCTCTGTGTGACATCGCAATTCCACTTGCTGGCAAAATCGACATAGGGCTTGCCGAATTCATTTTTTCGGCCGCGGTAACTTCTGTCAAACGCGTTCTGGCGTGCCAATTCCAATTCCAACTATCCAATCTAATAGCACCATAAAGGATTGAAGGTTATATTTACCTATATCTTTTATTTTACGAAATTATTTTCCGTCAGTTTATTTTTCCTTTGTTTTGTTTTGTCGTTTTCATGTTCATCGTTTGTATTGGATTCTCTGTAGGATCTTGCTGTTATTTTTCGTCACATATTTTTTATGTGATTTTGTTATATCAGTCGTTTTCGTGTGTTTTTTTGAGTTTTCATTTTTGTGCCATTTTTTCTTCATATATTTTTTCTTTAATAATATTTTTTAAGTGACTTTAGATGATACATACAATGAGGAGAAACAGAAACAAGTGGTTTTGTTTGTTTGTTTTGGAATTTTGGAATTTTACACTTTAATTCAGTTTGTTATTCAAGGTGTGTGTGTGGCTATTCGCTGATGTGATCTTTCTTGGCGTGCTCCTGCCTAATGCGTTCATTTACACGTTGTGTCTATTTATCTTACAATAAAAAAGTTGTATTGGATGTCCCCTAGTGTTTTATAGACAAAACGGGGAAAACTTAAATAAAAAATCAAAGGTATCTGGAGACATGGTTTTGACCCACCAAACGTTAATTTTTCTCTCTGACTCTACAATAATCGCAGGGAATTGGGCCTGATTCAAAGACATATTAATGATATGATATTAATATGTACAGTATGCCATAAATGGCCTTAGCCCTAAGGAACCTACGAAGTCGTTATGCCAAAAACAACAAGATGTTAATCCGCTACTTTTGGAATAAATTATTTCTTTTGTTTTTGTTGGTAAAAGTTTTAAAGTCGTAACGTCGCAACAGTGTATGTTTATTGTGGTTTGCTAAATCTCATTACCTCCTGCATTGCATGTAACCGTTCCAAAGTTTGCTCGCCCAATATATCCCCAAAGCATAATACAAAAAAAAACTCAAAAAGTCTTTTCAAATGTAATCAAGTATGTTGCTTCAGCTGGAACGCTTGTCTTGTGGTCTATTTGAACTTTGTT
The DNA here is from genome assembly GCA_000349105.1 of Anopheles epiroticus. Lineage (NCBI taxonomy): Eukaryota > Metazoa > Arthropoda > Insecta > Diptera > Culicidae > Anopheles > Anopheles epiroticus. The sequence continues at coordinate 223,533 of KB671236.1, read as the reverse complement.
TTTAATCCTTCACGTTCGGTAAATTATCCTGAATGTCCCATATCTTTAAGATAGTCATTAGTCGCCCATAAGCCCATATCTATTATACCCTTCAAAGTCTTAGGAAAGGTTGTCAGAGCACCACAAAGGAACATCCCAAAGGGAAGGTGAATTACAACTTTAATAAACGAAAAGATTAAACATGAAAACAGGGGTTTTTGGTGTTATACTTTCCATATTCTCATTGTTATACCTTTAACAGTATCTTGAAACGAAAGCCAATGTTTCGGCAAAATAATTTTTGTTGAGAATTGAATCCTACGCATTAAACTTGAAGTCTCTGTTCAAGATACGGAGTTGAATCTTACTCAGATCGAGTCTGACGTAGCCTTTCGAGAACGGGTAGATAAGATTGATATGTTGACACTCAAATGACTTTAACACTTGTTATAATGTTGCATACTACTCACCTTTAAAACCTGGCTCTTTCTGAAGCTCAGCTCATCATCCGCTGTGGCGTTAAAGTCATGCTTTGCAACCGCTTCCATGTTTGTGGCTCTGGGCTCTGTGGCGTCCTCCTCCTAACCAAGCGTGTTGTAGAGTAAGTGAATCTTGAAGCGCACACTAGCTTGCACCGATAGCGAGAAAAATCGCTTTTCCTTCCCCTCTATAAATCTTGGGTGCCGTTCGATCAAAAAACAAACAACAATTAACGTGTCGGAAACGTCGCCACGTTGGCCGGGTGGATGCGGGGCGGGGTTTGGTTTTGTTGATCGCCGGTGGGTCGTGTTACTATATGCCGTGCGGCACACGCACGCTGTACGGATCAGGGAAAGGCGTGAAACGGATCACCGTCGCTGCATGGGAGCACCGGAGAGAGGCGTGCACACCCAACCAGAACAGATTCACGCACTATTTCTTATCAAACATTCACACACACACCACCTGTGAGTACATACACACAGAAGGAGCACAGGTGCACTAACCGCGTAAATGCATTCTTTCACTGAATGCACTTTCTTCTTGGAAAACAATCACTCCTGCACACGCTTTGCTCTATTATTTTATATGTAATATTTTAATTTAAAAAAAACTGCACGCATCTACACACACACACACGTACCTGTGTGCCGCGGATACAAACACCAAGGAAAAAATGGAACGCACTGTAACACACGCTGCTGCCTTGTTGTAACTTATTTTTAAATATTATCTTCTTTTCCCCACAAACTGCACAGGCAAATTACGGGACGACGACGATGACACAAGCAGCAGCACAGAGGACTGACATCACATTAGACACACACACACATACTGTCCGTTAGGGGCATTAGAGCTAGACGGGAATAGAAAATAAGAAAAAAAGCGAAAGGTAAAGAAGTTTGTTAAATAAAAATCTATTTTATCGTAACCACGATTTTGCCGTTTAGGTGGGTGCATGTTCCGGCGGTTCGTAGAGCTTACACACCCAGGCTAAGTAAACAATCGAAAATAACATCACACGACGGATTGGTGCCGGACGGAATAGACCCTGTGACGTCATTTCACCATTCGCATTTTCAGATTATTGGGGTCTGCCTTTTCTTCACAACTATTAACATTGATCAATTTCAATTTCAACGCGGTTTTTTTAACGCAATACAGTCTTAGTCAGTAACTCCTCAAAATACAACTTCACACTAACGCACTGTGCTATACGACTACCACGGAACGCACACGTGGGAACGACTCAGATCACTCCCCAATGACGTCACTGCTGCTGCTGCTACTACTAACACTACTCACGGTAGAACGTTCTTGCGCTCTTCCTTCCTTCCGATCGACATAGACAGACACTCCCGGGGGGTAACGTGAACTTTTGCCTTTGGTTTCCCTTGCTTCGCGCGCTTGGAGTGAAAATTCCGACACGTAAAAGAACATTAATCGGCACCTTTTGACCCTCACAAACACACACACATACACGCACACACCTTTCTGCTGATTACGCGAAGCGAATTGCGTGACACGCGGCCAGAAGGGTGGCCGGTCGGTCGGACCAGTCTCCACAGTGTTACTGTCTGCCGCGACGAATCGGAAACAACAAACCACACACAGTTCTGGAACTCGTGCCAAAGGCTGTGGAATGTGTGGTGGCGCCTGGTTTGTACAGTGTGTCTTGTAGACTCTCTCTCTCTCTCTCGCTCTCTCGCGTTTTTTTTCTCACGCGGGTAAGGTGAATGAAAACGAATTGCTATTGGCAACACGGGAGAGATAATCGTCGGTGAGAAGGTTTTTTCAACGAAAAAAAAAGAAGGAACTTAATGTTAATGGCGAGATTTAAGGAGCTTACAGGCTTTGTAAAGGAACCGTTTGGTTTCTCTAAATATACAAAAGCTGTTCTAAGTTGTCTTAGTAGTGACACATATTTTAAGGTTCCTAACAATAAAACATCCAGACCAATGATTTTGAATGATAATGTTTGATTTTAAGCTTGATTTACTCAATAGTTCCAAAAGTACAATAGTAAAGATGCATAATTTCTCTTGCGTTGACTGCGAACTCCAATCCGAACTCCTAATAAATTAAACTATCCTTTTGAATTGTTATGTTAACTAAATACCATCAAATTAAACATAACTGCCTAAAACACTTGATAGTTCTAGTGTTAAAGTGTATTTTATTTTCAATATCAAATTTGTTTATTCAACTAATCAAAATTATTTTCGTTACAATGTTTAAAAACTTATTTGTTCTTCACAATAAAAACTGGATTAGATTAAAGACAGGAGAAAGTGTATTTAAAGTTGTATTTAAAACATTTAATTTAAGCAATGCATTAAATATATTCTTAAGCGTTGCATTGCAAAGCGTTGCGTTGCAAATACTCTTCCAAAAAAAAATATGTTCGTTGTTATCAGAATCCTTTAAATTAAATAAAATGCCATTAGTATTTGAATCTTTTCAATCAGCTGCACCCTAAAAAAACGTATCAAAAAGTGGAAAATAACGCCTTAAAAGCAGATTATTACAGACCGTATATGACATACAATTCAGAAATCACGAATTGTGCTCTAATACTGAGACTAAACTAACTGTAGAGCTGCTTGAGTAGGAATTCTATCGAATCTTGCATGGAATAGCAATTAAAATACAATTCGGAACTCACACGTTACACTATTTATATTAGAACAGGGCTTACACCTAAAAGTAGTATAATAATTATTTTTGTTTGTATAAAAAATAAATCTGGACAGCGAATGGATTAACTAAAACTGAAGTTAAATTCCTAACAAATAAAAACAAAAAAAATGAAATCATTAATTTCACGTGCCTTATTGTTTCATTAAAAAACTTAATCAAAAAAAAATATTATAGAAGAAAATATTGAAACGTAAGCATAAAAGCATGAACAACCATGCGCAAAGACAACAAAATAGAGGTACATAAAATATATTTTTTAAATTTGTTATTCCTTTAATTTTTAGAACATCGATCGCGGTTATGAGACATGAATGCTAAATAGACTTGTTGACTCAAAACATACTGCGCCCTACAACGTCCATTTCTTTAAGCTTATAGACAACCCTCTATGTAATAACCTTGAGGTGTACCAAAATCTCATCTTAGCACGTAGCAGGAGAAGAGTTCGTTTTTCGCTTTTCTTATCATTACACTCCGATTGGAATGGGTGTTCCCTTTCCCGCTTCCCCATTTTTTCGCACACTGCATTTTTCGCATTCCATTGAACTTCAAACTTCAAACTGAACACACACACAACTATTTACATTCTCTCAACACCCCCACTAACACACAAAGGTTGTGAGGGTGTTGCCCTCATTCGGATTTTTTTTGCTGTTTTGTGTTGCTCACGTACCAAGTCTTTATCAGCAAGCGAGCGATGCTACCCCAGCGAGCATTGGCAGTTTCACTCTCACTTCTAGAGAAGCAAAATAAGCGCCAGGCGCTCGCGGTCGATAAGGACTAAAGGAAATTTCGAGCATGATTAATGTAAGGAAAAAACAGTGGAAATTCAAGCAAACGGCGTCTTGTGTTCTAAGGCGGCACACCGTTTTTCAGATAATTCTTTTACTGTACCGTCCAGCGAGAAATAGAAGAAAGAAAGTGTGGCCATGAAAATATGCAAGAATTTGCTGTGTGAGATGAAACTTGCCTCTCTCCGCCACACACATTTCTTCGCAGCGGTTTGGCTGTGGCGGAAGGGGGATTAGATTAAGGGGGATTTGCCTGCCCGGTCTTTGCCGGTTCGTTGAATGTTTGCGATAATCTGACGATAAATCTGGTCTTACGGCGTGAAGGTCAATTATTGCATACACAACCTTTTCCTTCTGTTTCCTCCTTCTGTGTTGTTTTTCTCACTATCTTTTGCCGTTGATACTGACGGGTACGGATACTCGAACGCAAACCGCAGCGCCGGTTCCGAATGATCGATGTGTTTATCTATATGTTCGTTCCAGCGAGTGGTTCTCTCTTGGTGGGTCGATTTTTCCTTTTTACGCACACATACGATTACCCCGCACAGGAGGTAATTGGAAGATAGGCCAGGAAAAACGGAAACAATAACCTCTCCCACTCAAGGGTGTCGTCTCGTGCGTTTAATTCCTTGCGCCCCGCCATAGAAGGAAGGCCGGTGCCTTTATATATGAAACAATAAAATCGTATCCTTTATCCGGCGTAAGCTCTCCAGCGACTGATTCGAGCAATAAATAGCACGCACGTGCGTTAATTTGTGCAACAAAAACGGAATGGCACTAAAGCGGCTGTGCTTTGTTTTTTGTTTTTGCTTTAAGCGATAGGGAAAGAAATTAAAGCAAAAGAGTGGGATGGATTGAACAGCAAACAACTGAGTATTATCGGTGTGATAAATTTGGATTTTTTTGTACGTATAAAGAGCTTGATACGTAACAAACACAGGAACTGTCGTTGTATATGAATACATTTTAATTTGAAATAACACGCGCCGGAAAATATTTGAAATAATTAGAATACATAGAGCAGGATATAGCGCTTCAATGAAAGTCATTTTGATTATGCTTAATAGAAACCAAAAATCTATTACACGATAATCAGTTCTACCTAAATAAAGTAAATCCAAAGGAGATTCTAACAAATGTTGAGCTATGTAAGAGTCCGTTGCTATTATTACTCGAGTCGGTAACCCCATCTGGACCGTTTGGTTACAAAAAAAATCGTATATTTGAATTTAATTATTAGGTTTTAAATTTTTATCTTGAAAAATTGTCTTTTAAAAGTATTGCGTTGATTTCCAAAAGTATGTTATTCCATGAAAAATTGTAAATAAAATGTATCATAAAACGAGACATTAATTGCCCTAAACGTATCTTCAATAAGGCAGTTAGACGAACGTTTAGAAATCCATTTTTTTTGGTTTCGATGAAAATATTAATGTTGATTTTTTTTTATAAACCTAAATCGCTATTTGTTGCTGCTTAACAATTTATTCCAGTTTTCAAACTAAGAAAAAGGACTTTATATGATAACGGCCTTGATTGAGGAATATAATTTGTATTCAATTAGTTCTAAAATCAAGTTATATTTTATATTTTGTATTTTGCTAGAATGCTAAAATGCTTTTGAATTTGGAGTTATTTGGAGTTCGGTATTTTTCTTATTCAAAACTAATATTATGAAAAGCATTAAATGAAGAATTGAATTAAATTGAAATGAATATTAACATACGTAGATGTTAATAGAGAGATTCAGTTAATACAGAATTTCTTACAGAAATAGGAATAAATGTAGAGTACTCGGAATTTTTCGGTCAATTTATTATGCTGTTTGGTTCAATCAGCCCTGGTTGGAACTGCTTTTAGTTCATTAAAATTATTATAATAAGTGTTGCAAATTCTTGCCTACAATGAAGTTAATCTTCGAAGTATCTCCCACTTGTTCTACATTCCTCTACCATCGTTTGCACTCGGCACATTGCATCGACTTCGCTTAAACAATTCAAAGTGAGTTATTTTTAGCATCACGCAACAAAATTTGCAACAATAACGCAATCTCGTGCCAAAGCCAGATTTACAGACCTCTACATCAAGCAGCTATCTTGGGTGGGTGCGTGAAAGAATGGGATAGCATGCCGGGGCAGGGGAACAATATATTTAATACTACTTGCGATTAAGCTATATTACATGTGTAATATTTTCCCTAATTAATTTAATATATCATATACATTACGGAAAAAGGCATGTAAATTTTCACAAACCAAATTTAAAACAATCCTACACAACAACAGAAAAACTGTTCTTCAACTTTTAGTAGCACTCCAAGCGAGCTAGTAAATTATTACTGCCAACGAGAAAAACCCCACGCAAACAATTAAATTAAATTATATGTATTTAGCAAACTCTCTCGCACAGGAAAGTTCTGGGAAAATTTAACCTCGAACCAACTTCATAACGGCGGACCGGTTTTACGGATGTGTGAAGCAAATGTGTAGTGGCAACTCCTCTGCTGCCACACTTTCCTGCGACACACAAACACGCGCTACCGCGGTATGGCCAGGGCCACATCTCAGCAACATAGTACGGATGGTAAGCATTATTCATCTGTCCCGATAAATTTCCCCCTAGTTCGACCCAGTTGGAAAATGATATCATCATCGCAAAAGCAAGCTTCTACAAGAAGTATAAAATCGACAGTTGGAACAATATACAACCACAAAAAAAAATCGACATTTTCCTTCCTTTTCACTCCTCCCCTTGAAAGTTGAATTGTTGATTAGTTGTGCGGCGTGGAAAAGATCACAACAAAATGGAAAATAAAAGGTAAAGAAAAGGCCAAAAGTTGGGAAAACCATCACCGTGCGATCATCGCCACCAGCTCTACTAAACCCACGCTTTACATTTTACATTGTTAGCAGCGGCGATCTTTCTAGGCGCGATCGATGGCAGGTGTGTATGGGTGGTGTGCGTGCGGCGTATATACATGAGTGTGCGTTCGTTTCTTCAATAATAAACCGATTTGGTCGTTCAACATGAGTTAGCCGGCAAAAGCGTGACTAAAAGGATAGAAGATGCGTTTGTGCGCCTTGCGCCACGACACATCGGCATCGGCGAAGCGAGCAAGAATCTAATCAGATTTTAAAAATAACCAACCAGCAGCGAACATATATACGTACAAACCACCACCCCGCTACGATGGCGACCAGAGACCGGGGGTTTCACCCGGTTCTGCTATGGCCAGGGAAACGGGGAAAAGCTCTCTGTCTCTCTTTCCCTCTTCTCCCTGGCAGGGCATATTGCGGTAAGAAAAACCAAGCAAAGCGTTTGTAAAAAGGAAAAGTTTTAAAAAGTAGGCTGATTTTATGCCGATTTTTCACGTCAAAGGGAGACCCCGCCGGGCCCGGGCGGTTGCAACGGGGTTGTAGCTTTTCAGGACGGCGGAAAGTGAAGAGAATTGTGCACAGATAAAGCAGCGAGATAGAGCAGGGCGGTTGAAAAAAAAACGGCTGAGTCAGCTTTTTCCCTCGACGACATCGACAGTGAAATAATCATAGGTTATTGGGAAAGTTTTCGGTTGGGAAGTTTTTCTATGCTTTTCCGACTTTTCACCGGTGGCAGAGGGCGCCGCGGATGTAATAACGACAGCCCTCGGTTGTGGCAAAACAACACTTTCATTGTAAGAGATGGTTAAAAATGCGACCATCGCGGCACAAATTAATGCTGGGGGCAGGTGATTGTTATCAATTTCAGTGCTTGAAGGTGTGGTTTTTTTGCCAATGGTTGTAGTGTTTATAAATAAACAATTTTCATCAATCGTGCTGGGTACAGTAAGCCACCTTCAATTTAAACTAATAATTAGTGGTAAAATCGGAAATTTCATAAACTGTGCTTAGTAAAGTGGTAAAGTTTTCTCACAACTATCTTTAAATCGCTAATTTGAACGGCACTGGGCGTTAGTCAATTACTAGACAATTTATTAATTTTGACAGTAAATACGACCTTTACTGATGACATATGATAAATGAAACATAAAAAAAAGTTTTGCTTAGTGCTTTTAGTACTACTAAGACTTGTGAATAATTGCCACACCAAACGGGTTTTTTTTTAAGACAACAGTAAATAGTTAAAGATGGAGGGTTTACCTTCCCTTATACAGATGAGAATACTACATCCTTTGAGGAAATTCAGTTTAAACGATTTACAACTCGCCGTTTAAAGATTCATAAATTATAATTCACTTATATAAAATCAATTCAAATCACTTACTTACAGCGCCAACTAGCAACTCACTTTAAGCGGGTTCAAATTCAAAGGGATTCACTTTCAGAGGGATTTGGTGAATGATTTTAAATCGAAAAGGAGTGTGCTTGAGGTTGGCATGGGGTGTGATTGATTTGAATTGTGAAATATTGAATTGCTAATCGTGTGCAGAGAGTAACTTGAAACGCAAAGGAAACAGTGTGTGAAACAATTCATTCAAAAACTCTTAGTGCTAGGTTGAATCCATTAAATCACTGGAGTACAGTACGATTCAAATCTGGTTCGATGTGCACATCTCTCAGTATGCAGTATGCATTATCCTTTAAGTAACTTATTTATCAGTATTATCCTTAAAAAAATAATATTTTCAGCTTTTTTTTGCATTCCATTCCATGGTGCTAGAGAGGGCAGACTCCGCTACTCGGAGTTGGAGAAATTCGCGGACCATCTTCCCAGTCCAGGACCAGAACATTTAGATCTGCGGCTCTCCTATGCAGCGGCAGCCTATCAAAGGATCGTGCAGACGGCAGAAGACCTCGGACTGTAGATTACAACTGCTAACCGGACTACCGATACTACGACGAACAATTCCCCTGTTGTGCAGCGAAATATGAGGTTTTGAGGATTTGAATTTTGGAAGTCATATCGCAGCATTAGACCTAAATGAGAGGTTAGAATGAACATTACAATTATGGTATTGTTTGTACAACCAAAATACAAATTCTTCTGAGCAACTGACACCCATCAGAACAATTAGAGAAATTTTCAAATGTCGTTTAAATTGTATCTATACTTCAATGCTATTAATTACTTCTATGTAGACCTGCCATATCAATTATCATACCTATCGGTCGCCAACACCGAACAGTTTAGGATGCTTATCATGTAAAAAGCCATCACACGAAATACAACATCCATGCCATGACTACGAAATGGTAATTGAGTTTGGAATCCTCACCAGAGCTGCAAAGCAACTTCAATCAGTTATTTATAACCCAAACCGAACAAGGCAACATGTGGTTCCGGCCAGAGAAGCAAAGTTTGCAGCCCATCCGCAAGCCGTTTCCGTGTGTGTGTGTATATGCACAGTTTGGCCTCACGTATTGTAAAAACAAACATTTGCACAACACCAGTTTCCAAAGAAATGAGTCGATCGTAGGGACGACAGCACCCTTCATCACTCTCAACTCGCTTCGTTTCCAGAACACCCAGTGCGATTGTCGAAAATGGGGTTTTGATTGAACGAAAGCTGAGAGTTAAAAATACCACCAACACATCAGAACGATCGATTATTCACAAAACGATTCAGTGCGTTGGGCAAACGCGGCAAACGAAGGGAAAATGAACTGGCTTTGTAAATTTGCATACAGCTTAGTGTGTTTGATACAGAATTTTCAAAAACCCAAATCATGTGAACTTGAAAACGGTGGTTACCAGTTCACGTTCCCGGAAAGACGACACTCGCGGTTGGCGTATGTAGGCAGACGCGTACTCGTTTCCCTCCCGAAACGGAGCGACGTATAAGGCCAGCATAATTGAAGGGCACCCGGGTGTACAGAAAACGCCCAAAAACAACAAAAAGAATCTTCACGACAAACAAAACAGGAGCGAACTCCGACCACTTCATGCGTAACTTCTTCTTGGAAAGGCAACTGTTTTGCGAGGGAGAATTTGAAGAATGTGGGTAGGAAAATGCACTCTTTTTTTCCTTCTTTACAACGGAAACCGTAGCTCTCAACGTGCTATTTTGCGAAAGAACAAGATACGCTTGCAATTACGGTTTAAGGGTAAAGCTCCTTATTCTTCCTACCCCGTTCTGTCGCATCAACTGTTTGAAAAAGGGTTTAAAGTTGGTGCAAACTCGCTTGCAGCCATGTGAGCCCGTTTGTTCGTTTGTTTCGTCATTGCCACCACCTTCATCACTTGCAACGCCACCGGCGTCATCGTTAAGAAGTGCTGCGACACGAGGTCATATGGACACCCGAGGCAACATTTTCGCCCGCGTTAGTGAACAAATTTTAAGGTTTCCAACGTAGGTAAGTGTACTAATTATTTTCGTACAAAACGTATGTGGGTGACATTTTACTTAATAATGCGTTTATGTTTAGACGCCGAGCAAGTAAATAAGACTGATAAAAATGTCTAGCACATTCTGAGCCCCACGTGTTTGTTCCATGAAGCCCGGGCAAGCATTTTAAAATTGCGAAGGCTTCGGTTGATCGGCAAATATGAGCATCTTAAATTTTCATGAAGGGCCATAACTATCAATTCCTGGTAATATCACACAACATCAAATGGTTATCGCATTTGAATCAAACCACAAGTTCAAATCGATTCAAAATCGAGCGAAATGGAATGAAGTTTTATTGTAGAGTTTGAATCTCATCGAATCCCAAACAGATCGGGGCCTGGATAGGATCCCAAATCTTCGATCGAATCGAATCCATCCAACATTTGAAGATTCGAAGCCGTTCTGATTCAATTCGAATCATTCTTTCAAGCTTTCGAGTTCCGAATCTTCCTACACTTCTCAATAGTATATTACTGTATTCTAAAACTAATCGAATAAGAACATGATACAAAGCTACAATGGTTATAGGCGCGTGAAATTATCTTGCTATGCGTTTAAATGGACCTAACATTTAGTTTACTCTAGAAATCACATGTTAAATATGGAGAACTAAAACGAATGTCCAAATCGCAGATACAATCAGTCTTTAGCCATGTTTGGTACTGAATGTTGTATTCATAGAATTACGGGTGTCTAGTTTTAGCAAATGTAAAGTTAAATTAATAAAAATATCTCATGAATCGTAATGCAATCAAAACTAGGATCTAATATTTGAGAGATCAAATCAAATTGAACATGTATCATATTGGACAATATCTTAAGTAAGGTAAAAATGGGAGATTTTTTCTTAACATAATTATTGGAAGATATTACACTATTTTAAAATTTTGAGTGCTTTTATACTATTGCTCTAATAAACATTCTGTGTTCTTACAATCCTCGATAATTAATTATTCCTATAACACGACAAAACTGCTGTTGTTTAATTTTCATTAATTTCTTCATTAATCCATTCGCTGGATGATCTGAGGTAGATGGTCAAACATGTTTTACCCCCTGGTTTTTATAGTTTCCTGTACGCAGTGAAAACGGATGCTTAGAGCTGATGGAACAAGGTTAACTAATCTACCTAAAATTTGCTCCTTTTAGTCGATCTATTGCTATATTAATCGTACATTAACACATTCTTATACATTTAAATAAATATCTTCAATTCAACCTTTTATTTTAAGAACGTTTTTGGCAAATTCCTTAACATGCCCGTTTTGCTTCTCGTTCCCATGCATACGAAAACTTCATACGCCAACGCTGACCGGGTGATGACCCGGAGGTGAAGGTGGAGGCGGCTGTATGTTGCCTTACTTCTAGAGAGCATATTTAATGTGATTTTTGGTGCAGCACAAATACACATACTCACACACGCGTACATGGGGCCCACACCCACAACCATAGATGTCGCTTGCATACAACTAAGCCGTAACACCACACATATGAACCGTGCACGCGTGTTCTGTGATGCTCTATAATGATATTTAGAATCGGGATGGAGTGCTTCAAACTCGTTTCGGCCCTTTTTTGATAAATGCATTCGTAGGCTTGTCTAGGCAATGGGATACAGGGCCGATTTGTAAAATGCATCCGTATAATGATTTGGTTATTAAATTTAGCATCGATTCATTTCGGGTAGGTTCGAGAAGCGGTTTGTCCTTAAAGAACCGGTTAAGCTCGTCTGTCGTACAACAATACAGGGGTGATTTTTCTTGCGTGTTTAAGCCCATGTATGCAATTCCGCTAGTGAAACGAATTTTAGAAGCATTTTTCACACTCCATACCCTGTGCGGCGTGATGATAGGACGCGGACCGCGAACGATGGGGACATCATTTTTGGATGAAAAAGAAGAGGAACGGCAAGGGTGAAAAATGCCATCAATAAGCCGCATCTATGATGATGGTAAACCTTTTCTCAGAAACTGTACGCACACACGCACACACACATATCCTCGCGCGCATACGTTCGAAAAGTATGTGCAGTTCGACCCCTCGCGCTATTTCTCTCTCTTTCTCCCTTTCGCACTCTCGCTACCGTACCTCTCATACGTCGGTTGTCAAGGTGAGAGAGAGAGATTGTGCACCGTCGAAATTACTGGAACAAAAAAAATACAGACACCATCCCATTGACATTCGTGGGGTAAAGAGCGATTTTAAAATGCCTTTGTAGATATTCTCGATCGAGTGTGTTTTCCTAGTGGAGCTTTTGTACCGTTCTGCATTAAGCGGTCTACCTAGAATGATTTTTCACCATTACTTTAGAGTTACTGGGATGCACTTTTGGAGCCTTTCCTCCCTTCCACTGTTTCGCCAACACCGACCGGCACGCGCTTCACTGTCTAGTGGTTAAATCTTTGGAGTTAAAATCATCTTCCGGTTGCTACTGTCACGAAGTCGGCCGATGGGTGAGGGGTAAAGAACCCAAGGCGGTGGGTGTGCTCGCGGAGACACATAGAACCAGAATCAGTGCACTTCTACTGTGTCTCGGTTGGGCGAGATGGCACCCCCACACGCACAATTCATCTGCAGCACACACAACCGTACACTCAGACGAATCTCCACATACACACACACACACACATGCACGCATGTACGCAGGTCTACCACCCTTTGCTGCTATTTCTCACACACCAAAAAAGAGACACCGAAAAAGGTGAAGAGTACACGGGGTAAGAATTTACGGCCTCCTCCCTCACGGTTCGATGCGGCGGCGTGTGTTCTTCGTTCGCGTCGGGGTTGGGGTTTTGCCCCTGTTCTCACCACGCACAGGCACGCACACCGAAAACTTTGGCACGGGTTTGTCGGCGATTGGTGACTTATTCACGATTGCACTCACGGTTTAAAACTAACGCTGGCACGGAAAAACACAACGCAACGTAAAACGGCTCGATAGAGACATACACACACGAAAAAGGGCGAGCGGGACGAGAACGTTGTCGCTTTTCTTCGCTGTAAAGGTTTCGCATAGAGGTGGCTGGACCAAGATGGGCACGTTTGACAGTAGGCCTACGTAGCGAAAAAGCCTCAACGCTCTCTGACAGTCGGTGAGCTCACTTTGACAGTGATTTAAACATGTTTACCGTTGGCAATTGCAAAGAAATTAAATAATCTTCAAGAGAGCAAAGTCACTCTAATACATAGACAGACAAATTAAATAATCTGCAGGCAAAAAAAAAATGATTAGGATGAATAAAGCATGAACATGATGGTTCGTAATGATTAAGTCTAGGAGGGGCATCATTCGGATAAACGAACTTTAAAGGTATATTTTCAATGCAATGCAATGGCATTTGAACTTTCAAATAGCCAACGCTCTAGGAATTGTGTTATTACATCTGATACTATACAAACATCTGATGCAATACATGAGGTGCTCTATGAAATGTTTGAAACAATCATTGTGTAACAAAACTATCAAGAGCTTTAAATCGTATTTTGTACCCA